>JAHVAK010000445.1:0-600000 GCA_019845155.1 Luehdorfia chinensis
CCAAACCCAAAGCTGGAAGGAGTTTTGCACGACACAAGAGAAGGAGAGCATGTGGGACAAAATCTACCGAGTCCTTAGAAACACCTCCAGAAGACAGGAGGACGTGCTCTTAAGGAACTCCGGGGGTGACACGCTAACCCCTGAAAAATCGGCAGAGCTCCTAGCCAAAACCTTCTATCCAGACGACGATGAGGCAACAGACGAGCCTCTTCATAAGAACATACGGGAACTGACAGAATACACATCAACAAAAGAACTAGGTTTATCGGAAGACGATCCACCCTTTACCAAATCGGAGTTGGAACTAGTGCTCAGCGCACTAAACCCCAAAAAAGCCCCCGGACCAGACGGGCTTACAGCTGACATCTGCTCCGCAGCTATTCACTGCGAAATGGAGGTGTTCTTGGCGATAGCCAACAAGTGTTTAACCCTAGCACACTTCCCTACGCAGTGGAAAACAGCTCATGTGGTCATAATCCGAAAACCGGGGAAGGATGATTACACCCATCCGAAATCATATAGACCGATAGGCCTGCTGTCAGTTCTCGGAAAAATTGTCGAAAAATTAATGGTTGGCCGAATCCAGTGGCATGTTCTCCCAACTCTCAACCAAAAACAATACGGTTTCATGCCCCAGCGCGGCACCGAAGATGCTCTCTATGATCTAATGGAATACGTAAGAGGAGAAATAAGTAACAAAAAGATCGTCCTCATTGTTTCCCTAGACATAGAGGGGGCCTTTGACAACGCTTGGTGGCCAGCCCTGAAACATCAACTCGTCAAGAAAAAGTGCCCAAAAAACCTCTACGAAATGGTCTGCTCATACCTTACAGACCGGAAAGTCGGAGTCAATTACGCCGGAGCATACAGTGAGAAAGTAACCACCAAAGGCTGCGTCCAGGGATCCATCGGAGGACCTACCTTTTGGAATGTCATCCTAGACTCACTGCTAAACCGGCTTTCGGTTGAAGGGTTATACTGCCAAGCGTTCGCGGATGACGTTGTCCTGGTGTTCACGGGTCACTCAGCGAGCACTCTGGAGCAGCAGGCCAACGTCACTCTAGGGACTGTGGTGGAATGGGGAGCTCAGAATAAGCTAAACTTTGCCGCGCATAAAACCAACGCGATGTTGATAACCAAAAAGCTTAAATATGATCCCCCAAACCTACACATGGCTGGCAAGAGAGTAGTCCTAGTAGAGGAAATGAAAATACTTGGTCTCATCATTGACAGCAGACTCACCTTTAAGGCACATGTAACATCTGTGTGCAAAAAAGCAGCTGACTTACACAAACAGCTGGCGTGCGCAGCAAAGGTGACCTGGGGCCTCAACAGCGAAATCATAAGAACAATCTATGTTGCAGTCGTGGAACCCATAGTGATGTACGCCTCGAGTGTGTGGTCCTCGGCAACGGAGATGAAAACTATTCAAGATCAATTGAATACGTTGCAGAGGGGATTCGCTCAGAAGATTTGCAGAGCGTACCGCACGGTCTCGCTCACTTCCGCACTTGTAATATCAGGTCTGCTCCCGTTAGACCTGAGAATACAGGAAGCGTCCAGTTTATATAAGATCAAGAAAAAAAATCGCTGGACTATTTACCACCAGGAAGGGAGCTGGAGCGAGGAGTGGATCACATGGGCCAACCTCATCCCTCGAAACTCATTACAACAAAGTATGAGCTATTGGAAAACTGTGACCCCGAAACCCTTAACACCCACAAAGTAACCGGCCCCCCAAATATACACCGATGGAAGTAAAATAGAGGGGAGGGTCGGAGCCGCCCTAACATGTTGGGAGGAGGGTTATAGAGAGTCCAGCTATGCCACCTTTAGCCTCGACTCATCATGCACAGTTTTTCAATCAGAACTCTACGCGCTTCACAGGGCCATCCAGCTGGTCAAAACAAGGACAGAACCTGTCGTAAACATATTTAGTGACTCAAGATCCTCACTAGACCTGCTGGGAAACCCAAAAGTGAGCCACCCTCTCAATCAAAAGCCATCAAATATCTTTAGGGGAGATAAGAGAAAAGGGAAGGCAGGTACGACTGTTTTGGTTGAGGGGCACACTCGATACGACCGGAAACGAGCGAGCTGACGAGCTTGCGAGGTCGGCGGCGCTCGGAGATGGAACACTGCCTTCGACTATGACAAAATCCCCCTGTCCTATGTCAAGAAAAGATCAGGGAGGAATCTGTCCGCAAGTGGCAGGACAGATATGAAGCCTCTAACATTGGGTCAGTCACCAAGAAATTCCTCCCGGATGTTGAAAAAGCATACCGGATAGTGAGAAAAACGAAAGTGACGCCCACTCAAGTACAGGTACTGACAGGACACGGTGGCATCGCGGAGTACTTACACCGTTTCAAGCTGAAAGACAGCTCTGGATGTGAGTGTGACGCGGAAGTCAAAGAGTCAGTATGGCACGTTATCTTGGAGTGCCCCCGCTTTCAAACGGCTCGCCTAGACGTTGAATATAAAATAGGAATGAATCTTATTGAATCCGACATTGCAGCTATCATGAACGACGACGAAAAAAAGACTGCCATTCCTACAATTCGCGGAGTCCGCATTCCGCTTGGCAGCTAAACGTAACGCCACAAACACAAAACCACCACTTACACACCACATACATACACGCAGAAACCACCAGCCGCCCTGACACCGCCACGGACATCTTGCCGGCCTGTGCAAGAGAAGAGAGCTCCATCCACCGTACAGTAGAGCTCGAACTACTCGAACACGGAGAGCGTGGCAAACCAGGACTAAGAACCAGAGGAGTAGCTCTCTTTATGGACACTAATGTGGAAAGACTCGGAATAAGCTTCTGTGCTGCAATAGGCCGGAATTTCGTAAAGATATCACCCGGCCTCGCAACCTTGCTTAATGGGAGCACATTATAACGAGCATGAGGCGCAAAAAATATGACGCGCTGGCAGAGGTAGAAGTCGCCAACCAACTATGTCGTTTAGTAAGATTAAAGAATAAGACGATCTTACTGTTCTCATGGAACCTAGAAAACACCCCATTCGCCCAAGCATGAACGTTTCTAAATGAGCTCGGAAAGAAAGAAGAGGAACTGTAGTCGCTCCCCGCATTATTAGTGTCGACGCCATGGTGGTTCTACACGACAAAGGCGATACTGCAGACCGCATTGGGTGCGTTAAAGCCTCCTCAAACCACGAGGTAGTCGTATATGAGGACAGAGGCGAAAACCTAAGCTTCCTCATAAAATACGACGTATTAACAGCGAGAGGCCCTATTGACAGCTGGGGTTACCCTATACCCAATCCGGAGACAGTAAGCGGCTCGGAGAGACTGCAGTTAAAAAGCAAAGCAAAGTTACACCTCAGCAACTCACGAAATCTACGAACTGATATTAAAACAGAGGTAACGCAAGCAATAGAACGGCTCTACCAATTGGTGAAAGAGGCTGAAACGGCTACAGACTCAGCAAAGGATCGTAATGTGGTCGAACACGAGGAGAAGAAAGAACATCACATTCACAGTGAGAAAAGAGAAGAAAAGAAGACAAGCTCATACAAAAAATGGAAGAGCATGGAAAAATTTTGGAAGAAAACAGGAAGGAGATGGAGAAATTGCGAGAAGCCTTCAAGAAACAGGAAGATAGACTAGAGAGTGCTTCGTATGCTAGTGTGGCGGCTGGACCAGCCAAGATACTGTCGCCGAGCAGCATGGCGATGCACTCCGTGGCGATTACATCCATAGATGAAACGGAAACCGGAGATCAGGTAATGGACAGAGTGCGAAAAGCAATTAACGCGAAGGAAGAGGGCCTAAGAATAGACAAAATAAGAAAAGCAAAAGACAGGAAGGTGATAGTGGGATGCGGTACTCAAGAAGAAATGAACAGAGTGAAAGACAGAATAAAGAAACACGGAACAGAATTAAACGTAGATGACATTAAAAACAAAGATCCACTGGTTGCATTAAAAGATGTCATGTCATACAACACTGACGACGACATCGTAAAATCCATAAAAGTTCAGAACAAACACCTTCTGAAGGACGTGAGCGTGGAAGATCTAAGAATTGAAGTTAAATACAGGAAAAGAACAAGGAATCCGCTCACGTCACATATCGTTCTGAAGGTATCGCCGCTGTTGTGGAGCCGTCTCACCCAGGCCGGAGTTGTACATGTGGATCTTCAACGTGTAAAAGTTGAAGACCAATCCCCACTAATACAGTGCTCGAGGTGCCTGGGGTACGGGCACAGCAAGCGACTATGTGGCGAGACTGTGGACGTATGCAGCCACTGTGGAGGCCCGCACCTCAAAACGGAGTGTGCAGAATGGCTTTCGGGGGGGGGCACCTACATGCAGGAACTGTATAAAGGCAAAACAAGACCGATCGGACCATAATGACTTTAGTATGGACTGCCCGGTCAGGAGGAGATGGGAGACCCTGGCACGGTCCACAGTTGCGTACTGTTAAGGGTGTCCCGGGCGTTGACAGCATTAATATCGCCTCCAAAGATCACCGATACCGAGTAGTTCAAGCAAACCTCCAGAGGTCTGAGCTAGCCACGGCCGAGCTAATCAATGAGGCAACCAGACAGAAACTATCGTTCGCCATAGTCCAGGAGCCCTATATAGGACAAATAGGCGAGATGAGGCAATACCCAGGGACCAGAATAGTACAATGTCAGAGGAACCAATCTACCAATAAGGTAATAAAGGCTGCCATTGTACTATTCGACAGCACCATGGACGTAACATTGTGCCCCGGTCTCACATCTGAGAACATTGTTGTTGCCAGATTGAGAACGGGGGCCTGGGAGATCGGAGTGGTGTCTGTCTACCTGGAAGGAGATAAGCCCATCGAACCATACCTGGACATGATTGGATCGGCCGTGGAGGGCTTAAAGACTGTCAACATAATTGTGGGTGGAGATGTCAATGCTTGGAACAAGTGGTGGGGAAGTAGAGAGACAGACGACAGAGGAACAGAAGTGGCAGCAGCCCTAGATGAACTGGAGCTGCACCTACTCAACCGGGGAAGAGAGCCCACATTCGATACCATAAGAGAGAGGAGGGAGAAGATATTCCAGCTGCGTGGGCATTACAACATGCTCGACGAGCCTTCTCGGAAGGGTGGACAACTGGAGACTATCGGAAGACATCACTAGTTCGGACCACAGGGCAATCCTATTTAATATAAATTTGGAAAAATCATTAGGCAAAGACATTAAAAGGACAACTAGAAGATATAACACAAAGAAGGCAAATTGGGGCGAATTTCGTGAGAAACTCGTCCAAATTTGGGAAAATAAAAATATCAAAACAACAGAAATAGAGAAAATAGTAAACAGGATAGATTTAGAAAAATATTTAGAAGCATATATAAATACAATCGTAGAGGTTTGTGAAGATAGCATACCAAAATTAAAAATTAAAAAACGAATAGGATTGCCTTGGTGGACCGAAGAGCTTCAGAAGCTCAAACAGGAGGTTTCCAGGTTGAAGCGCCGCATTTCTAACGCGGCGCCGGTCCGCCGAGAGAAGGTCGTCGAACAGTATCTGAGAAGCAAAGAAAAGTATCAGACTGAGACAAAGAGAGCACAGACCACGAGCTGGAAAGAATTTTGTGGTAAGCAAGAGAAGGAGTCAATGTGGGACGGAATTTACAGGGTGATAGGAAGGACGGCCGTAAGAGCGGAAGAGGTCCCTCTTGTATGGAACGGGAAAAATTTAGAAAGCGAGGAGTCTGCTAGGATCTTAGCAGAGACATTTTATCCCGAGGATGTGACACAAAAGGAGAATGTAGTCCACAAGCAAATTAGAGAAGTGGCTGAAAGGATAAATACAAATCACAAGATGATCTGTGTGATCCCCCCTTTACGGCGGAGGAGCTGATGTGGGCTACATCCAGCTTTAATCCCAAGAAGGCCCCTGGAGCTGACGGGCTTACGGCAGACATTTGTAGAGAGACTATCACCCTGAACCCGGAACTGTTTCTGGCATTGCTGAACAAATGCTTAAGTCATGCCTACTTTCCTTCCAGGTGGAAGGAAGCAGTGGTGGTATTTTTACGGAAGCCAGGAAAGGATACCTACACACACCCCAAGTCTTACAGGCCGATTGGGTTACTGCCAGTATTAGGCAAGATCTATGAAAAAATGATGATCCGCAGAATTAAGTGGTATATAGTGCCGGGCATCAGCATGAAGCAATATGGCTTCATGCCGCAACGCAGCACCGAGGACTCCCTCTATGATATGATACAGGTCATAAAAAAGGAGATAAGAAACAAAAAACTCCTAGTGATTGTATCATTAGACATAGAAGGAGCATTCGACAACGCATGGTGGCCGGCAATAAGGTGTAGACTGGCAGAGACCAAATGCCCAGCAAACCTGAGGCGCCTGGTAGATAACTATTTTGAGGATAGGACAGTGCGCGTCAGGTATGCTGGTGCGGAATGTACCAAAAAGACCACGAAGGGGTGTGTGCAGGGCTCGATAGGGGGTCCAACTTTTTGGAATCTGCTGCTGGATCCACTATTGAAGGAGTTGCACGAAAAAGGGGAGCACGTCCAAGCATTTGCGGATGATGTGGTCCTAATTTTCTCAGGGGACACGGCATTAAACATACAGAACAGGGCCAATGCTGCTCTTGCTCATGTTTGGAATTGGGGAGTCAAGAACAAACTTACATTTGCCCCGCAAAAGACCATGGCGATGGTCATGACAAATAAGTTAAAATATGACTTACCAATTCTGAGCATGGGCGGGGAGGGCATTGGATGGTCCCGTGAGATTAAGATACTCGGCCTCACAGTTGACGACAGGTTAACATTCAATACGCATGTAAAGAATGTGTGCCAGAAGGCACAAAACCTGTACGGTCAACTGTCGAGAGCCGCAAAGATACATTGGGGATTGAACCCTGAGATAATTAGGACCATATACACAGTGGTTGTTGAGCCTACAGTAATGTATGCAGCGAGCGTATGGGCGCCGGCAGCAAGTAAAATTAAAGTTAAAAAACAGCTCGATGCGGTGCAACGCGGCTTTGTGCAGAAAATTATAAAAGCATACAAAACCGTATCTCTAAACTCGGCCCTACTGCTCGCCGGGCTGCTTCCGTTGGATCTCAGGGTCCGGGAAGCAGCCTTGCTTTATGAAATAAAGAAAGGTTTTTCTCGGCGGGTAGTGGGAGATCGAGATTTGGAGAGAAAGGTAGCGTATGAGGAGACGCCGCACCCGGTGGATCAGGTGGGGTTGCAATTTAAATACCTGGTGGACAGTGCACAAATGGAACAACAAAACAGCACGGAACTAAGAATCTTTACCGACGGTAGCAAGATAGAGGGAAAAGTTGGAGCGGCACTCTCTGTTTGGAGAAATGCCGCCGAAACGAGCTACCGTAAACTAAAGTTGGAACACTTTTGCACTGTTTACCAGGCGGAATTGTTGGCCCTACTTGAAGCCACCAAATATGCGCTCTACGATTCTGCACAAGGCTGCAATATATACTGTGACTCCAGGTCCGCTCTCCAGACAGTTATCCAAGGCGATTCTCTCCATCCACTAGCGGTAAAGGCAATAGACAACTTGAAATTAATAAAAAACTAAGGGAAATCTGTTACCCTCTATTGGATAAAAGCCCACGCTGGGATGGAGGGAAACGAGAGAGCGGACGAGTTGGCAAAACAGGCAGCTCTAAGAACTAAAAGAAGGCCAGACTTCGATAAGTGCCCAGTTTCATTCGTCAAGCGACAAATCCGAAAGGAGTCGCTCGACGAATGGAACATGCGATACAAGGAAGGAGAGTCAGCATCCACGACTAAAGTTTTCTTCCCGGACGCCATCGAAGCATACTCCGTTGTGAGGAAATTAGACTTGGACCCAATGGTGATTCCAATTATGACAGGGCACGGCGGATTCTCTGATTATCTGCATCGGTTTAAGTGCAAGGAGAGTCCGTCGTGTCTCTGTGATCCTAGAAAAAATGAAAGTATAGTCCATCTTATTACAGAGTGTCCTATATATAGTAGGCTAAGATACGATATAGAGATTGAGCTAAAAACAGAAATAAGTAAGAATAACATACATGAAATAGTTAGAAATAAGGAAATCAGAAATAGATTTTTAATATATTGTAAAAACATAGCAAGTAAGGTAGTAAATAAGAATAAATAGAAATGTAATGAAGGGAAGAATCGTAGCATATATGTATATATATAATACTATTCCCATAGAAGAAGGAAAAATGTAATGTAAGTAGAAGAAAATATAATGTTTTCTTTTATTTACGCGAATATTACACATTTAAATAAAACTACTTTTTTACGGATTTTATCGCGTTTAATTTTGAACTATTTTTACCCGACGTTTCGGACGCTTTACAGCACCCATGGTTACGGGGGGGACTGAGGTGACAGTTGTCCCGATGTCATAGTTAACCCGGAGTACCTTCAGCTTTTAATTATTATTTGTAGTCCGATCTACGCAGAAAGAGCTTACTGTGTCTTGAAGCCTTGCAGTGGTATGCTTGGTTTTCGATTTAATTTTATTGATAATAGGATCCCAAGCCGGTGGTAATACCCAACCATCTTCCCTATTTAAATTAGGATGTTTTTTAATTTCAATAGCCTCGCGAATCATCCTTGGTAGGAATCGGTGTTCTTTTGCAAGGATTTGTGGTCTATCAAATCTGATGTAATGGTTGGGATGATCCAGAACATGCAGTCTGCAGTCTGCGACCATGTTCTGGACTATGAACTATTACATCGGGACAACTGTCACCTCAGCCCCCCCGTGACCATGGGTGCTGTAAAGCGTCCGAAACGTCGGGTAAAAATAGTTCAAAATTAAACGCGATAAAATCCGTAAAAAAGTAGTTTTATTCAAAAGTTCTACTTTACCTCCACCATCTTCAATTCTATTAAAATTGTTCCTAATTTCCACTGCTAAAGGATGTGAAGTATCGATCTGTATAATTGTTTGCAGAGCGGATCTGGAGTCGCTATAAATTTTGCAGCCAGATCTTGGGCTCTGTACCATGCATTTTGTGGCTTCTAAGATGGCGAGTAGCTCCGCCTGGAACACGGTGCAGAAGTGTCCCAATTTTAATTTCTTGGTACTTGTCTCCGCAGCGTCTTTCCATATTGATAGCGCCGCGCCGACTTTTCCCTCAATTTTACTGCCATCAGTAAATATATTTATGGCTTTTTCGATGTTTTGGTGCACTTGTGCACCGTCCTCCAAGCATACGAATCCAAGTCCACTCTGCCTTGCTGGATGTGGCGTCTCTATGTAAGGTACTTTATTGTCGATCTCCCGATCTCCCACCACCCTCTTGGACAAACCTTTCTTCACCTCATAGAGCAAGGCGGCTTCTCGGACTCTAATGTCTAAAGGAAGCAGCCCAGCAAGCAGCAGAGCCGAGTGCAGAGAGACCGTTCTGTACTTTATAATTTTCTGGACAAAACCCCTCTGCACCGCGTCTAATTGCGTTTTGATTTATATCTTATTTGTGGAGGGTGACCACGCGCTCGCTGCGTACATAATCATCGACTCCATTACCGCTTTGTATATGGTCCTGACTACCTCGGGGTTCAATCCCCAGTGAACCTTTGCGGCTCTCTCGACAACTGTCCGTACAAGCTTTGTGCCTTTCGGCACACATTTTTCACATGAGTGTTAAATGTTAGCTTGTCGTCCAGTGTGAGGCCGAGTATTTTTATTTCCCGGGATAACTCAATATTTTCCCCGCCCATGCTCAGATGTGGAGAGTCATATTTTAGCTTGTTCGTTATAACCATTGATTTTGTTTTTTGCGGTGCGAACTTCAGCTTATTTTTGACTCCCCACCTCTGAACATGTGAAAGGGCTGCATTTGCCCGCGTCTGTACCTCCAATGCAGTGTTCCCCGAGAAAATCAGGACCACATCATCAGCGAAGGCCTGACAATAATCCCCTCTTCATTCCAGTTCATCAAACAGTGGATTCAGCAACAGATTCCAGAATGTTGGACCACCTATTGAGCCCTGCACACACCCCCTTTGTCGTACTCTTCACCCACTCTGTCGTCACCCACGCTCGCCCCCGATAGGCGCGAATAGACTAAGATCTATTAATTACTTACGCTACAAAAATGTTAGTGTAAGGAATTGTGATTGTTTTATTTGTCCAAATAAAGTATTAATTTATCTTTCAAATATCTATCTACCCGTGCGAAGCCGGGGCGGATCGCTAGTATCTAATATTTTGATAATCAAGATTTATTAAGAGTGGGTCATGAAGGAAAGTAAGTTACTTTGCTAAGATCCGCATGCAAAATATAAAAATGGTGTATATTACCTAGTTTTTTGAAGAGCAAAGCCCGCCGTCCCTCAGTAGCGTGCACAAGCAAACTAACACCGCCACGAGGAACCGCCACCAGGTACCCTCCACCAACCACTACAATACTACCACTAGATAATATACACCACTGAAGTCGAGAACACGACGTGTTTCGCCCCAAAACGAGGCATTATCAAGTGTCATAGACTCTACGACACGGCCGCCGAGCTCGGCGGCCGTCTGTCGTATTTTTATATTTTACATGCGGATCTTAGCAAAGTAACTTACTTTCCTTCATTATAATGGATTTCCGCAAAGTAACGCCTGATTCTATTAACTAAGAGTGGGTCGCACTGGCAATAAATGTAAACAAAAGCATAGCAAAAGCATTTTAACAAAAAGTGTGAACATTTCTATCCAAATCCAAACTATCGAACTAATATTATAAATGCATAAATAACTCTGTCTATCTGTCCGATTGTTTGTTGCGTTTTCACGCCTAAACCGCTGTTTGAGAACAATCATTTGTCATTAATGTCAACAAGATAATGCAATTGAGAAAATTGAAATGAAGATGGCGCTAGTTGCATTTTGCTTCACGATAACATTTGACTATCGTGAATGTATAAGGGCAAGAATAATATTTTCAAATATAAGTTCACGATACGTATCAAAGCGTTTTATTTTACCTGTTACGTCATCTTTAGAGCAGCTTCGAGGAACATGGTTCCATACGAGCCGGATATTCATTCTACATACCATTTTTGAGTAATATAGTCGGCAGGGTGCTTTTTAAAAACATCCCCTGACTAATTAGTTGAATAGTTCACTTGTATAGCATTGCAAATTGCTACTACAACTCAGAGGTCACACATCGCCATATCGGTAGGAATAGAACAACTTCAAAATCACCCGATCGAACGGAGAACAACTGTCATCTACATCAAGATTATTGAATTAGCAGAGGAGAACATCTGCTGTTGTAAAAAGCGGCCAATAGGTGGCGCCGCCAGTGTTGTGTAGTGATAAATGGTTTGTTCGTCAAATCAAGTGTCACAGTGTAAGTGCAAGGACAAAAACTGTAAGTACTTTCATTAATTTATCAAGCCAAGTTGGACTTTATTTACATCACGAAAATAACTTATACTCATGAACAACAGACTTGTAAATTTTAAGATTTGATGATATTATATTAATTATAAGAATTTGTTCATCTTTGTTTAGTTTAGGGACTTAGAATAATTTGCGAAATTAGTGACTGACGGGGAACCTATGCCCATTTTTAGTCTTATATAATTATAGTTCAAACACTTGTAAAAATTTTCACATTCTACCCAATATTACTCAGATATTTGTTCTTGTGTTGAGATTGGCATTTAATAAGTTTGTTTAGTTTAGGGACTTAGAATAATTTGCGAAATTATTTACTGACGGGGAACCTATGCCCATTTTTAGGATTATATAATTATAGTTCAAACACTTGTAAAATTTTCACATTCTACTGGATATTACTAGTTATTAGTTTTTGTATTGAGATTGCCATTTTATTTTATTTAAAATGGATAAAATTATTAATCTTTAAAAGGAGACACAAAATGTTATTGAGAAGGCATTTAATAATTATAAAAAAAGTCCTAAAGAACGCTTAACACTTGAATATTTGGAGACGAGATTAGAAATCTTAGAAAGCAACTGGCAATCATTTATGGATAATCATAAAAGGTTGCACGAAAATGCTAAACCTGAAGATGTACAATCATCAGAATATGCGCGATTAGACATTTATGGTAAAACGGAGGACACCTACATTGTATACAAGTCTCATATAAAAACTGTAAAAAATAAATTAACTCTCCCTTTGGAGAAACAACAACATAGTGCACCATCATCATTGTTTGATAGGCAGTCCGCAGTGAAATTACCCCGAATTTCAATACCAACATTTTCGGGTAAATACGTGGAATGGACGACATTCCGTGATTTATTTATATCGCTTGTTCATAAAAATGAATCCCTTGACAATGTACAACGGCTTCATTATTTGAAGGGTCATCTCACTGGTGAGGCTGCTCAACTAATTCGACACACTCCCGTTACTGAAGCGAATTACAATGAATGTTGGGGTTTATTAGAGAGGAGGTTTAATAACAAAAAGTATTTATCAAATTGTATTTTGAAACGACTATTTAGCCTAAAACGGATGAGTTCTGAATCAGCGTTAGCTTTAAAAGAAATATTAGACACAACAATGGATTGTTTAAACGCTTTAAAAAATTTGGACATTAATGTGAGTACATGGGATATTATAGTCATTCATATCGTTACTTATAAATTAGATTCGGAAACGCGTAAGCAATGGGAGTTGCATATATCGAGCGATGATTCTTTGCCTACGATTGATCAGTTCAAAACTTTTATTGAAACCCGTTTCAGAGCATTAGAATGTATTGAACCTCGTAAACCACTCAATTATAATACACACGTTCAAAATACTAAGGTTTTGTTAGCGACCAAATCTTCTGGACTCAAGTGCGAATACTGTTCACAAAGCCATAAATTGTGTTTCTGCAAAAAATTTACTAACCTAGATATTAGCCGCCGACGTGAATTCGTGTTAACAAAGAACATATGTTTTAATTGTTTAGGCGGAAACCATATTTCTTACGATTGTAAAAAACCGACTTCTTGTAGGATATGTCAAAAACGGCATCATTCACTCTTACATCCACGTAGCGAGCAGGAATACATGGACTCCACTACTACCTCAAACCAATCGACCGGTGGCACTAATACTTCGGGGACCGAAGTTCCTGTAGTAGCTTGCCTCTCGACTGGTCATACATCTAAGCCCAGGCAGGTTTTATTAGCCACTGCGTTAATAAAAGCCAAAGCAATAAATGGGGAATCGCGCTTAGTACGAGCTTTGATAGATCAAGGCTCGCAAACATGCTTCATTACAGAAGCAATAGTTCAATTTCTCCGGTTGAAAAAAATTCCTGCGAACGGGGTTATATCTGGATTATCTAATGGTAAGGTTATGCGAGCTAAACATAAGGTTCGAGTTCAAGTGCAATCACGAGTAGATCCAAATTTTAAAATAGAAATCGAAGCTTATGTTTTGAGCAAGATAACCGCCTATCTTCCGGAGGATAAGATAGATTCTATTGATTGGTTAGATATAAACCAATTGCAAATAGCGGACCCGCAGTACAACGTTCCCAACAAAATTGATATGTTATTGGGTGCGGATGCTTATGGCACCATAATGAAGGAGGGTATAAAAAGATGTCCGAATGGTTCACTTATAGCACAATGCATTTCTCTCGGATGGATTCTTTCAGGAGTAATAAACAAGGTACATGAAATATCGAATGAATCCACATTTAGACTTCGAGTTATGCATGCACAGGTTAATGAACATCAAATACTAAAAAAGGTTTGGGAAATAGAAGAAAACACTCAAAATTATAGTACAAAAAAGATGCTTAGTGAAGAAGAGCATAAATGTGAAAAGATTTATGAAGCTACCACTAGAAGAACAAAGGAAGGACGGTACATAGTGCACTTACCATTTCGGGATGAAGTGCCTCTCTGCAAAGGTGGTGATTCCAGGACAATAGCTGTAAAAAGACTTCTATCGTTAGAAAAACGGTTGGGTAAAGATGCAGATTTACAGGAGGGATACAGTAAAGTTTTGAAGGAATACTTACATTTAGGACATATGAGACAGCTAAAAAACAGTGAACATAAGATAAATGAAGCGGTTTACCTTCCGCATCACGCAGTAATGCGAAACGATAAGACCACTACAAAAATAAGAGTTGTGTTCAATGCTTCTATGCCCAACAAACATGGAGTATCGTTGAATGATACGCTTATGGTAGGACCGACTTTACAAGCAGATCTTCGGCATATTGTTCTATGCTGGAGAATTCATCCGATAGCCTTGGTGGCGGATATCGTAAAAATGTATCGCCAAGTGTTAGTAGACGAAGCAGACGCTAATTTGTATCAACGCATCGTATGGAGAGAAGATCCTAATGAAGATGTAAAGGATTATGAGCTTCTGACTGTCACTTTCGGAACAGCAGCTGCTCCGTATTTGGCAGTAAAAACATTGCATCAAATCGCCTAT
The DNA here is from genome assembly GCA_019845155.1 of Luehdorfia chinensis. Taxonomy (NCBI): domain Eukaryota; kingdom Metazoa; phylum Arthropoda; class Insecta; order Lepidoptera; family Papilionidae; genus Luehdorfia; species Luehdorfia chinensis. The sequence goes on from JAHVAK010000445.1 coordinate 14,448, forward strand.
GACGATGGACATCAATATCCAGTCGCAGCAGAGCGAGTATTGAATTGCTTCTATATGGATGACCTTATGACAGGCTGTAGTACTGTTGAAGAAGGATTTGAAATATTTAAGCAAATTCTAGAATTATTAGGTCATGGAGGATTCGAATTGCAGAAATGGAATAGCATATATGGATAGTTATATATGGTATAGTATATATGGATATAGTTATATATGGATAGATTTGTTTCTAAATGCTTGCTTTCTCCTTGCCTTCTGAATGTATTATGTCTGACTTGTAGGCTTGCTGTACTGTTGAGTGAGTGTCGAACGTACTAGAAGCCGTCCGCTGCTTTCTCCCCACTCCGATGCATCGGCCGTAACTAATAAAAACTTGATGTATGCTTGAATGTTTGTCTGTTGTATTTTAATTTATTTGAATTATGTGATATAATTTGATTTGTATTAATTGTATTTTATTGAAGCTTATGTTATTCTGAACATGCCCCCAGGCGTTGAAAGCCTAGCTTTCAACTGGATTGTTTCGAGTCTTCAACGGGAAGTGGACATATTTTGTTGAATGCTCGTCGTATTACACCTTTGCTTGTTAAAATATCGGCAACTCGAATTTCGCCATCATTGCCTGGATATAAACTTTCTGGATTCGCCCAAGACACCACTTCATTGGCGGTAAAGCGTCATCCTTCACTATAACCATAGTCCCGTTCTCCAGGTGTCCTTTCGTAGAGCGCCATTTGGTTTTTTGTTGTAGTTCAGACACGTATTCCTTTTGCCATCGGACCCAAAAATGTTGGCGTAGCTGTTCCACTCGATTCCAGCGTTGCAGCCTGTTCGGATTCTCATCTACTAACCTTGGACTAGGCAAAGCTGTCAGAGGACGTCCGACCAAGAAGTGGCCAGGAGTTAGAGGAGTAAGATCGTTAGGATCTGGTGAAATTGGCGTAAGAGGACGTGAATTTAAAATTGATTCTATTTGAACTAACGTCGTATATAATTCCTCGAACGTGAGGTGTGAATTTCCTAATATACGAACTAAATGATGCTTGAATGACTTCACTCCCGCCTCCCATAATCCCCCAAAATGAGGAGCGTAAGCCGGAATGAACCGAAAATCTATGCTTTCATTAGCCATAGATTCTGATATCGCGAATGAATTTTCAGTAAGGAATTGACTAATTTCATTTTTTGCTCCAACAAACTGACTTCCATTATCAGAAAAAATTACGGACGGTATAGATCTACGAGCTATGAATCTACGCAAGGCAGCGATGTAAGCATCTTTGGTCAGTTCTGAAACCAATTCCAAATGTATAGCTTTAACCGTGAAGCAAACAAAGACTGCGACGTACACTTTGGTTAGTTTACAACCCCGTCCCCGTCTGTCAGCGGCTAATAGAGGTCCAGCATAATCGACACCTGTAGTCTGAAATGGATAACCAGGGTTAACGCGCTGCTTTGGCAATTGCCCCATAATGGGTTTTACTGTTTGAGCTCGCATCCTTACACATCTGTGGCACTTGTGTACGACCTTCCTAGCTATGTTTCGTCCACCTAGTGGCCAAAATCGTTGCCTAATAGAGGACAATAGTAGTTGTGGTCCTGCGTGAAGTAAACGAATGTGTTCTTCACTGAATATAAGCTTCGCAATAGGATGTTTACTTGGAATAAGTATTGGATGTTTCTTATCGAAATCGTACTGAGAATTGGCTAGTCGTCCACCTACCCTAATTAAACCGTCGTCATCTAAAAAAGGTGATAGGTGAAGCAATGAACCTTTACCGGATAATTTTTGATTGGTTTGTAATGTTTTATATTCCGAAAATGATTCCATTTGTGATTGTTTAAGCAGTAAATTGAATGCTCTGTGTAATTCTAGTAAGCTAATAGGGCCTGACATTTTGCTTTTACGTTCACGAATTCTACAATTATGTATAAATCTTAATACATATGCGGTCGATCTTTTAAGTTTTAGCAATTTAGAAAAACGTTGAAAATTTATGAAATTATTAATATTGGAAATTGAGACATTACAAATTACTTCTGGTAAGATTTCTGAATGGTGATTAAAGTTAGAATAAGGCCAATTATTTTCCGACTCATTTAAGTACGTCGGTCCATTCCACCATAAATCTAAACTTTGATTGACAGAAATATCCACAACTCTTGTTATGAGGTCTGCTGGATTTTGTTGTGTTGGTACATGACGCCATTCAAAATTTTGTGTTAATTCCTGAATTTCGGCAACACGATTTTTTACAAATTGTTTAAGTTTGTTAGGGGTGGTTTTCACCCATGCCAAGACAATGGTGGAATCCGTCCACAAAATACACCTTTTAACCGATAATCTAAAAGCTGTCACTACCTTGTGTGTTAAACGTGCACCAACCAAGGCGCCGCAAAGCTCTAAGCGCGGAATAGTCGTAGGCTTTAACGGAGCGACTTTACTTTTTGCACATAGTAAACGTGTTTGCACTTGATTGTTTTCGAATTTGACTCTAACATATATACACGCGCCATAAGCGTCTTGTGAAGAGTCGCAAAATGTATGCAGTTCAATTACGCTGTATTCACTACATGTCACACTACGAGGTATGCGTAAACTGCTTAAATGTGAAAAGTCTGACACGAAGTTGTGCCATGCTTGTGACAAGTCATGTGGTAGGGGTTCATCCCATGAAATTTTTAAAAGCCAAAGTTTTTGTAACATAATTTTTGCCCGAATAATAAAAACACTTAATAACCCGAGCGGATCAAATATTTGTCCAATGGTGGACAAAACAGACCGCTTAGTATTTTTAACAGGTTCTGTGGCTACTGTAAGTTTTTGAGAGAAATACAATTCATCTCTTGGTAATAACCATCCAAGACCTAAAGTGTTAGTTGAGTTTTGTTGACCTAAATTTAGTGTAACGCAAGTATTTGTCTCAATTTGTTCGAATTTTTCTACATTAGATTTAATTTTACGGAGATTAAAGCCACCGGATGAGAGGACCTTTCGAATGCCGGCACGAATCCTAATTAGTTCGCTTATTGATTGACTACCCGTGACTAGATCGTCGACGTAAAAGTCCTCGCTAATTATCTGCCCTATTGAATTGTCATTGGTCTCGATAGCAAGTTGCTTCAAACATCGGATGGCTAGAAAGGGAGCTGATGCTGTCCCGTATGTAACTGTATTGAGCTGGAAAATCTTTAATTCTTTAGTTGGGTCATTTCTCCATATAATTCTTTGTAAATGTCTTTGATTTTCATGAACTAAAACTTGTCTATACATTTTCTCAATGTCACCTGTCATGACGTATGCGTAATGGCGGAACCTAATCAAAATAGAAAATAAATCGCTTTGAATTGCAGGTCCTACTAGCTGTAGATCGTTGAATGAGAGGCCTGTACTAGTCGGTGCGCTAGCGTTAAATACAACTCTTAACTTGGTAGTAGTACTATTTTCTCGTAGTACGCCATGGTGAGGCAGAAAATATGAATGTTTTTTTGTTTGAGGGATCTTTATCTGTACAGTGTGACATGTGGTTCAAATCTATGTATTCTGTCATGAATTCCGTATACATTTGTCTTAACTTAGGCTGTCGCTCTAACCTTCGCTCGAGAGATAAAAAACACTGTTTTGCTCTGTCATATGAATCACCGAGACTAGATTCTGGGAGTTTGAGTGGGATCGCGACTGAAAATCTACCGTCTAACATGCGTTTAAAGTTATTTTTAAAATTATCCTCACATTGTTTCTCCTCTAGTGAGTATAAGCTTGTTGGATCAACTTCAGTTTCTTCAAGAGTCCAAAACTTTGACAATTGCTCTTGTATATCTGTGTAATGGTTTTGTATGAAATTGCATGTGACTTGGTCTGTTTGAATGGGTGAACAACTTAGCATATTTGTCGGTCCCGATATTACAAATCCTAATTTCGTTAGTTGCAAAATAGGTCTTTGTGGACCAAGACGAATTTGGCATTGATCTATTAGTTCCCAGAAAATGTCTGCACCAAGTAACAAATCGATATTAATTGGGTTATAGTATCCGGGATCTGCTAGAATTAAATGTTTAGGTATATTAAGTTTCTGAATGTTTGTAATATTTGTGCTTAAATTCGCTATATTAGGTAGGATTAAAAATGAAATTTGTGCTTTAAATGAATTAATTCTTGATTCTATGAATGTATTACAACGTTTTACAACCTGTGTTACTGAACTGTTTATGCCTACTATTGACGTATTTGCATGAGTATGTTTTAGTTTCAATTTGTTTAATAATGCATCTGTCATGAAGGATGCTTGGCTTCCCGAGTCGAGAACAGCCCTGACTTCAAGACGCTGATTGTCTCTATCACGTATGAATAGAATTGCAGTTGAGAGTAGTACACGTTCTGTCGTTTCGACTGAGAGCGATGTAACGTTGCTTTCATCTGGTTTTAAATTCTCGTGTGAGGTTGTGTGTGTGTTTTTATGTAGAAGTGAATTGTGTTTGTATGAACATTTGCTGCATGTGCCTAATCTGCAAATGCGAGCTTGATGACCTGGTCGTAAACAATTGATACACAACCTTAGCTTACGAACAGACTCTGCTCTCTCATCTACAGACTGCCTTAAAAATGTTTCACAACTGTATATACGATGATTATTATTGCATATTGGACAGCTTACAGATTGACTTGTGGTTTTAACTGCAGCTAGCCCCCGTATGTGTGTAGTATTTTGTTTGAACTGATTTGTGTTTCTTTCTGTTTTGTACGTTAATGTGTTCATATTTAATGTATCAAGTAAATTAGCCTTAGAATTTAAAAATGAAGAGAATTCTGTCAGCGTAATTTTGTTCAATGTTCCCTTTCGTTCCTCCCATTCCCTAGATGTTTTCGTATCAAGTTTAGAAGTCATTAAATAAATAATAAGTGTGTCCCATGAGTTGGTAGGTTCACCAAGCATTTCTAGCGATCTTAAATTCTTTGTGAATGTGTCGATGAGGCTCCGAATTGATTGCGATGATTCACGCTTAATTTGATCAAAGTTAAATAGAGATTGTACGTGTGTTTGCATTAATAGTCTTTTGTTATCAAATCGGTCGCACAACAAGTCCCAAGCAACTATGTAATTTTTGGATGAAAACTCAATGGATCGAATTACCTGAGCAGCACTACCCTCCAAAGAAGCTCTCAAATAATGAAATTTCTGAATGTCACTCACGGACCGATTCTCATGTATTAGAGATACAAAGGTGTCGTGAAACTCAAGCCAGTCCTCGTATCGGCCGCTGAACGTCGGTACATGAATAGTAGGCAGCCTTACACCACACCGACTCCTCAGCTTTGCTTGCTTCACCTTTGGATCGCGTTTTGATTTATTATTATCTGAAACACAAGATCGCAAGGATTCATCATCATCGTCTGACTGCGGAACGTTATTAGTATCATACAGTTCCTTAGCCTTCGCTAAGGTACTATAATACTGATTTTCAAATTCATTTCTTTCTTTATATTGATGATCGACTTCACTTTCATCGACTAAACATTCAATGTTAGTTTGAATTTCATCGTACTGTGGTAATAGTGTGTCTTCTAATTTCGATATACGAAGTTGCAATTCTGTATGCTGAGTCGAAGATAAAACATCGGTTAACCCATTTACATAATTAATAAAAATTGTTAATCTACCCTTTAGTGAGCCACGTTTTTTAATAAGTTCTTTTATCTGACTGTTCGACATGTTGTCGGTTACGGGAATTGGGAGAAAGTCGAACAAACAATTTGATTAAAACGAATGAAATCCAATTAAACTCACGGTAGTAAATCGCCAACTACTGCTAACTAAAATATTTATCATATGGTTTTAGGACTCTGCCTGTCCTATAAATAAATTATTGCAGTGAAAGTCTTCAGTTAACGAGTTATTTCAACAATTCAATTAAGTTCTAAATTTAATAAAGTTGTTTATGCAAATACGTTTAAACTCCCTATAGAAAAAACTTCATTTCAATACGCTCGGCTCGACGCGAGAACAAAATATCTCGTTGGTAGGCGGTAGGACAACGCGATGCGACACCTGTTGCACAGTTTTATGTCGTAAACAATATCGAAGTTTTATAACTTTGATTTGGATTACGTTATCGGCGATTATTAGGTGAAATTATAATTGAAATTGATTGGAACAGTATGAGAATATGAAATGAAAATTATATAAACTGCTTTGAAGTTAATTTAACTAAAAAAAAAAAAAAAACTAAAGAAATAATAATTGGAACGAACTTACTCCGAGCAACCCTGTGTCCAAGGGTTTCGATTTTGGTTATTCTGATTATATCATAGGCTGATTATTGTTCTTACTAATCTTGTATTTCAATGCTTGGGTTGATGTACTTCTATAAGTTTTTTCGTTAGCGGTTTTCTTGATATCCGGCTCGAAGGACCATGTTATATATGGATAGATGTGTTTCTAAATGCTTGCTTTCTCCTTGCCTTCTGAATGTATTATGTCTGACTTGTAGGCTTGCTGTACTGTTGAGTGAGTGTCGAACGTACTAGAAGCCGTCCGCTGCTTTCTCCCCACTCCGATGCATCGGCCGTAACTAATAAAAACTTGATGTATGCTTGAATGTTTGTCTGTTGTATTTTAATTTATTTGAATTATGTAATATAATTTGATTTGTATTAATTGTATTTTATTGAAGCTTATGTTATTCTGAACAATGACAAGAATCTAATTAATCAAATAAAACTTTATAAAGATAAGGACATTAGAGCCAAGGAAACTGAATCAAAGGTCAATAAAGCAAATGGGCAATCCTCACATAAGGAACGAGATGATGTAGAAATTAAGTTAGATAATACAATTAAGATTTTAGGACTTACCTGGAGTCGTAGCGAAGATGAGTTCAAGTACGCAGTGCACCTCGCTCCGACGACCGGATCTGAAACAAAAAGAATGGTTATATCAGAAATCGCTAGATTGTTTGATCCTTTAGGATGGGTAGCCCCTAGTGTGATCATAGCAAAAATATTTATTCAAAAGCTGTGGCTGTCAGGTGTAAGCTGGGATGAACGAATACCAGAAGAGTTAAAAAAGGAATGGGATACTTATCGTATGGAGTTGGCTGAACTTTCAAAGGTGCAAATACCACGATGGCTCGGCATGAAGGAAGGTGACGTCGAAGTGGAATTGCATGGCTTCTGTGACGCATCTAAACTTGCATATGCAGCGGTAGTCTACATCCGCATTGTGGACAGTACAAAAAGGGTCAGAACGTCGCTTGTGGTAGCAAAAACGAGAGTAGCACCCGTTAAGCAAGTGAGTATTCCCAGACTGGAACTATGTGGTGCAGTCTTGTTAACACGTCTGTTAGTGGAAACGTCAGAGGTGTTAAATATTTCGAAAACTAAAGTTCACGCTTGGACGGATTCCACAATCGTTTTGGCCTGGCTCAATAGTCACCCTAGCCGCTGGAAGACGTTTGTTGGAAATAGGGTATCCGATATTCTTACTACGCTAGAATCATCACAGTGGTACCATATCTCAAGTCGGCATAACCCGGCAGACTGTGCATCGAGAGGGGTCGCACCTAGCATGTTATCTGAAAATGAGTTGTGGTTTTTAGGACCAAGTTTTTTGAGAGAACAATTTATTTTGTATAACAGACCAAAGGATTTATATACAAAGGAAGAGGAGTCTGTTAAAGTCCATTTGGGAAAAGTTTCGGAACACACACTTTTCCAGCGATTTTCATCCCTCCACAAGCTCTTGAGAATTGTCGCATATTGTAGAAGATTTATAAAAAAAGGACAGAAGAATTATTTAAAGAAGGATGAAATCGAAAAAGCATTAGTGTTGCATAAGAAAAGCACAGATGGACGAGTTTCCGTTAGAGTACAAAGAATTAAAAGAAGGAAGAACTATACAAAAGAAAGGAAGCAAATTGCGACCGTTATGCCCTTACCTGGACGACCAGGGTATAATTAGAGTCACGGGCCGTCTGCGAAATTCAGGATTAGAAGAGCAAACTAAGCAGCCGATCTTACTACCCTACAACTCCGCATTAACCAAATTGATAGTGGCAGACGCCCACGATAGGACACTACATGGAGGACAGCAGCTAACGCTTAACTATTTAAGGACTGCGTATTGGATTATCAGAGCAATATGTTTAGTAAAACAATATATCCACAATTGTGTAACATGTGTCAAAAACAGCGCACCGACACACAGTCAATTTATGGGTGATTTGCCATCGGTTAGATGCACTCCCGCTAGGCCATTTTTGAACAGCGGCGTAGACTACGCTGGACCCATAAAAATTAGGACATCCAGAGGACGCGGGCACCAATCTTATAAAGGCTACATTTGTATCTTTGTATGTATGGCTACACGAGCGATACATCTCGAAGTCGTCAGCGATATGACTAGCCAAGCATTTTTAGCGGCCTTTCGGCGATTTACAGCCAGACGCGGAAAATGTGCTCACCTGTGGTCGGATAATGGAACAACCTTCGTCGGTGCAGCCAAGGAGCTGCGGGAACTGAGCTCCCTTCAACCTGAAATGGCAGAACATCTGGAAAGAAACGGGACAGAGTGGCACTTTATACCCCCTCGGGCGCCTAATTTCGGTGGCCTCTGGGAAGCGGGAGTAAAATCCACCAAATTTCACATCAAAAGGGTCATCGGTGACTCGACTCTTACTTTTGAAGAGATGAGTACTCTTCTTACACAAATTGAGGCATGTCTCAATTCTCGGCCGATGACCACGATTAACTGTGACGATCCAAGTGAACCACTTCCCTTGACCCCCGGTCACTTTTTGGTAGGGGAACCACTGGTTAATATAATAGATAACTATGATTCGAGCAATATAAATTCATTGAAAAGGTGGCAGTTAGTACAAAAAATGTTAAAATCTTTTTGGAACCGCTGGTCAAAAGAATATTTGGTCATGTTAATGCATAGGTACAAGTGGTCGCGTCAAACTTCTGAACCTAAAGTAGGCGACATAGTGTTGGTTAAGGAGGACGATCTTCCTCCAGGTCAATGGTTACTTGGTCGCGTTATCGAAAAGCATCCAGGCGCGGACAATATAACCCGTGTAGTCACATTACGTACCAAATCGTCTGTTTTGAAGCGACCTACTTCAAAATTGTGTATATTGCCCGTAGAGTAATTAGTTCATTAAATACATGTTAACCATTTTTCTTTATTAAGTTTTATGAAATGTTTTATTTTCTGTAATAAGTTAAGTTTTTTTATTTTTTATGTTTTGTCAATCATTGTTAAGTTCATTTATTGTTAAGTTCAACCCTTCAATTACCATATGATTCGGTCATGGTGGGCGGTACAGGCTTATTAAGGACGTAGTACAGTTGTCGCAAAAATAAAACTGGAAGAGGGTGAAATAGAGGATGACATATTATGTAGTGAACCAAACATTTCTTAAGTTATGGATGTAATAATTGTAGAGTTGTCTGTGGTAATTGTAAAAGTAGAGGTTAATGTCGCTTTTTCTATGGCATGATTGGGAAAACTATGCAAATGTCTGTCTATGTAATATATAATATATAATATATAAATATATATATATATTTGTGATGATAAATAAAGATTCAAATTAATCAATCGTATTATTATTCATGGTGGCAGTGGTGAATCTGCTAAACGCGGAAGTGCGAGATTAAAATAGTAAATAACGCTCTAGTAATGGAAAAAGGCACGATGGCAGTTTCAACTGTGACGCCGCCCTCAGAATTTAACTTCGACGAACCAACTCGGTGGAAAAGTTGGCTTAGGAGGTTCCAGCAGTACTTGTCGATCACTGGAAAACGCTCAGACGAAGAAGCGAAAAGTTTAAAAGTTCTACTATATTGTATGGGGGAGAAAATCAATGAAATTATCTGTCAATTTCAAAAGCTCTGTACAACATTAGAAAATCTTGTGCAAAATTTTTCAGAATACTTTGAACCTAGGAAAAATATAATATTTGAAAGAGCTACCTTTTGGCTTAAATTGTTCAACAGAATATTTTATCACAAAGTTTGCTCGGATTCTAAATGGTCTAAATGTAGTATACCATGTTGATGATATCTTGGTATATGATAGAGATATGTTAGAACATGATGAGAATCTGCGAAAAGTACTGAATTCTTCAATATAAATCTCTGATGTCCATGCTCCATTATTATTATCACCCCCAACTGCCCATAGAAAAAAATCTTTACCTTCTGTATCATCTGGTTTCTTATCTTCCTTATCTTCTATCAGTCGTACCAATTTCATATACTGTATCCTGCATGATCTTGAAAAACGTTCTTTTCCATGACATTTGTAACAATCTGCATTTTTAGCTGGTCGTGTTCTCGACTTCGGTGGTGTATATTATCTAGTGGTATCAAGTAAATTAGCCTTAGAATTTAAAAATGAAGAGAATTCTGTCAGCGTAATTTTGTTCAATGTTCCCTTTCGTTCCTCCCATTCCCTAGATGTTTTCGTATCAAGTTTAGAAGTCATTAAATAAATAATAAGTGTGTCCCATGAGTTGGTAGGTTCACCAAGCATTTCTAGCGATCTTAAATTCTTTGTGAATGTGTCGATGAGGCTCCGAATTGATTGCGATGATTCACGCTTAATTTGATCAAAGTTAAATAGAGATTGTACGTGTGTTTGCATTAATAGTCTTTTGTTATCAAATCGGTCGCACAACAAGTCCCAAGCAACTATGTAATTTTTGGATGAAAACTCAATGGATCGAATTACCTGAGCAGCACTACCCTCCAAAGAAGCTCTCAAATAATGAAATTTCTGAATGTCACTCACGGACCGATTCTCATGTATTAGAGATACAAAGGTGTCGTGAAACTCAAGCCAGTCCTCGTATCGGCCGCTGAACGTCGGTACATGAATAGTAGGCAGCCTTACACCACACCGACTCCTCAGCTTTGCTTGCTTCACCTTTGGATCGCGTTTTGATTTATTATTATCTGAAACACAAGATCGCAAGGATTCATCATCATCGTCTGACTGCGGAACGTTATTAGTATCATACAGTTCCTTAGCCTTCGCTAAGGTACTATAATACTGATTTTCAAATTCATTTCTTTCTTTATATTGATGATCGACTTCACTTTCATCGACTAAACATTCAATGTTAGTTTGAATTTCATCGTACTGTGGTAATAGTGTGTCTTCTAATTTCGATATACGAAGTTGCAATTCTGTATGCTGAGTCGAAGATAAAACATCGGTTAACCCATTTACATAATTAATAAAAATTGTTAATCTACCCTTTAGTGAGCCACGTTTTTTAATAAGTTCTTTTATCTGACTGTTCGACATGTTGTCGGTTACGGGAATTGGGAGAAAGTCGAACAAACAATTTGATTAAAACGAATGAAATCCAATTAAACTCACGGTAGTAAATCGCCAACTACTGCTAACTAAAATATTTATCATATGGTTTTAGGACTCTGCCTGTCCTATAAATAAATTATTGCAGTGAAAGTCTTCAGTTAACGAGTTATTTCAACAATTCAATTAAGTTCTAAATTTAATAAAGTTGTTTATGCAAATACGTTTAAACTCCCTATAGAAAAAACTTCATTTCAATACGCTCGGCTCGACGCGAGAACAAAATATCTCGTTGGTAGGCGGTAGGACAACGCGATGCGACACCTGTTGCACAGTTTTATGTCGTAAACAATATCGAAGTTTTATAACTTTGATTTGGATTACGTTATCGGCGATTATTAGGTGAAATTATAATTGAAATTGATTGGAACAGTATGAGAATATGAAATGAAAATTATATAAACTGCTTTGAAGTTAATTTAACTAAAAAAAAAAAAAAAAACTAAAGAAATAATAATTGGAACGAACTTACTCCGAGCAACCCTGTGTCCAAGGGTTTCGATTTTGGTTATTCTGATTATATCATAGGCTGATTATTGTTCTTACTAATCTTGTATTTCAATGCTTGGGTTGATGTACTTCTATAAGTTTTTTCGTTAGCGGTTTTCTTGATATCCGGCTCGAAGGACCATGTTATATATGGATAGATGTGTTTCTAAATGCTTGCTTTCTCCTTGCCTTCTGAATGTATTATGTCTGACTTGTAGGCTTGCTGTACTGTTGAGTGAGTGTCGAACGTACTAGAAGCCGTCCGCTGCTTTCTCCCCACTCCGATGCATCGGCCGTAACTAATAAAAACTTGATGTATGCTTGAATGTTTGTCTGTTGTATTTTAATTTATTTGAATTATGTAATATAATTTGATTTGTATTAATTGTATTTTATTGAAGCTTATGTTATTCTGAACAATGACAAGAATCTAATTAATCAAATAAAACTTTATAAAGATAAGGACATTAGAGCCAAGGAAACTGAATCAAAGGTCAATAAAGCAAATGGGCAATCCTCACATAAGGAACGAGATGATGTAGAAATTAAGTTAGATAATACAATTAAGATTTTAGGACTTACCTGGAGTCGTAGCGAAGATGAGTTCAAGTACGCAGTGCACCTCGCTCCGACGACCGGATCTGAAACAAAAAGAATGGTTATATCAGAAATCGCTAGATTGTTTGATCCTTTAGGATGGGTAGCCCCTAGTGTGATCATAGCAAAAATATTTATTCAAAAGCTGTGGCTGTCAGGTGTAAGCTGGGATGAACGAATACCAGAAGAGTTAAAAAAGGAATGGGATACTTATCGTATGGAGTTGGCTGAACTTTCAAAGGTGCAAATACCACGATGGCTCGGCATGAAGGAAGGTGACGTCGAAGTGGAATTGCATGGCTTCTGTGACGCATCTAAACTTGCATATGCAGCGGTAGTCTACATCCGCATTGTGGACAGTACAAAAAGGGTCAGAACGTCGCTTGTGGTAGCAAAAACGAGAGTAGCACCCGTTAAGCAAGTGAGTATTCCCAGACTGGAACTATGTGGTGCAGTCTTGTTAACACGTCTGTTAGTGGAAACGTCAGAGGTGTTAAATATTTCGAAAACTAAAGTTCACGCTTGGACGGATTCCACAATCGTTTTGGCCTGGCTCAATAGTCACCCTAGCCGCTGGAAGACGTTTGTTGGAAATAGGGTATCCGATATTCTTACTACGCTAGAATCATCACAGTGGTACCATATCTCAAGTCGGCATAACCCGGCAGACTGTGCATCGAGAGGGGTCGCACCTAGCATGTTATCTGAAAATGAGTTGTGGTTTTTAGGACCAAGTTTTTTGAGAGAACAATTTATTTTGTATAACAGACCAAAGGATTTATATACAAAGGAAGAGGAGTCTGTTAAAGTCCATTTGGGAAAAGTTTCGGAACACACACTTTTCCAGCGATTTTCATCCCTCCACAAGCTCTTGAGAATTGTCGCATATTGTAGAAGATTTATAAAAAAAGGACAGAAGAATTATTTAAAGAAGGATGAAATCGAAAAAGCATTAGTGTTGCATAAGAAAAGCACAGATGGACGAGTTTCCGTTAGAGTACAAAGAATTAAAAGAAGGAAGAACTATACAAAAGAAAGGAAGCAAATTGCGACCGTTATGCCCTTACCTGGACGACCAGGGTATAATTAGAGTCACGGGCCGTCTGCGAAATTCAGGATTAGAAGAGCAAACTAAGCAGCCGATCTTACTACCCTACAACTCCGCATTAACCAAATTGATAGTGGCAGACGCCCACGATAGGACACTACATGGAGGACAGCAGCTAACGCTTAACTATTTAAGGACTGCGTATTGGATTATCAGAGCAATATGTTTAGTAAAACAATATATCCACAATTGTGTAACATGTGTCAAAAACAGCGCACCGACACACAGTCAATTTATGGGTGACATACATCTGGTTTCTTATCTTCCTTATCTTCTATCAGTCGTACCAATTTCATATACTGTATCCTGCATGATCTTGAAAAACGTTCTTTTCCATGACATTTGTAACAATCTGCATTTTTAGCTGGTCGTGTTCTCGACTTCGGTGGTGTATATTATCTAGTGGTAATATTGTAGTGGTTGGTGGAGGGTACCTGGTGGCGGTTCCTCGTGGCGGTGTTAGTTTGCTTGTGCACGCTACTGAGGGAGGGCGGGCGGTGCTCTTCAAAAAACTAGGTAATATACACCATTTTTATATTTTGCATGCGGATCTTAGCAAAGTAACTTACTTTCCTTCATGACCCACTCTTAATAAATCTTGATTATCAAAATATTAGATACTAGCGATCCGCCCCGGCTTCGCACGGGTAGATAGATATTTGAAAGATAAATTAATACTTTATTTGGACAAATAAAACAATCACAATTCCTTACACTAACATTTTTGTAGCGTAAGTAATTAATAGATCTTAGTCTATTCGCGCCTATCGGGGGCGAGCGTAGGGTTGTTCGCTCACACGGCGGCATTTTTCTTACTTTTAGCATTTTTATACCTGTCGCAACTTGTGACTTAACTATAATAGTTAGACATATAGCCTCGCGGACTTTTTTGTGAGTAATTATGAGTACTATTAAAATGTAGTACATTATTTACTTTATCATTAATAGTTTTTGAAGCGCACGCCAAATAATGACTTTTATCAGTAAATTTTTGATACCTTGAGTTACATCATAGCAATTTTCGTAGGAGTCTCGGTTTTTTTAAATAAAATACCATTCCTGTTAGTCGGTGATAATGTAGTTGTATATAGGTGAAAGAATTTTTAAAATCGGTTCAGAAGTTTTTGAGTTAATTAATTATATACAACCAAACATACAAAAATACAATTTTGTCACACCTTGAACTTAATTATTTTAGCTTATATTTTATTTTGTACTACGACCACCTCACTCCCGGTGTATTATCTATGCAGAGGAATTACAAGAATCGGACTTCAACTTAGGGGAAGTCATTACACAGAGTACAAGGTTGGACATCAGAACTACCTTCCGGTGCTAATTGAACTGCTAGCCGGCCGTGACGCCGCCGTATGACGTCATATGATCAAAGGCGTCTTCAGCGTCGCAGGCAACCACTCCTGGCCGACATCCCTCGATCCAAGCCGAATCCCAGGGGAGTACCGGAATACGTTAAGTGGAAATTGGGCGGGACATATATACTCCAGACCCCCTTTTTTTTAGTATACTACGGCGCAGATGCCACGTGGCAGAAGACGAAAATAATGTTTAGATTGCAATGCAGGCGTCCATCTATCGCCATAGTTAGTTTCAATAGAAGCGAACGGCTTTCAAAGTTTTGTGCACGTGCATGTGGCTCGCAAGTAGGGGAGAAGAGAGCGCCTCCACCATTCGCCTTATGTAAGTTCGCCTTGTGTATATTGGGTAAAATTAAAGACCACAGTTGTTGTTTACAAAAAAGTTATTTACTTCAAAACAGCAACACACACAAGAATGGCGTTATTAGCGTTTCGTTATAGTATTAAACGTGTATGATTTTCTTGGGTAGAAACTCAACAGCGGATGAACACCGCTGATCAGATATCGGTTTTGTGTCACTACAACATTTTTTTAGGAGCACTTTGGTTTTCCTTTTGTCTCACATGGAGGGACAAGATCATTTCGTTTCCATTTACAAGGCGATTCCTCTGATTTCTGCTTCGGATTGCAAGGTGATTCAACAAGTTTTTGTTTTGTGTCGTTAATGGGTAAATTGTGCGATGGACATAAATCTTTTCGAGAGTTTGGTTTTCCCTCAGGCGTTGAATCTTTCCGACAACTTGATAGTTTATTTTGTATATTCTTTATGGACAACCACGAGTCGTTTTTATCAGAGTAAGTAGCGAGCACATCGCGTGGGTTGTGAGTGTCGGGCGCGGAGCGGCGCACCGGCTTCGAGGCGGCGTGCAGCGCCACGCTCACGCACACGGAGCTCGTCCCGGCCGGCACGCGGAGCTCGAGACGCCCGCTCATTGTAGGCTCTTCTATTTGCATTGGCCCTATAATTCGTCCTTGTCCCGCCTCTTTCAGTTCATTTCTTTCATGTAACACTTTGTTTAACTTCTCTATATTTACATTCACTTTAGCTGTAATGTCTGTTTCCGACTTTGGATTATTTTTATCGATTTGGTTTTGTACTCTCAAGGTATAGTTAGAAGGTACAGTGTGTAATTTGCGTGCTCCATCACAACAACTCCTTGAACATCGTCGCAATCGTTCGACTATAGACGGCTGCCGATAACGAGGCAGCTCGGGTGTTATTTTCAGAGCAGTAGAACACAAATCAGCAGGCATACCAGTGCCATTTCCCTTGCATGGTTTCTCAGCTACTCCTGCGACACTTTTCTGTTTTAAGCCATCTTTTATGCGGGGGGAGAGCTGATCAGTAATGGATGTGCAGCCTGATGAATCAGAAACAAGTTTGGGTGAAGGAACAGTGGATTTTGAAGACGGCAACTGAACGACATCACTACGGTCGATTTCTAGTAAAATGCGTGGTTGATGCGCGCAAGGGTCCAGATGATGAGAACGGTTAATTGTGCAACCTTCAGCCGGATCTAGTTCAACGATACGCGATGACATATCACTTTTGCGCAGACTGCGGGAGTCATCATCAGAAGTGACGCGCGGTGGTAGCACAATGTAGTCGCGACCATCAGTAGCACGCACTATCTCGCGGTCGGTACCGAGGCGGTAGTCAGCGGGCGACGGCATTGTCGCTGTGGAAGCGATCCGCTGAGCGACTTCACGTTCATAGTCGAGTCGCCGCGCGAGTTTAGCTGCTAAGATACGCTGCGCTACTCGATCTACGGTGTCTCCACATCGAGGTCCCGTCGCATCCGAAGAGTCTGTTCTATCATCTTTTTTTATCAACGAGGACATCGGGGCATTCTACGACAAATATTAATCAATATGAATTTTTTTTTCATAAGTAGACAAATAAAATAGCTGCTATTATATATTCTCTATCTGTTTAATTTTTAAACTACTAGATCAATTTTAAAGTAAAAACTTCTGTAGGCACTTTGGTCGATTATTCGATAGGTAAAATCTTATGAGTGAAAATTAAGTTGATTGAAATTCATGTAAAACAAATGCTACATGTATAAATAATATAAATCAAATGTGTAATTGTTGCGCAGAGAGTCGATAGATGTGAAAACCAGACTAATGTTAATTATTTTAATTTACAAATTATGCAATTTTAACTTTTGATACAACAATCAATTTTGAATATTAATAAAAACACTATTATTTCATACTTTTAAGTTGTCACTTCTGTCGCAGTTCTTAATTACTGCCTATTTTTTTATAGAATAGGGGGCAAACGAGAATGTGGCTCATATCAAGGTAAGTGATCACCGCCGCCCATGAACATCTACAGTGCCAGAGGAATTGCAGCAGCGTTTCCGGCCTTTGAGAAAAGAGGAGGCTCTTTTCTGGAAGGTCCCTAAGTCGTATCGGCCCCGAAAATCAATGATAGAATGTATTGTATAAAGAATTAAATTTAAACAAAAATTATAATAAAAAATAATTCAATATAAAATTTAAATCATTTTCATCGATGAAGATAGTAAGATTCTCAGATAAAGCAGATTAATTATTGCGCGCGCTGTGCTGCACACCGGTCGTTTCAACGAATTTAGTTACAACCTCTATCCTTTACAAAAGGGTGCATCGGACAAAGCGTGTCTTATTACAAATAGTGCACAGATTAATACTCGAAACAGAGGAAGCAGTATTTTTTTTCACATACATAGCAAGTCAAATAAAAGGTTGTAATAATAATTGAAATTATGTTAAGCTGGCCGATTTTTGACCATGGCGCTAAATTCCGGTTATTGTGGGAAGCTATCTACTGCGCAGGAGATATTATAGTACCACAAGTGCACACGCTAAAAGAGGCATTCACTCGTCTCAACGTATCCGTGCCCAATATAACGCTGATCAGCTTGACCATTGTCAGGAACACGGGGACAATCACAATACAAGCGGTTGGCTTCGGCTGGGATCCGAACCTAAAATCTGTCGCATGTTAACTGACAGCATAACAATATCAGAGCAACACAATTTTATACTGGAAGATATATATAATTTCGGTGATTTAATTGCTGTTAGCGTTTTTGGCTTTTACAGCTTCATCAAAAACTGCGCTCTCGGGCAGGGTGCCAGGCTTTGCGTGCCAGGTTTGGTTTGACCCAAACATAAATACATAAATAATACTCGTACACCTCCTCCTGCTTGCGTGATTTCGACTATCTCAAAATAATTTTAAGTCGTCTAATGACCATCCGAGGGAGGCTGCGGGCCTCCATTCGGACTGTCGACTTGTGTGTCGGTAACTCTGGGCGGTGTGATCCGCCCTGAAACATGGGTGGGTGTATCTTGTGTCGTCTGAAAGATGTGAGACCTGCGTATCCAGGTGGTCGCAGGTGAGCGCGCGAGGTAGCGCGGGCGGGGCGCAGGGCGGGCGCGCGGCGCGCGGCGGCGGCCGGCACGTGACGCGCTCGCCGCGCAGCGCCGCGCGCCGCTCCGAGCGGCAGGCGGGCGGCGCGCGCGGCCCGCACTGCTCACACGGGCTCTGCGGCATCGTGCCAGACCCGCTTGACCCGCCGCTTGTCATCTCCTTTAATGACAATACCATAAACTTAGATAAGGATGGAAGCGCCAAGTAGCGAAGTGTGCAGGAAGGTCGATAGATGCGGCTGGACAATAAATTAGGTGATGATTAAAGTTTTATAAAGTGGTCTCAGCCGTCTACGTGGCGTCACATTGGGCGTTACACCTTCCGTTGCTGAATGGAAATTTAACTTATTTTTAAGTTTATTTTGCACATTAAGAAATCCAGCTTTATAAGCGAATTGTTTTAAATATGTCCACTGCTGTTTGCCAGTGGTAGTAGTAGTAGTGTCTGATGAAGATAGACGAGCTAATGTCCGTTAATTACCTTAACTTTTCATACATACAGGCTCAGTATGCGATGTGGTACCTACATCGGCATTAAAATGGCTTCATTACTATTTGTTAATTTGATTTTACCACAAGTAGGTAGGACCTGGCCAGTTATTCTGTCGTTAAGCAGTAGTGTGCAAAAATTACTGTTTTGGTGTGAAGGGCACTGAGAGCTATTACAGTAGACAGAAGAGTGACGACATAACATAGTATATAAAAGTAGATATATGATTAACATCCGCACATTCAGGTACACAAAATGAAACTCAGGGGAAGCAACGATATAAAATTATTGACACCCGAAACTCATTTCGGAAAATATATGTATAATGAACTAGCGACCCGCCCCAGCTAAATAATATCTAATACGTTTATTATATAACATTTCTCCATCTTCAGAACTGTCAAACTAAACGTCAATTTGTTTTTATTGACATTTTAATAAAAAAATACCAGCCAAATTTTAGACATTTCCGGTGCATGTTCAAAAAAATATCTTTTATACGAACCTAGTTCTGAAAATTACAAAATCCACCAAAAAATTGGCTCAAGTGATGATTTTGGAGATATTGGAGACTCAAAATGAATGTGTACAATTGAAAAGACTACTCAAGTATTGAAGTTATAAATAAATTTAGACTTATCGAAATAAATCGCAGCTCCTTACATCAATAAATACCATCCATCCAAAAAAATAATTATAATAAAGAAATTTCATAAACCATTAAAAACGTTTCTTACAAAACATTTTATAAATCTTCTTAGACATGTAAAGAGTTTCTTCTAAGCTAATAATATCCAATGTAATCAACTACAACATTAGGCGAGTCACGTCCAGTAACGCTTATCCGTGTTATAGAGTTAGGATAGTAATTCTATATTAGTTCCAAATTGTATGACTTAATGAAATAATTTTATTTCATTTTTAACTCATTCGTAATTACTACATTTCTATACTTATTTGTACTTTAAATTGTACGAGTGGCCCAAACCAAATTTATATTAAATTAATAGATATTGAAGTCCCGTAAGTTAATGTAAAATTATAGAGATAATAAAGTTCCTTAATCAGATCCGTCATTATTAAACGCCAAAAAATAAATTAATATAATGTTTACTTACAATGCTCAGCAGTCGGGCGAGCCCTCGTAACGCAGGTCTGTGTAGCGCCATACCGGTGTGTGTCGCGGCCTCGAGAGTGGACTACCGCTCTGTCTTCACACGTCGAGGCGGTCACGCACGGATCTATCTCGATGGCCGTGGGCAAACAGATGGTTACAAAGTTTCCGTTGTACGTTTTTGTTTTGTGATAAAAAAAATATTGAAGGGAATGCGGCCAGTGTTCAGTAGTCTAGATATTTTAATTGCTGTCGTCTATAGATTCAATTTCTTGAATAGGACACGTCCACACCTGTAAATTTAACTAAGTTACTTAAGTTTTCCACACATATTCATTTGTTTGCACGTCGATGAATATTGGTGGAAAAACTTAACATGTCTTATTCTAATTCAAATTTACTTATAAATTCATTCCTGTAAATATCAAATACATCTGTATATTTATTAGATTCTGCAACGAGTTATCATAAAGAAAAACATTTAATTTGATAATGTATTTATTTCGAATATTTCATGTATTAATAGTTTTAGTCCAAAATCACGTTGTTAGAGGTTTTATCGTTCAAGACTATTTCTATTAAGACTATAATTATAGCGATGTCGCAATTTAGACTGTCTGTGTGAAATAGATAACTCTAGAAAAAATATCCGAACATATTGTATGGAATACAACCGACAAAGGGAATTTAAAAAATAGTATACTCGCTATTTTGGGTAGTAGGAGGACCAAAAGACAATCATGCTTAATGCTGGTAAAGAAATGCTATACGTATATATGTAAGCACAAGCTGCACGGGAGTAACAATTATTTTAAAGGTGTGATTACGTAGAGCGAGTCGCCGGCGAGCACGAGCAGCTGCGGCGAGTGCGCGGGCAGCAGCGCGGCGGCGGCGGGCGCGGCGTGCGGCAGCTCGGCGGCGGGCGCCCCGCTGCGCGCCGCCCACACGCGCACGCGCCGCGACCCGTCGCCTGCCGGCCTGCGCACCACGCCGCCCTCGTTATGCACAACTCTTTATTTACAGGCATGATCTGGTATTCATCATAATTATTAATACGGAGAATAGCAATCACAGATTAAAATACTCCAGCATCTATTCCTCGACTTTAGTCACCTTCATGGAATAGGCTTCCTTACAGCCTACGTGCTGAGTATTTTATCGTTAGCTTTAGGCACTTCGAAAATCCTTTGTTCGCGGTGGAAGGTTTACATGCAACAGGAAATTTTAAGAGGCCGATAAGGATGATTAAGATCAGTTAGCCCTTAGTAAAGAAATTCAGGTTTGCAACAAAGTATTCCTATCGTAACATTTGATGTCTTATAAAAATATATAACATAATATTTACATTTATGCAACAATAATACGATAACAAAACCCAGATTATAAAAGACCACATAAGTGGTTTTCATTCACAAATGATTATTCGAAGGAAAATGAAGACTCTCTTAATTATCGGTACTAATGACCCCGATATTATTAAAGGAAAAAGAACGTCAAGCTATGTGATAGATAAAATAAAACTTTGGTTGAGGTCAAGAGGATTAACAAAGGCCAAATCGTTTAGGTTCAGTAGCGGTGTAATGGCTCACGTGACTACGTAGTCATCGGAGACGGCGGGCTGCACCGCGTAGGGCAGGTCGCTGGTGGGCGCGCAGTGCGCGGGCGCCAGGCACAGCAGTGGGCGCAGCGCGGGCAGCGACACGCACACGGCGCCCGCACGCGAGGTCGCCCAAACGCAGCCGCCGCTGTCGACACGCACGTATCTGCTGCTACACTTAATGGCATTATCCACTTACTATTATTTAATATTTTCGAAGTGAAACTTCTTTGGGCTCGATGAGAGTCACATTTGAAGGTGCAACGTTTTGTGCTACGTTTTCGTGCAACAATTAACAGCAATGAATATTTTGTAATACTCAAATTTTTATAATGTGTATGCATGTTTAACTTCCGTCATATGTATTAAGTTATATGCTTTTTTTTTATTTTTTTACTAATCAGTTTTTGCTACATCAATTAAAATCAATTATGCCAACTAAGTTATTTACTAGACTTTTAAGTTTAGTATATTTTCATAAAATATTGTTTAACGGATCAATACACGTTCAGTATTATTGAATATTAAATTTATTAATTTTTATACTGTTGATGTCACCTGATTGTTCTTCTATACTGATAGAACATTGGAAATTGCATTAAACTCACTTGCTCATCACCTAGGCCCCCAATGGGGACTTCACGGTCGTTAACTCTAATTATAAAGTTTGAATTAAACAAAAGATGTGTAATATTATCGTGATAAAAGTAATAAGAAGTATACTTCGGATGGATTTCCAGGCCAAGTATTCTACTCCGCAGCCGGCAGGTCGCCAGCGGTGCGGTGCAGAGAGCGCGCAGCTCGCTCTCGCTGGGCGGTGGGCCGTCGACTTCGGGCGGCGGCGCGCGGCGGCGACGCACTCGCTCGGCAAGCGACGCGGCGGCCAGCAGCGGCGGCGGCGCGAGTGCGCGCAGCGGCCACGCGCAGAGCGCCCGCGCCTCCCCGCGCGCCCCGCCCGCCGCGCCCATGGCCGCCACCAGCACGTGCGCCGACAACTCCGCGCGCACCTGATATATTATATTATGTTTAAATTACATACAGTATATTATATTTATTCATATTATCTTATTTCTGATAATATTAGGTTTAGGAAAGCTTACATACTCGTATAAAACGACGCATTGACGAACTGTGATTAGAGTAAAACCGAAGATGTTCACAATAGGTGATTTCTAAAACTGTAATTTTCGTTTAAAAATGAGTCCAATGACGGACAGTATATAAGTAGGTAAGCTTGCTTAAACGAAACTTATTATTCCATAATTAATGTTATGACATCTCAATACAGTGACTCCGTTACTGATCGTTGACGTTGTCAGTATATTGAAAAAAATATTATGAAGATAAACATATAATACATTTTCCCTTTAATTAAAATAATTAAAACCTGATAACATCTTATTTTAATGACTTGAAATCCTTACCATAATTTGTTTTGGCTAAGAATCTTCAGCCTGAATAACTCTGGTCTAAGTCGTAGCAGAATACAAGAATAAATTTACAGAAAAACAGAAATTTAAATTGGTTCTATGTGTTTTTGTGTAAGGTGCTAATTAAAATACAAAGAAGTTTTTACATCTTGTGAGAATATACATGTTTCTGACGATACTATAGCTAAATACATAAGTAAATTTAGCAAAAATAATAAGCAATTAATATAATAATTTATAGTCACCGGTAGTGTGGCGTGCCAGTACTCCGGCGCTGGACCGTTGTCGCCGCCTTGGAGCGTACAATCTTCTTCTAGTGCAAACCCTTTAGTTGTAGGAGCGCCTTGCTCTAGCTTTTCTAGCTCTTCTGTGGGAACTTCCGCCACCAGCACATGCCTAAAGTACCAGTATTAATTATTTTTGTAATCCAATTTGCAAACCAATTTTTTTTTATTTTTTACAATATGGATACAATAAAACAACATAGCCCACAGCCTTGTTGCTTTATAACAAGTGGCCACTGAGATGATGTACTCTCAACTAATAAACAAGATTTAGGTGCGGATACTAAGTACTACAATGGAACGCCTCCTTGTCTTTAGTTAGGATCACAATTTACGTAAATCACCACATAAAACGCTGCTACTGTACGCTAGTATTGTGTGACCATCATCGATGATGCCGACATTTACATGCTACCTCTGTCTTATTAGTATTATAAATAAAACAGTACAGTATTGGTCAAATAAAGATCAGTATTGGCGTTGTCTATTTTTGGGTTGAGATTCTGAGATTCATAAACTATACTTCTTACGAAATATGTGTTGCTGCCTCGTTGTAGATTCGCAGAACCGGTACCGTCACGCCGGCATATTCCGACTGCAGCTTCTGTAACCAAACGGAGAATGTGACTGCCTTGCTGAGGCTGGGTATGGTGGAGGAGCGCGGCAGCACCTGCTCTGCGGCGTTGAGCCACACGGTGGTGACGGCGCGCGCGGGGGCCAGCAGGCGCGGCGACAGCGACAAGAAGGCAGCCGCGTTCGCCCAGCAGCCGCCGCACGCGCTGCTCTCCGCGCGCACCTCCGCCACGCCGAGCCCGCTCTCTGAAATAGAAACAATCCAACTTTATCTTCCGCCGATATTTGACATTTATTTCATCGTTAGAATCATTTCAGTCAATCTTAGTCCAAAGTTGAACATAGGCCTCCCCCAAAGATTGTCACAAAACACGGTCCCGAGCCACCTGCATCCATCAACTTCCCGCAAAGCCATGTGCAGGTCTTCACTCAATCTAGTGAAGGGTCGCCCTATACTGCGTTTGCCGGTACGAGGTTTCTGCACGGATTTTAAATCTCATATAATTGGAGATAATGACATGTGTTATCTCGAAACTACTTATAGCTCCTAACATTATCAAAACGTCAAAAAAACATTTTTCGGTCTACCCTATCACGAAGTGACTTGAATATTTATTTACGTACATGTTCAGTTGTAGATTCCATTGCTACCAGTACGATATACTAAGTTATAGTTCCATATACCTGAAGCCTAGGAAACAAACAATATGAATAACAAAAAGTATTATATCGAAGGATTATTTGGTAGAAGCCATCTTTAATAAATTATCGTTCAAATATTATTTGTTGAGCTAATCAACATGTGGCTAACAATCGTTTAAGTGACTAATTTACATGAAGCAAACATATTCTAAAGACAGCCTTCATGCGCGTTACCATCAAAGCGCAGAACGAGTAGCTCCCAGCGGTCGGCGAGCGCCAGCGGGCCGGCCAGCAGCAGGCGCGCGTCGCCGGGCGCCCAGCGCGCCGCGCCCGCCGCCGCCCAGCCGCGCGCGCGCTCACTGCGCCGCCAGCCGCGCCGCCACGACTCGCCGCTTCGCTCCCACATCTGTACAAGCGCATAATCATTCCTGCTCCTCGGCTATATCTATGCAATATTATTAAACATACCTCGAAACAAGTTACACTGTGTTGTAAATTAGTGTACTACTGTGCACTATTTATTTTAGTTATTTTTCATAAAACAAATTATTTTATCGTATTTTTTAATAGTGTTATTTAAAATCGATTGATAAAAATACGCTAATACTTTATTTCATACTTAGTACATTTAATTGTGGGGTTTCTTAGTTAATATTGTATCGCGTGAAAAAAAATCTGCGTTCAGTTCTCGAAATGCAACATGTACAAAGTAAGTACCTAATGCAGGAATCCGTCTAGGCAGGAATCCGCAGGGCCAGTTATTCTGTATTTCCGTACCGTGCAAACATTACTGTGTTTCGGTCTGAAGGGCACTGAGAGATAGAGTAATCACTAGTCACACGAGACTTAAGAACTGTATCTCAGATGGATTTTTTTTTTAATTGGATAAAGTGATGAAACGAGCAAAACGTTCACCTGATGGTAAGTGCAACGTCTGCCCATAACAAATGCTGTGTCAACCAGAAAATTTCTGTGTGACACCACACTGTGCCCATCACTCTGAGACATAAGTTCTTAAGTCTCATATGCCCAGTGATTACGCTAGCTCACAGTGCCCTTCAAACCGAAAAACAGTAATGTTTGCACACTACTGCGTCACGGCAGAATAACTGGCACTGGGGTGGTACCTACCTAGACGGATTCCTGCATAGGAATCCTACCACCAGTAAAATGGATGGGCGCAGTGTGGTTTCACACAGAAATGTTCTGGGTTACACAGCATTTGATATGTGCAGAAGTTGCACTTACCATAAGGGGAAAGTTTTTCTCGTTTCGTCCGTTTGCTGCAATAAAAAATATATGAATGCTCAGAAAAGGAATGAGGATTTCTATTTAAAACAACTACGCATCTCAACGCGAGACGCACTGTGAGCGAGGCGTCGTCCGCGGCGACAGCGAGGCGGTCGCCGGCGTGGCTGAGCGCGGCGTGCGTGGCGGCCGCGCCGTCCGCCGCCAGCGCGCGCTCGCGCAGCGCCCAGCGCGCCGCCGTCAGCCAGTGCTCGCGCCGCCACGACCAGCTCGACCACGACGACTCTGAAAAGTTCATTTTATACACATATACTTAGCACGGTAACTTACTCCCCATGGCGTTCTCACGACCACATATACTGCTCGTAGGAACGCAATGGGGAATAAGATTTTTTAACTCATATCGAAATTGCGGCGACGTACATCGCCAGCCCTCATGTCTCGTTTACCGCAGGGGCGAAAATTGAGCCACGTGCATGACCTCTGCCTACCCCTTATATGGAAAAAGGCGTGACTATACGTATGTATACTTAGCACCGATCAACCGTTCAAGCAAGCAACATCTAGTTCAAACATCGTGCCGTAAGTATTATCTTGGAACCGGAGGCACTTTTTTTACTTATATTGTGTATGCTTGTTTAATGAACTCTGAAATAGGATCACAATATATCCGGGATCCTTCATAC
This sequence comes from Luehdorfia chinensis, assembly GCA_019845155.1. Taxonomy (NCBI): domain Eukaryota; kingdom Metazoa; phylum Arthropoda; class Insecta; order Lepidoptera; family Papilionidae; genus Luehdorfia; species Luehdorfia chinensis. The sequence goes on from JAHVAK010000445.1 coordinate 40,896, forward strand.
TTATGTAATTTCATATTGGTTGTGACGTTTACTCTGATATGAATATTGTTAGTTACTTATGTAATCATAGATACAATGCGATTGTGTACGACCTGTAACCGGAGTGCTTCTTTTTATAATGTTTAAATACGAGTAGATATTTGTTCTTTTAAGCTTGAGACTTTAACAGCTTCTTTGAACTAATGGCTTGCGGGTGTAAATCATAATATTGTAACAATTCACTTTTATATTTCAAACGAAAAAGTTGCGGGGTGTGTGGTGTCGGTCGCCGGTATAAACTAGACAGTTAGTTACATACATAGTTCATATCGATAATGGTGTTATCCTGATCACATTTCACCTCGAAGTGATCTTCAATGAACAACTAAAAAATGTAACGCAGGGTTTATATTCGTGTTAAGTACTGAGCGAAAGGATTTTTTTATTTTTTTTGGTGCGATGAGAGTAAAATTTCAAGATCGAATTTAAGTGCAGCGTTTTTGTTATTTTTAATTAAAATTGATCAACTAATTCATAACATTTATATTTAATAAAACTGTGACTGTGTGAATCTATCGTTTGTGTAATATTCGCGTAAATATAATAAATCATTGTTTATATTCTGAACCGTTATTTTACGAGTAAATTTTTACTTCTGTTACTTACAGGTACTTAGTTGCAAGCGTTATTTTCGATTTACTTTTTAGACACAAATTGTTTAGACTCACTACATATATGACACTTACTTGTAATATGTGTAGTGAACCTTCAAGGGAGGATCGGAGCTCGGCTCGGTCGATTCACTAGTTACTCACCACAGTGCAGGTGCGCGGCGGCGGCGGCGCGGCGCAGCGCGCGCAGGCGGGCGGGCGCGGCGCGCGGCAGCAGCAGGCGGCGCCACAGCGCGGGCGCGGCGGCGGCGCGGCGCCACGCGCGGCACACGCTGGCCGCGCGCCGCAGCTCGCCGCCCGCCAGCCGCGCGAACACCGCGCGCAGCGTCGCCTGCGCTCCACCGTCCATGCGCTGCCACACAGCTCCCGTATCACACACATCTCCTTGCACATTACTGTCTTCATCCGCATCGGGGTCAGCGTCCCGTCTGCGCATCGTATGGGCATCCATTGCCTGCACGATAGGGGCCGCACTATTATTAGCGCATCTCCCACTACGCGCGCGTCGTCATTACACACCGCTCGCAATCACAGACTGATTTATATATAGATGACAAACCGTTCTCTGAACATAATAATGTGCCGTAAAAATGTTACTATTAAGAAAAATTACGTTGTTAAGGGATCGATGCAATAAAAAAAAAACATTTAAATAAACGATGTACAAATATAAACACGAATCATTTATATAATTGTGGTATTGTTACAACAACAGCACGAGTTCTCGAAACTGCAGTATTATAATGTATGTAATATAATCAGCATTTCTTCGGACGGCCCAGACAGCGACGGGGGCTCGTGAATGCAATAGGCTACTTAGAAAATAGTTTGTTCGGTGTATTGGATGGACGTTTCGCGGAACATACATATAGAAATCGTCAAAGAAAATCAAGATCATTAGATTTATTTACTGAAAAATTAGACGTCTGTATTAGAGTCTGAACATAATTTATTAAAACGTACTGAAGAAGTGGCGGCAAAGCAATACATAACAATCAATAAACATTTAATGAACGTAAACAAACAACACAAGAAGTAAATAACATGTCCTTAACGCAAGATTTTAATGGCCATAGATTAATAGCCAGCGATGTTTAAAAATATAATAATGGCTCAGGATAATTTACTCGAAACAATAATAGGTATACTACATCACTGTCAATTTAACATGCTTTTATTAACAGCTGAACAACTTCGAGAGGAACTTCACATAATTTCTGGTCATTTGATAGAAGATATCCGACAAGACCTTCATGCAATTTATAAACTGCTCCATATAATAAAGCAAGATAGACTGAAAAATATCTTATATTTGAAGTGATACTTCCGCTCCTTTTTCTTTAACTTTCACACAATTTATTTAACTTTCACATTCCTCGTAAATTAAAAATAAACTACCATTAATTTACGAAAAGATACGTATACAGAAATAACAAATAACGACTTATATTCATGCTTACATAAGGAATATAGCTACAGGTGTCCAATTCGGCAGTCAATTAACTATATATCTGAGGACAATGACGTTTGCCAATTTTGTCAAACAACAAGTAAATAATTGTATTTAGGTAAATTACGTATTGACCTTTAAGACTACGTGCACAAACAAATGGCTACCGTTAAATCATCCGTTACAATACCTACATGTACCACAGCTGCAATCAATGTCATTTTAAAATCGTCCGCCCGGATCGTGCAGTTGAAAGGCCAAGGCCAAGGCCAAGATTTCACGTTGTTCTCTCATAATCATGGTTGCGGTCCTTGACTTTATAATACTCGCATGCAATTTTTATTTTATCTGATGCTTTCTTTATTTTATTTCCTTTTTCATCCATCACCGAACAACCACCATGAAGATATGTCAGATGCAAAATACGAAGGTCGTTATTGCATTCACGTTATGACCGTATGACGAATAAAATTGTGAGATTTAAAAAGATTTTTATTTATATCTATAAACAATATCATTTATACATAATATAAATTATGAAAATTAGTTAAATTATTTCTAAAGTAGTATATAATAATAACTTAACAAGGTTACGTAAGAAATAAACGCATTAACTATATATCTAATACTAACATAGTAAATAGTGTCAAACAATAAAAAAACATCTCTGTGGGTGGCAGGAGAACTAAGGGGCTAGGAGAAGGCGGCGAGCTCGCGGCGCACAGCGAGCGCGTACTGCGCGGCCACGGCGGCGAGATCGGCCGGCGGCGCAGACAGCGCGCTGGCGGACGCGCCGCGCTCGGGCTGCCGCTGCTTCAGGCGCAGCTCGCGCAGTCGCGACTCCAGGATGCGTTCGCGTTTGCTCTCGCGCTCCAGCATCTGCAAAACGAGTGAACACGAACTCGTATATGAGCTTGGCACACACTGCCCATCGCGTGACTGTGTAACCAACGTCTCTGCCTGTTTAATCTCTTTTTTAATTAAAACAAGGACGATCTTTAGTGATCACCGTCGATCACACAAACTACTACTACTACTACTTCCTTCAACGACGAATCAAGATGATCACGCTTGACTCCCTGATGCCTCAATACTGAAATGGAATGCCTAATTGCTAGGAATTTTATTTCCGATTATCGTCAGTTACCATACAAAACGCAGCAGCTTTATAATGTCATTGGTACTTCTATTTTGTCAGAGCATCGTATTTCGCTCGTCGAGGCGATCCTTTTAAGTTTTTCATTCAGTACTACTGCAGCGTTACTCTAACACGTACAACATCATGTATATTATGAACTTACAATATAATATTTACTTATATAACGTTATCTCACCGCAGTCAAAAGAGCTTTATCGTTTTTGTCAGTCTGGGTCAAGTTGGGTGACAGCTCCACGAGGTAAATGTTGCCCTTTTGACTCCCACAAGCAGCCAATGTACCCTGAAATAAACAACTGAATAAATACATGCAATCTCATAATAACGTGCGTCTTACATTGTCAAGCAATCTATTGGGTGCTACGATAACTACGAGTATCAATAATACTACTTATTATGGCTGCACTCACTCATTGGCCACTCAAATCAAAAATATATAAAATGTGAAAAAATAACTTGATAATAAAATTATGGTGAACAAACGCGCACAGTCCGACCGACGGTATAACACCGACACTAATATGGAGTGTCATCTCTCACCATACGAAACATAGTAGCGCTATGCTAGTAAAAAAAAAGTAAAGTTTCAGCCTATAAATGTCCCACTGCTGAGCACAGGCCTCCTCTCATTTCTGAAAGGGTTTTTGGAGCTAGCAAGAATCCACCACGCTGCTCCAATGCGGGTTGGCGGACTTCACATGTCTTCGAAATATTTTTTATTTCTGAGACATGCAGGTTTCCTCACGATGTTTTCAATCACCGCCGAGCACGTGGTAAATCAGCACTTAAAATTGTAATTAACAATTTTAGTTGTGCCGGCACCGGGAATCGAACCCAGATCATTCGCGTACTATGAAATTTATAGTGAGCGCCTAGCCCCTGAGCTACCACGGCTACTATGCTACCACCACGTACACCACTATGCTAGTAATTTATTCTGCAATTTTGAACTTTTTTGTGCCGTGCCAACTTATTTATTATCCTAGAATCTGCAGTAACTATAATAAATCACTATTTCATAGCCATAATACGCACACTAGTACACACAGGCAAGAATACATTATCATTCGTTTTATTGTAATATTAAATTCAACTTTATTTATGTGCTGTAATAGCTATCTGTAGCGTAGTAACATATGATTGTGTCATACCGCCTCGTGCATACGCACACAGAGCAGTGGCTCAGGACACAGCTGGGCGCTGATCACAGGCCGGTGCTGGCGCCTCAGAAGGTCCCAAACTGTCAACACACCATTCCCCTGCGTCAACAACATCAGCGACAACCTGCAGACAGAACAGACAATATTTTTTAAATGAAACTAAGTTTACGGATTTTATCGCGTTTAATTTATTACTATTTATAACCCGACGTTTCGAGTGCTTTACAGCACCCATGGTCACGGGAGGACTGAGGTGACAGATGTCCTGATGTCATAGTTAACCTGGGGTACCTTCAGCTTTTAATTATTATTTTTGGGTCCGATCTACGCAGAAAGAGCTAACTGTGTCTTGAAGTCTTGCAGTGGTATGCTTGGTTTTTGATTTAATTTTATTTATTATTGGATCCCAAGCTGGTGGTAGTTCATTACAGTTTTCGAGAATATCGTAGTAGACATTGATGGCATGTTGAAACAGTCTTATATTCTCAGGATTCCGTTCCTGCTTCCTCACAAGTATTCTTGAGGGCTTTGACGCATTAATGGGAAAATTTTGTTCTTATTGATTACTGCCAGCATGTTTGAGACACTATAGAGATGGAAAATCCTTAACAGCAACTTCTTTGTCTAACACATCATAACGCACTAGTATAAAAATATTATGAGTAAGCTTTTATTAACTTTATGTTATTTCTGTAGTGCACCGTGAAAACATATAACATACACAGACTTTAGATATAACTACATTACATGGACATTGCATAACAACAGGGCACAGAAAGAGCAACCTTGTGGGGCTCCATGCACCAGCTGTGAGGCGTTGGCGATTCGGTGGAGTCCATAGTATAGCGGATTCGCGGCAATCTTCGCTCCACACGCGCGCCGTCCAATCGCCCACCGAAAGAAAGTTCTTTAGAAAGCCCGGATTCCGCTCCACTGACCACACCGGCCCCAGATGTGCCTCGTACTGTTATTATTTTAAAATCTTAGTTAAGAAATATTAATACAGGTACGATTTATTTAATATTGTATATATTTGTACGGCACAAATAAATTTTACAAATAAATAGCAAATAATAGCTAGTAGAATACGATATAGTAAAAGTAGGTTTATTACCTTGACCGGTAATTTCTCTAATGCGGTCTTGCCTTTGCGATTTCCGCCGATAATGAGGCCGTTTTCAGTACCAACCATAAAGCGACTTGGAATGGTGGGCTCATATTCGAGAGCGCTGACGCCGTTGGCGGTAGCCATGTTCTGTGGATCTGAAGATGATTTGACCAAGTCTATGATCAACTCGTCGATGACCTCATTCAAGTTGCGCATGTCCCACCACTTGCAGACGCCATCGGGGCCGCTCGAAAAAAACTCTTGCCCTGACTTAGAATTGATGAAAAGCAGGCGACGCGCGAGGTCGCGGTGTGCAATATGCGTCGCGCTGAGCAGCACCGGCTCGCCGCCTCGCCGCGCGTCCCACAAGCCTACGCGTCCGCTGAGCAGCGCCGCGGCCAGTGAACTTGGAGCGCGCGGCGCGTATGCTACGTCAAGAAGCGCGTCGCCTCGCGCCTCCAACGCCAGCAGCGGCTCCTGCGCGCGGAGCGCGTCCCACAGCAAAGAGTGCGTGGGTGCCAGCGGCCGCCGGTCCCAGTCCACGAGTACGTATGCGGCGGCCAGCTGCATACCGCCGTCGGGCTGCCAGCACATGGCGCTCACGCTGCGGGGCGGGCGCGCCGACTCGCGGCACACGTTCATGGTGCGGACGCTGCTGCGCTCCGGGGCCGGCGCTGCCGCCATTTCGGCGTAATACGAGCGGTACATGTCTATTGCGTTATTTTGTAGCACATAGTGTTCTATACCCTGGAAATATGAGACACAGCAATAGAAGCAAAATCTAAAACAACAACGATGTTAAGTAAATATATAATTGTTTTTAAATTATTTACAAACTATTTTTACGAATATTTACCAGCACTTTAGTTATCGACGTCGTAAATAAGACTATTTTAGAAATTCAAAAATATTTTCTCTAGCTAGTAGTAGCAACTAAAATATTTTTGACAAAAACAACATTACTAGAGCGATTATGTATTTGTCTTTTTTAATCATAGTTGTTTATCTAACTTTTTTTATTACCTATGGGATGTCACTTAGATAGCGGGAATTCTTTGTTTACCAAAACACTATTGATACAACAGACTCTATGGCCATCTCAGTGATTATTCTGCCGCGTGTGTCACTATTCTCCATGGACTTACCGGTGACAGTGACATTACGCAATGTATGTAGTTGTCGTCTTTTTCAATCTTTCGCCGATATCTTTGCGTCGCTTCCGGATCGGTCACATTCACATCTTTCGGCCAGCCACCTTCGGCGTGGTTGGCGCCCGAAGGCGTGTATTCGGCCCTGCGGTAGTTATTACACCACAAAATTTAATGATAAGCAATGAATAAGACAAGATTAACGGATTTTACTATTAATTCCAGAAGGTTTGAGCGCTTTGTAGCACCTATGATCTCGAGGAAGATTTCAGCCCCCTCGTGGTGATAGCCGTCCTGATCTCATAGTTATCGGAGTAATCTTCAGCTTTTATTTTGCAAAAGCAGCTTACAGAAAAAATTCAAGACAATGTCAAAGCAGCTGTAAAGAGCTATAAAGTTCGTGAAAATAAAATAAATGAAACGCCATAAAATCCAAAATAATTATTATTACGTACAAAATTAAAAAAAAAACTCAAAAACCTGCAACATAAATAACATTATCACCTGATTGTATTCACGTCATGCTTTGAAACTGCAGGCGTGTTTTGTGTAAATTGGTGCACAGGATTCCGTAGAATGTAATTCTTGCGCTCCGCAACATTTGGGGCGATGCTGTCACAAATTTGGGGACCCTGATCACAAAACAACGGTTGTCGCCCGAAATCACCTCGTTTTTTAGTATATTGGTGTGTGATATCCATTTTTGTATATGTAGCTAAAAAGAAATATTTTAGTTATGAAAAATTTAAATACTGATAGCATCAAAACTCAGCAACATGTCAATTTTAAAAATTCTTTCTTTTGAGGATTCGCCGTCTAATATAATGAAGCAAAAAGTTTCAAATATCTCTAAAAGGCCCTAATTATTATGCACACTTGACCAATTAAATAATAAATAATAGGTTAGGGAAAATCTATCTAATCTTCGCATTTTATATGAAAACTCAAGACTTTTTTTTACAAAGTTTATTTACATTTAATTACCGTCTAAATGTGCCATTTTGTTGGATGATTTTTTGCGTTCTTGTATTACACAGTCAGTTGTAAGTGTAGTAACGAATATATAAATAAATAAAAGATTGGTACGACGTCAACTATTACCTAAGAATTTGCCTACAAAAAACAATGCCTACAATTTTTCGCCATTAAACCGTGTCAGGTATTAATGTGTGTAGACATGGTAGCAGTTTTATTACTTGTAGGCCTTCTACTCGCGAGTCATTTCCATTGCAGTCGTGGAGGCAGCAAGATAATTTCAAACTACACAAGTCTAAAAAAATCGCCTTCTATGAGCAGCATGTGTGTCGCACGTTTGCCCTTCCTGCGCGCCTTACTTCTCGCTATGTCACCGGCGCTACTGAGCGGTTCCATTGCTGCTGTTAATTTAAATGGGTATAAAACGGAAACCGTCAAAGGTTCGTACCGAAGTAACTAATAAATTTATTTAAAAAAATACTGAGTCAAAATTAGACTTTTTTTTGTGGATGTACGTTTTATACGAAACATGTTTCGTCTGTAGGTGCCGCTTGTGCAGTAGAGAACAAACCGCTGAGACCATTTTATATACCTAATAATCAATGTACCGGTCTTCTGTATGATGTGAGTACCCATATATATAAAAGCGTCGTTACAATAAATTTGACAAAACAACAAATCCCTTACAAAATTATCCTTATTTACACTTAACTTATATAGTATTTTCCTAAGTTGGCAGAATATCCCATAATTACCACGCTTGGCTAACGGATTGGCAATCGCAGTACAAGACGCCTTCGATCGAAGTTTTTTGGTTTTCGACCGCCGGTGTTTATATCTTGGGTTTGGTATAATTAAGTTTGTTATTTTGTCATCGGCGGTTGCCGCGCGTGTTATCTTTATTATTAATGCAAAGTGAGCATTGCATTCATTCTTTCACGATAACCACGAGGTGTGAAGTCCACCACTACACGTCAGGTCATTGTGTATCTTTTTCTCAAATTAATATTACTTCTCAGCTTCCACAACATTGTGAGCGTCTAGAGCTGGTGAAGGTGACTGTAACTGACTATGCGCACGTTAAAGTGAGCATAAACGATGCGTTGACTTCGGCGAGTATCGAGCGCACACCGAACCTATTGGGCGAGTGTCCAGGGCAAGCGATGGTGTTCGCGACGCTGGGATGCGATGCACACTCTCTCTCCGCTTCACCTACTCATACGGACTATAATAACGGGCGATACATTTTACCGCCACAGTAAACAGTCGGAATTGCACTCGACCTCTGTAGTTCCGACACCTTATGATTTTGATTGTTACTGTTTACAAAAATAAATACACTGACTTGCTTTAAATTACTTTGTTTTATAATTATTTTACCATTTGAGACATAAATCCCGAAATCCCATTTCAAAATGATAGAAAAAGGCCCACTATTTCTTCATTGTCTTACAACGAACTTGCTAGTATTTTTAACCACCTTCAAAAAGGGTATACTGGTGGTAAGATTGCTATGCAGGTATCCGTCTAGGCAGGTACCACCCCAGGGCCAGTTATTCTGCTGTCAAGCATTAGTGTGGAAAAATTACCGTGTTTCGGTCAGAAGGGCACTGAAAGCTAGTGTAATCATTCGGCATATGAGACTTAAGAATTGATGTATCAGGGCGAGGGCGCAGTGTGGTTTCACAGAGAAATGTTCTGGGAGAGGCAGCATTTGTTATGGGCAGACGTTGGCCTTACCATCTGGTGAACTTCGCTTTAATTATAAGAAAAAGGAGAAGTTTCTCAATCGACTGATTTTTTTTGATTTTTTTTTGTGTGTATGTTACGCGATATCTTACCCAATTGTGCACCGATTGCAATGATTTTTTTTAGTTGTATTGGTTATACTCGAGGTTAGTCCCATAAATATATTCTATTCAAGTTCTAGTGATGGGATCCATGAGAAAATCATGAAACTCTGAAATTCGCAAAAGCATGTTTGGAGCTGCCGCGTTGAAGTTGGTTTTTTATTAAATACTATTGATTAATAATACTTTCTGCCATATACAGTAGTGCCTTCCGAGTGGGAGGGTACATTCCCTCTCCAGAATACTAGTGTGAAGTATGTATTCCTTCATGTTACGAAATGTAGCAGCCGTTTGAATTTGTGTTCACCTTGAAGCTTCTCTGTATGTGCACTTGTTACACTAAAATATCTCTTGCGTAATTGATAGCCTACCTATTGGCAGTGGTCAAAATAGGACAGGATGATATCAAATGCCACAGTCGTAATACACACGGAAAAGAACAAATTTAAAGAACAGCAGATTCTGTTGAAGGATGTCTAATGAGGAAATGTGGCGATTTTCGTGAGAAAAGAACACCAGAACATTTTCAGGATGAAGAACGATGAGAAGTTATGGCAAGTTAGCTGGGCCTGTTCTTTGGCATTTTGTGCCAGTACAATATTCCTATTTTTTATTTTAATTTTGTTTGGTTTTATGGTTCTTCTTTAGTCGATCATCTGAATTTTTGTCTTCTGGATAATTCAATAGTTGTTATTGGTCTGGTCTCCCGTTCAATGTAATATGCCCAATGTATATGTTGTGGGCACACGTTGTTTAACCTCATAAATAAAGGAATGTAAAATTAATTTTCCTTTCCGTGTGGTAGCCGCTTAAGGGAATCTACTACCCTATATCCTGTGGGTGTCGTAAAAGTCGACAGAGGGAAAACGAAATCCATGACGGGCAGCAGCGTCTTCCTGGAACATCTGAATAAATAAACTGCGGTTGCCAACCCGCCTGCCTAACGTGGCAACTAAGGCAAAATCCCCCCAAAATGAGAGCAACAAACTTTTGTGGCATTCTATTAGGGAGGCCTATGTTCAGAAGTGGACTAGTAAAAGGCTGAAATGATGATGATGATGATATACTTTGTACTTCACTTACAACAGGCCTTTTCTTCTTGTTAAAGAATTATTACTGCTCGTTACTAATTGCGATTTCCATTGTTATTGATATATTTTTATAATTTTCTATATAATAACAGGTTTCAGAATATTTCTCATATTTTAAAAGTAATTGTATATTGCAAATCGGATAATAATTAAGACGTATCGAATGCATTGAAGTAATACGCGTGTCGGGACCAGCTGCTATAAGCGCTTTGTGATGGTTACTCGCCTCCAATCATCTCCATTCGCCACCATGTATACTCTGTCGTTTATCATGCTCCTGCACACTGCCGCCATCTTCGTGACGGGAGAGGGTATGTTCTTCAAGGCGGAGGCCGTTAAAGGTAAGTTTTACTTTATCATGACCAATTGTGTAATCACGTATTATATAAGTATATTTTATTTAATTAAAAGATAGTTTTATTAAAACCTTTTTTAATTGAAACCTCACCAGGTTATGGAAACAGTAAGGCCGATAGAGTTTTGGAAACCTATTACATACCAGACAAGCAGTGTTCCGGCGTAGTGCATAATGTAAGAGTTAACGTGTTATAAATTCAAATTACATTTTTAGGTTATGTGGCGATTTTGAAATTTTAAAAACGTTCTGGACAGTGAAAATTGACAATCATCCAAGGATTTCAGGATTATTTAACGTGAAATATATGTCATATGATTGAAAATCAAGTATTTACATTTTCATATCTTCATACCTATTTGATATTAAATGAACTGAAAATTGAAAACTATTTATTTATTATATTGCATGATATATTTATTGCATGACTAACATTTTTGTGCAGTTGACGCAGGCGTGCGAGGGTTTGAACGTGGTACAGATCAGAGCAGTGGACGCGCAGGCGTACCCCGAGGTGTCGATCGACGCGTTGCTGGAGCGCGCGGCGGTGCGGCGTCGGGCGGGCGCTCGCGGCTGCGTGGGTCGCGTGCCGGTGCATGTGGCAGTGGGCTGCGGCGACGTGGCGGTCCGCAGTGTCCGCGCGCTCTTGGATTTTCCGCTGCCGCAGTCCCGCAAACTGCCGCCGATGTAGCCACACCGCTTGCGTCACCTAGCGTTATGCATTGATCAACTCCCGCTTAACTCTATTATCAAATACAATAATAATAAAACAGAATGATTACGAACACTTTCATTTCAAAAACACAAACAATATTTAAAACTGATTGTACACGACCTCGTTATCTGTTATATATTATATATTCAGTGTGACACCACACTGCGCCACTGTCACCCTGAGACATCAGTTCTTAAGTCTCATATGCCCACTGATTACTCTCAATGCCCTTCAAACCGGAACACAGTAATTTGTACACACTACTGCTTTACGGCAGAATAATGGCACTGGGGTGGTACCTGTCTAGATGGATTCCTGCATAGGAATCCTACCACCTAGCTTTGCTGGATACTTTAAGCTATATTATATACACTCATATATGTATATATAATACATAGCCTAAGTAGATCTGGAACAATTTACCTTGGAAATGGTGAAAGAATTTTTCAAATAGGTGTTGACACTCTATCATTATAATATTAAGATAGTCCTTTTGTCCCTGACGATGACAACAGAGGCAAGATAAGAGTCTAAAGAGTGTTCGCCGCACTAAATTACGGAAAAAATAAAAGATATTTAAGGTTGTTGTTAAAATTGTTCATGTAACTTTATTCCAAAAAAAAATATATTTAAAAATAGCGCAAGGATCGGCCGCTCGCCTTAAATTTCAAAGTATACGAGTTTCGAGCGTTCGATTCCCGGTGCCTGCAACTTTTAAAATTGCTCATCAATTTTAAGTTTTGGTTCACCGATAAGGTGAAGGAAAATATCGCGAGTAAACCATCATGATAGAAGAATAAAAATATTTCGAGGACTGGTAAGCTGTATTGGATCAGCGAGGCTGAGCTTCCCGCTTCAAAAACCCTCACAGTAATGAGAGGAGGCCTGCGTAATTCGGCAGTGGGACATTTTGCAGGCTTTTTACTCTTGTCATCTGCCTAGTGTATTAAAGTATTAGCTGATAGGTGTCCGGCAGAGTAGAACAGCACCTCTTTCCTAACGAGGTGTCCTAATAGACTACTAAGGTATTGCACGGACAGTCTTTATTCGTGCAGAATAACGACATACTATGCAATGCTGTCAGTATACTGCTCGTGGAACGCGATTGGGGGGGAAAGAATTTTGCTGTATCGTACTAAAATGGCGGCGACGTGGTTCGCCACCCGTCACGTAGGGCGAAACGTACGTGTGTTGCTTCTGCCTACCCCTTATATGGGAAAAGGCGTGACTGTATGTATGTATTATAATTTATGTCAGAATTCCTCACAGAAAGTTTTTATTATTACTATAATGCGATAGTTTATTGTATTGAATTTTCGTAATTACTGAAATCGATTTTCACGGTAATTAAATGTTTGTTAATATCGTATCCATTGTTAAATATCGCATGAGGCAGTATACACTGATATGAGGCTATTGTTCATTCGCACATGCCATTTATTGCGTCATTAAAGTTAAACAGCGGCTCGGGCCACTTGCTGACACTGAGACGTTATACAATAATAACACTGAAGCATTTTATGATCCTACTGAATCTCATTCAGAAAAAGCCATAGCAAAGTTTCAAAGCTTCGTTAATTTTGGTTTCTAGGTATGAATTTCAGAAGCCAATATTTTAGTTGTACTGCGATTATTTTGCACGTACCTCTTTCCCACCGAGGTGTCGCAAGAGGCGACTAAGGTATAGTACAGACAGTTTTATTCGTTCAGATTAACACTATTATATGCAACGCCGTGTCACTATACTGCTCGTGGGAACGCAACGGAGTCAGAATTTTTATTTGACTCTTACCAAAATGGCGGCGACGTTGTTCGCCACCGTCACGTCTTGCTTTCAGCGGGGGCGAAAAGTGGGCTACATGGTAAAAGGTATGTGATTATTCTGTCTTTGAACCTACATCTGATTCTTATTTCTATCACATCGCATAAGTGTAACTTCCAAGTGGAAGGTGAAGATGAAATCCGTAGATGTATATTCATCTAGCAAATACAGCGAACGAAAAAAACAAACAACGTCAAAAAAGTCAATGGTTTGAAAAAATAACCATTGGGGCGCCAACAGTAATTGTCGAACAATATTTTTAATACTGGGTTCTTCTATAAAAAGTGTTCTAGTGACGTTTAAGAAAAAACACTATTTTTGAGTGAGTTACATATACCTTTGCTATGAGGATCGCTGACTATGCACCTAGAACATAGGCATTCATCCTCCCTGCCTATACCCGGCAGGGAGGGAAGTTAGGCCACACACCCCGGCATCCCACCGGCGGCCACTTCCCAGTAATAATTAGAGATATTAGGTTAGATAGGTATGATTAGGTTAAAAGAAATTAGGAAAAAAAAATAAAAAAAGATGGACAGCTGTGCGTTAGCATATACGTTGCGCGCGATACAGGAGACGCAGCCGGAATTATTCCACCAGCTTGCGACCTGTACGGGTTTCGCCTCAGCATGTGAGGCGCTATCTAGGCCCCCCTCTAGGGCCTCCTCCTCGGGCTCCGAAATGGAGTTCGATTCTCCCTCGGCACCCGAGGACCCCCGCGACACCGGCCGCGACACCGACGACACCGGCGACACCGGCGACGACATTGGTTTTCTGCAAGTGCAGAATTCAAAAAAGAAGCGCAAGAAGCGCGCCTCACCGATGCCCGACAGCCACGCCAAGGCTTCATTCGGGCTCTGGACAGATGGCAAGAGCTCACATCGGCCATGTCCAGGTTAAAATATACTGCCGTTTCTACCTCAAACGGCATTAAATTACAGGTGGAGACCACTGAGGTCTACCGCCAGGTAACGGCGGTAGGTACGCCAGGTAACACGTTACCTGTCGGAAAAAGGTGTGTACTTCCACACATACACTCCAGCCGATGAGCGGCAACTAAGGGTGGTTCTCAAGAACCTACCCAAGGAAATCAGCGCGGAAGAGGTCAAAAAAGACCTCATCGCGCAAAACCTCCCCGTCGTCGCTGTACACCGCATGTACAGCGGGCGCACTGAGGTGCCCTATAACATGGTGCTAGTCGCACTTGACCGCTCCCCGGCAGGGAAGCAGATATTTAATCTGCGGACCTGCTGCAACCTTTCGGGGCTCTCAGTTGAGTCCCCACACAAAAACGGCCCTCCCGGCCAATGTCATAAGTGCCAATTGTACGGCCACTCAGCAAGAAATTGCTACGCCCGCCCCAGGTGCGTCAAGTGCCTAAGCGATCACGCCACAGCAGACTGTCCTCGTCCAAAGGACAAAGCTCCGTTAGCCTCCTTCGGCCCGCCTGCCTGCGTACTATGTAACGCAGAAGGTCACACGGCCAACTACCTCGGCTGCCCGAAGGCCCCAAAACTTAAAAGGCCTGCGGCTAAACAGGCCCAAACACAAAGGTACATAGTACCTCCCCCACCACCCTCCGTATGGAGGCCACTTCCGACCCGCGCAACTTCAAACGCGCCTACTCCGGTCGCGATCCCGCGGAACATACCGGCACCTTCACAGGTCGCACCAGTCGCACCCGTCGCGAGCCGACCGGTCGCAGAGAGCGATCTAGACCTCGTCTGTCGCTTCGCCACCGCTTTTAACGGTGCCGACATTACAGCCCTCGCCACGGCTCTCCGAAACACCAACAATAATCCTAAAGAGAGGATCGCCGCGGCGGTGCGGTACCAAAGCGTCATAAACGCTATAGTCAATTTTAGGGCATAAAAATGACTCACAACGGCAGAGAGAAACCGCGATCCCTAAACGTAGCGTTTTTTAACGCTAACGGCTTAAAAAACCAGCGCGACGAAATCTTCAATTTCGTTCGCGATCACCAAGTCGACGTACTACTCGTGCAAGAGACTTTTTTGAAACCACACACTCGCGATCCCAAAATCGCAAATTACAACATCATTCGGAACGATAGAGTTACCGCTGCGAAAGGCGGCACTCTTATCTACTACAAAAAGTCCTTGCACTGCGTACCAGTCGTCACACCGCCACTCAGCCATCTTGAAGCATCGGTCTGTCAGCTAACCATGACCGGCCACTCCCCCATTACTATCGCGTCTGTCTACTTACCATGTAGAAATGACGCCAAAATCACACGCAGCGACTTCGAAGCACTTCTCTCCCTCGGGAGCTCAACTATCCTTGCCGGTGACTTTAATAGCAAGCACACCCGGTGGAACTCAATAACAACCAACCCGCGTGGGGTGGCCCTAGACTCGCTAGTCGACCTCCTCGACTTCGACGTCCTGGCGCCTACAATACCGACCCACTTCCGGCATACACTGGGACACACGCCGGATGTGCTTGACATAGCCATCCTTAGCAACATAAATCTCGCCATCCGCGATATAGAGGTGATCCACGAACTAACATCTGATCACCGCCCCGTTCTACTTCGGCTAGGACCTTCCGTCCAAGCCTCACTACCCACAAAAACCGTAGTCGACTGGCAAAAGCTAGCCGAAAAACTTGAGCAGACTTCTCCGCACCTTGATGCGATTCCATCCACCATCAATTCAGTCGGTGACACGAACCTTGCGGCTCATGCACTCACTAAGCACATCCAAACTGTCGTCGAGGATTCCTCGAGACAGGTCCCAGTGGCGGACGACCACCGCTGGGTCCTGCCTAACGACATTAGAGACCTAATGAAGCGCAAAAACGCAGCCACTCGCGCTCACGACTTATATCCTACCGTCAGTAATAGAACAACTCTACGCACCCTACAACGTGAGGTTCGAACACGTATGCAGGAGGTCAGAAACGTTCGGTGGGATAACAGTCTCATTAACATCGAACCGTCTCACCTCGCCTTCTGGCGACTTCCAAAATCACTAAAAGGAGGCACATCCCGTTCAATGCCCCCTTTAGTACGACCCAACCAACCGCCTGCCTTCCTAGACGAAGAAAAGGCAGAATGTCTAGCTGACAGCCTAAAATCTCAATGCTCCCCAAGCACCTTACCGGTCGACTCCGCTCACGTCGCGTTAGTCGACAGCGAGGTCGATCGGAAGGCTTCCCTACCGCTCCGCGATTCCATACCGCCGGTTAACAGCACCGAAGTAGAGTCTATTATTAAAAACCTCCGTCCGAGGAAATCTCCCGGTCCCGATGGTATCACTAACAAAGTAGTTAAGCTCCTGCCTACTACCATCATTCAGCTATTGGTATTAATCTACAACGCAGCTCTGGCCAACGCAATCTTTCCGAACATCTGGAAAGAGGCAGAGGTCGTAGGGATTCTAAAGCCCTCTAAACACCCGTCCGATCCCACCGCATATCGGCCTATAAGCCTCCTCAAGGCTCTAGGCAAGATATACGAACGCCTACTACTCGCTCGCTTAAGAGACTTCATGCAGTCTCGAGGGATCCCCATCCACGAGCAGTTTGGATTCCGAGCCAAACACTCATGTACCCAGCAGGTGCACCGCATAACGGAGCACATTCAATCCCGCTTCATACGCGGGCTTCATACTGGAGCGCTCTTCTTCGACGTGGCGAAAGCGTTCGACAAGGTCTGGCACAACGGGCTCGTATACAAGTTGTACGGACTCGGTGTGCCAGATCGCCTCGTACTCATCATACGAGATTTCTTACGCAGTCGAACCTTCCGCTACCGCGTCGAGGGGGTGCGATCCGAACCACATCCCATCCTAGCCGGCGTACCATAAGGCTCAGTCCTAGGTCCCGTGCTCTACACCCTTTTCACGAACGACATACCGCACACCAGCGGCGTCGAACTCGCCCTCTTCGCAGACGATACCTGCCTCTATGTGTCTGGGCGTAATCCATACACTATCTCTAAACGCCTTCAATCCGCAGCCCGAACCCTCGGGAACTGGTTTCGGAAATGGAGGATCGAGGTCAACCCCATCAAAAGTGCAGCCATGTACTTCTCGCGGCGCTTAACGCCGTGCCTCCCCACCATACAGTTATTCGATCGTCCAATCCCCTGGGAAAAGACAGTCAAATACTTAGGCGTCCTATTAGACTCGAGACTCAGCTTCGGTCCACATATTAACCGAGTAAGGAACCGAGCGGCGTTCGTCCTCGGCCGATTACATCCGTTACTAAATAAAAATAGCAAAATGTCCCTACGTAATAAAATTACACTTTACAAAGCCTGTATTCGGCCAATTATGACATACGCAAGCCCCGTATTTGCGCATGCCTCCCCGCGTCAAATTCACCGACTTCAGGTAATACAAAATCGATTCATGCGTAAAGCCACGGCAGCACCGTGGTTCGTGCGTAATGCTAACCTTCATATCGATTTAGGGCTTCCTACCATAGCCCAATATCTAAAGTTGGCCTCTCGCCGATACTTCGACTCCGCTGCCACGCACCCCAACCCACTGGTTGTAAGTGCCGCCACATACAACCCCCTCGCGATACACCGAAACTCGACCCGCGGAAAAAGGGGACCGAGGCACGTCCTCGAGGACCCTGACGACGCGACCACTAGGGCCCAAGCTCTCTACTCATCACTACGCAAACACACAACATCACCGTCATACCGCTCCCGCCGTCGGCGAGGGCGTATCAGACAAAGTTATTCGCGATACCGCCGCATCTCAGGTCGGTTCTCCCCTAGCAGTAGTATCATAAACAGAAGCGTCGCTGGAGTTTCTTGCGCCATTTCTTCTCCAGCGGAAACGCATTCCGAATTGGTGGTAAAGTTATCTAATAATAATCATGATAATAGTAATAATAGTAGTAGTAATATTGCCCTCCCGATTGCAGTAACTGACCGAGCCGAGGCCGGCCCCCTTGGGCACCCTCGAGTCGGTTACTCACGCGAACAGGATGACGGTCCAAGCCGAGGTCCCCTCTTGGGGGCCCTTGCGCCAGTCATCCGTAAATAAAGGTTTCGGCTAAGCGCCCTCAGCGCTATGCCACCTTTCAATCCGGCGAAGCTGTATGTATAAAATACCCGGATGTATAAAATATCATGTACTCAATTAATAGAATAATTATCTATAGTAACATATTTTGTGATTTTAATTTTAAATATATTTTATAAGTAAATTTGGTTTTTTTTCGAACCACCGGCCGCAGCTAACGTAATTAGTATATGTGTATTTATGCAGATTTCTCTGTGTGTAGAGTTCTATGTTTTACGGGTGGTAAAATTCCAATGCAGAAATCCGTCTAGGTAGGTCCCACCCCAGTTATTCTGCCGTGAAGCAGTGGGACATTTTTTTAGCAAGTACACTATCTTTGTAAGTTGAAATAATTACATTATTAATATTTAATCTAATAAATTACCGTTAAAACAAAATATCATCGATTACGACTGTGTTATTTTTTTTTTTGATAAAGTGACAAGACGAGCTAAACGTTCACCTGATGGTCGAACCTTTGCCCAAAACAGATGCTGTGTTACTCAGAATATTACTGTGTAGCACCACACTGTGCCTGTCACCCTGAGACATAAGTTCTTAAGTTTCATATGCCCCGTGACACTAGCTCTCAGTGCCCTTCTTCTGTTTTCCGAAAATATTTATGGTTTACTAAAAAAATCAAAGTGTGAGATAAAAATTAATCATTAAATTATAAATAAACCCATTGCGAAGAATTCTGCAAAACTTATAATTTTTTTCTATTGGATAAAGTGACTAGACGAGCTAAACGTTCACCTGATGGTAAGTGCAACGTCTGCCCATGAGAAATGCCGTGTCACCAAAAATTTTCTGTGAAATTTTTATTACACATAAATTTTGTCATCCCGAAATTAAAAACAACCAGCCCCAGTTGACTAGTCTACCTACCCCAGCATTGGGGCAGGTTAACAATCTCGGAGAGGTTTCCTAAAACTGAAAAAATCCCGATTTCATTTAATAATATTCACATAGAACCTTGTTTTATAATTGACTATGACATTTTGCACAGTTTACAATATTTCTCATTAACACCAAGACAATAGTTTAAAAAAAAATATATAATCAAAAACGTGGTCTACCATCCCCGGTTTGCCCTAATGTTTGGACACTAGTGCTTCACGGCAGTTACTGGCCCTGGAGCGGTACCTACCTGGACGGATTCCTTATTTCTGCCTTAATTTTTAATTTCACTAAATTTATCGGTGTACATAAGAGTATGTATTCTACTGTCCTTGGGACGATAAGCCGAATTATTTTTAGACCACTTCACAACATATGAAGGAACTTTGAATATAAAAAATATTATTATTCGTTAAGTCGTGTAGTACAGTTTATTAGCAACGCCCACCGCGGTATAGAGTTTGTGGGCAAATACATACATACATACAGTCACGCCTCTTTCTCATAGGGGTAGGCAGAGACCACATCTTTCCACTTGCTACGATCCTGACACACATCTTTAGCTTCTTCTACTTTCATTAGCGTTTTCACACGTTTTTGGGCAAATATAAGAAATAATTACGGGCGAGTGTTTCTGTAGGGTTTTTTTAATAACCATACATTAGTTTATATTTATTTCCGTGTGGTGGCAGCCTAAGAGAATACTGTCTTCACGGCAGAATAACTGCCCCTGGGGTGGTATCTACCTAGACGGATTTATGCATTGGAATCCTACCACCAATAAACGATGACCCCAAAGTGAACAAAAAACGACGCCTTTGCTTTCTAGATTACGCGACCTCTTTCCAGATTCGCCAGAGATACCTGGAGTTGGAACAGATCTTTCTCTGTTCCGTCAGGCCATCGATATCTGGGGTATCTGACGTGCCTACGCCCTGTCAATTGCCGACTACGCTCGATTCCGTAGCGAAGCGATGGAGAGGCCAAGGTTGCGTTCTGGACGGACGGACCCGGTTGCTCCTCTTGGCCAGTCGGGTATCCATGCAGAATTTCCCAAATACAAAAAAAAGGTACGCTCGATTTATACCTTTGCTTGTATTTCAATATTTTTTATCTAACTAAAAAAAACTAAAAAATTTAACTTTACAAGCCCTCATCATCTCGTAATTCACAAAATATTAATCGCGTTAATAAAGTAATTATCCTGGTTTTCCTGTTTATATATTTAAATTAGATTGCCAATAAATTATCGGTAGTTTGTGGCTACGGGCGACGCAAAAACGGCCGATTGCAACGATACGGTGCTCATTCCGCGGAAATCGAAAAGCGATTGCATATAGCACTTTATGATGTTAGTGTCCATTTTCATTATAACACGAAGCCAAGTATATCTATTACTTATGTAGTACATATATCTATTACATTTTATGAAGGTTCTAGTAAATATTTTATAGTAATGACTTACAAGCTATTTTAGGATAAATGCACTGCGACACTAAAACTGAAGAAAAGATATTTTACAAAAGCGTTAATGTATTTACGTGCTATTCGTCGTCGTCGTCGTCGTTCGCAGCCTATCACTAGTCCACTGCTGAACATAGGCCTCCCCCATACAGAGTCACAAAAGTTAGTCGCTCTCATTTTGGGGGGATTTTGCCATAGTTGCCACGCTTGGCAGGCGGATTGGCAACCGCAGTTTATTTATTAAGATGTTCCAGGACTATGCTGCTGCCCATCTCCTCGTTTCGATTTTCCCTCAGTCGACTTTTACGACACCCACGGGATGAGATGGAGTGGTAGATTCTCTTAAGCCGCTACCACACGGTATTAATGAATAATAAAGTAGTACCGTATTTTTCATACTACGAGTATAACTTGGTTTAGAGTATTGCAGTGTTATTTGGAACCCTCATTACGACATATATGTAAAAAGATTAGAGCAGGTTCAAAAGAGGTTTTTGTGGCATCTGTCAAACAATTGTCTTCTTGGGAAAAAGTTAAATAAATATTCCGATAAATTACAGCACTTCCAAATTTTAAAATTGTCTGACAGGAGACGTTTCCTGGACAGCCTGTTTTTGTTTAAAATAGCAAATAGTAATGTTGATTGTTCTTATTTATTAGATTTACTCAACATTTCCGTACCTAAAAAAACTACCTCGAATCAGTAGATACAACTTATTCTGCACCATACAATCGAAATCCAACTTAGGTCATTATTCCATTATTAATAGATTGATTCGAACTTACAACACTCTGTCCAAAGACCTTGCTATTGATATTTATTCCAATGAAATTAATACATTTAAGAAGATTATGGTGAATCATTTTAAATATGTTTTATAGTCATTTTTTTGTTTGTTGTTTTTGTTAAAAAATCCATTCTAGATTTATGTTGAAGTATCATCTTTGTTACCAAAGGTTGTGTTCTTGTTTTATATTATGTTAATATTTGTCTGTGAGTTGTTAAAATTTAAGATAAATTATTTCAGATATATTGTTAAACGTAGTAAGGTGTAAACATTTCAGCGCATGTCGTCGTCGCCTATAATTATTGCAACACTTAGCTTGAGCTTTTATTTTAAAATTTTCTAGTTGATAAGAGTGTCTGCTATGTTGGCGATTCAATAAATAAATAAATAAGACGCGCATTTTCACAAAGAAAAATAGAATCAAATTTTGGGCGCGTCTTTTGATCCGAAGGTAACATTTTTTTTTTTTTATAAAAATCCATCTCTAAATTTAGGGTACTCCTTATAGTCCGGAAAATATGGTACGCCACTGAAAGTAAGTATGACGCAAGTTATCTCAAGACAAGTGGGGAAATACCGATTTATCTACACTCTTTGTCTATGATCGTTGATAACTAGTATTAGACTTAGCTTGTAACCGTGCGCACTTTTGTTCGATTTATTGGAATTACTGTTGTAGTTTCTTGTTTGTTTGTTACACATAATATAACGATTTATTTTTATGGAAGAGCAAGCGAGCAAGCGGCTCACCTGATGGTAAGTGATCACCGCCGGCCCATGAACATCTACGATACCAGAGTAATAGCAGATGCGTTGCCGGCCTTTGAGAAAGGAATAGGCTTTTTTCCTGAAGTTCCCTAAGTCGTATCGGTCCGGAAAAACAGCTGGCGGCAGCAGATTCCATAAAGTGCTTGTGCGTGGCAGAATATTGCGCGAATAACGCACGGTGCTGGTATGCCAAATAATCGAGGTGGTGACGATGGAATTTTGCGCTGTGCCGCAATATGCGATGGTGAAAATCAGCGGCTGGAATTAATTCGAAAAATTCCTCGGAACACTCCCCATCGTAGATCCTATAAAAAATGCAAAGAGATGCAACATCTCTTCGCAAAGCCAGTGGATCAAGCCGATCAGATAGAACATGGTCGTCGACTATTCGAGCCGCTCTTCGTTGAATGCGGTCAAATGGAAGTAGCTGACACTGGAGCGCTCCCGCCCAGAGATGAGAACAATACTCCATGTGCGGCCGAACCTGCGCCTTATAAAGTTGCAAGCGTTGGGCCGGCATGAAGCACGCCAAGCTTTTTGGAAGCCAATTTGGTCTTCCCTTCCAGGTGACCGCGAAACTGAACATCACTCGATATGTCGACGCCAAGAATACCGATACTGGCTGAAGTAACGAGGGGAACGCTCTCAAAATGAGGTGATACGCCGAAGGGTTTCATTTTAGAGGTAAAGACGCAAACTTGTGTCTTCTTAGGGTTGAACTGGACTAAATTTAGTCGGGCCCAATGAGAGATTTTGTAATCTCGGCTTCAGACACAAGATTAAGACGAATATAGTTTTCTTCAAATAGTGACACCTGAGGAGACGAAAATAACGAAAATCAATAGTACGTGAACAGCTTAATATATGCCATTACTTACATTTGAACATACTTCAGAGATTATTACATTTCGTTATAATTCTCGGGTTTCAATATATAACGCTCAACTTACCGGCTACAGTCGAAATTCTACTAAAACTTTTTACAATATTTTAGCTTCTACAAATTGTAGTGCATGGTGCAGATATCCTCACAATATGGATTTTACTGATTTACAACGCAGAATAGAATAGAATAATATTTATTCAACATTGATTATTTACATAATACTCATCGAAAGTCTTCTTTTTCTTTTTTTTCATTAACTATTCTGGTTCGCAAAAAAGCCTCTGTCCCGGGAAGAACCACCAAGAAACCTAGCGGGACATTTTTTTTTTCAGAGCAAGGAAACTGACAGTGAAATTATGCTTTATAAGGTTTGATCGTTAGATAATGTATGGCAATGCCATTATATAAAAAAAACTATTTCATTGTGAACTACATATAAAAAATGTATAGTGGTAAAGTTGATCGCTCTAATTAGACTGGTAATCAGGTCATCAAGCACTATAATGTCAGTAAAATATCGCGTACCGCGCCGGGACTTTAATTACTCGTATCAGCGGCGCCCCGCCCCGACCGAAATGTCACTAAAGATTAAATATGACAGTATGACAGAGGACAAATTAAAATTAAATCCATGTATCGCTGTCGGGATTATGGCCCGTTTTTAGTCAAATAATATAGACCGATTGCACTTTTTCTTACCCACTATGTTTCGGTTAGAAGGGCAATTATCAAGTGAATTACAACGCAAATTATGAGACTTAACAGATGTCTCACGGTACCCCGTGCAATGTCAACACAGAACTACAGAAACAGGGGGGTTTACACAATTATTCCATTTGAGCACTAAGAATTTTCTTCTATTCTTACGGCTCAACAGAAATAGCGGCAAACAGGGGCAAATGACTAAGCTGAAGTTTGTTGTCAGATTTTACAAGAGTATCCGTAAAGTACAATCGTAGAAGTTGCACGCGAACAAAAGCGAACTTTTCTGTGTCCATTTGCTTATTGTGGCTTTGGGAATTGTTGAAAGCTTAGCGTCTACTTCATGTGTACTTATCAAGCCCAGATGCCGGCGAAGCGAACTACGTGGTTTTTCCTCTGTAGAAGGCGAAACTTAACATTAAACTTTTCTGTGTTCGTTTTGTATGTCGTACAAAACTACTGCATCTTGCAAAAAGCGATAGGCGTTTGGTAAATTTTCATATCTATACAAATAAATAAAATTGAATTGTCTGTATGTAATAACAAAACAGCTTTTTACTCAATGCCATTCCATAAGAAGTATATACGGTACTAATAAGAAAAAATCTATTATAATTTTCACTTTATATAATACAGTACATACAAAAATTTATTTATTCTGACCATATTTTCTTACCTTTATTGTTTAGCCAACGTGCGAAGAGGTTCGCCTTTTATACTGCATTCAAAGGCATTATATTCTAAATTCTTCCAACACGGGTAAACGGCTCATATATTTAAAGATTTCCACACATCACACTACTACAGAGTAGCTATAACTATTGGTAACCTAAAACAGAAACGGGAATGTAAAAACTGACATCAATATTTAGATGTAAAACATTAATTTTAATTTTTACTTACGTTCACTAGACTAATTTTTACTTACCTTCATTAGAATTAAACTGCACTGTGCACCCAACAGCGCATGGTGGCGATGGGCTCACCGTCTATCACACCAAGTGTATTATATTGGTGAAACGTGGATTGTGGCAGTCATCTGTTTTTGCAGTGAGTGCCCAGTCTCTGACTACCCCTTATGGGATACAGTCGTGATCTTATGTATATATTCATTAGACTAATGATATCCACTGTTTATACAAATAAAAGTTAAAAAATAAATTATTTAAGTTCCGTTATAGCATCGTATTATTGTAAGTGCACTGATGCAGCCGTCCGAGTTGGCTCGGAGTGCGGGCAGGACTAAAAACCAGTGTCGGGATCAGAGCAATTTAAGTCTCTGTATCTCGATTTTTACTGAATCCTGTCCTGCTGCTACACAGACTCATTTTATATAATTTTTTCACTTTTGTTAATTTTGGGCAAAATTTTTTGTTATTTTATGTTCTGTGTAATTCCATTTTTTTCTTGTTTTGTTTTTGTATCTATTGTAATTAGACCGTGAATAAATGTGTTTCTTTCTTCCTTTCTACTTTTAAAATTTTTGTCTGTGGGTCTGTTTGTTCCGGCTTACTCCGAAACGGCTGGACCAATTTTGACAGGACTTTCACTGACATATATCTGATGTTATAGCGGGTAACTTAGGCTACTTGAATTTTAGAAAAATAATTAGGGTTCCGCGCAAAAAAAATTAAAACCTCAAAATCCGATACAAATCGGGAATTATATATGTATATCATCGATTGAGGTCGGCTTTAATATGCGGGTGAAACCGCGGGGCACTGCTAGTATTTGATAAACTGTGTAAGCGATGTGCCTACGTCATGTTTTGGGGGTAAGACCAGACACACGTACTAACCGTGCACACAAACACATCACGATTATCTATATAACGAAATTTGTGGTTAATTTTTCGTTAGTCAAACTTATTTTATTCTTACCTACCTCGAAATTGGAAATTATACTGCTCTACTAATTACACAAACCGTGTGACTGATTAGATACAGAATTAAATCAATAGTTATTCTTATCAAGACAGTACTATCTTTCAGAACTGTTTAAAAAACCATAAGTACTACTGACAGAATAGTACTATTAGAGTGATATAGTTCACTGACTGTATTGTACTAGTACGGAGCGACCATTTAAATGACTGAGCGGGCAACGGAGAATAAGGAAGAGAGACTACGGAAACTACGGAGACGGCAATTGGCATGACCCTCCCATGTGCCACCGTGCAACCTCTCCGCCGCCGCTTTCTACTCTCTTGTGTGTGCGTGGCGTGTTAAAATCAAAAATATTTCTTCTGTTTTGTATATATATGCTGAATATATTATTATAATAAGAAAAATATATTTATTATATTAATGAAACAATGTTTATATAATTTTTTTTGTTTGATGAAGTGTCGAGACGAGCAAAACGTTCACCTGATGATAAGTGCAACGTTTGCACATAACAGTTGCTGTGTTACTCAGAATATTTCTGTGTAGCACCACACTGCGCCCGTCACCCTGAGATATAAGTTCTTAAGTCTCATATGCCCAGTGATTAAGCTAGCTCTCAGTGCCCTTCGGACCGAAACACAGTAATGTTTGCACACTACTGCTTCACGGCAGAATAACTGGCCCTGGGGTGGTACATACCTAGACGGATTATTACTACCTTATTATACATATTTATTTATTACTTTTCTTTAATAATAAATTCTTTCAATATATATTAATAAATTTCGATGTTGCAAATATGCTGGCCAGCCCGTGACGATCATAGTTTACAAAACTGCACTGCCACAGCATTTAAATGGCATTCATATGAAGAAGTATATTACGCGAAAATGTTAAGACATTTAAATGTAATTCTATATCATGATTATAGATGTCAGCGCTCACGATGTTTATGGCGCGTGACCCTAATATATTTGGTATGAGATAATTGTGACGCGCGTCACCCCCGAAGTGACAATTGAATAACAGCTACCAATTTTGATCAATTTCTGCTGTAATTTGTTGCGGTGACTTCGTTACGAGTACATGGAGAAAACAGCCGAGTAAATTGCATTTGGGTATTGACAAATTAGATTCGGTTGAGCAAGGGATTTTATTGCTTAGCTTACGGATGCGGCTCTCAGTCTTTGTAAATGATATTAAAGGTCTAGTGTTGCTCTTTGTAAAATTAAAACGACGAAAACGACTCACTCTTCAAAAAATATGGGTATACCGTGTGTTAGCGGCTTAAGAGAGTCTACCACCCCATCTCATCCCGTGGGTGTCGTAAAAGTCGACAGAGGTAAATTAAAAACCAGGAGATGGGCAGCAGCATCTTCCGGGAACATCTGAATAAATAAACTGCGGTTGCCAAACCGGCTGCCAAACGTGGCAACTTGGCAAAATCCCCCCAAAATGAGAGCTACTAACTTTTGGCCTGGTGGTCAGAGTACCTGACTTCTAAGCCGCGGGTCCTGGGTTCGAATCCCAGCCGGAGCCAACATTTGTGCTAAAACATAAATTGTTGGTTTTCGGGTCTGGTTGTGTTGTGATTGTCCCCGCGTTTCTGACACTGCATCCTAGCCTCCGATCTTATCGCATCAGCGTTACATCGGGCGCGGGTAGGTTGGGACGAGTGAGTGTCTGTGTTTGCGCGTACACTTGTGGCACTATAATATCTCCTGCGCAGTTGATGGCTCTCGACAGTAGTCGGCAGTTGTCGTCGTGGTCGAAATCGGCTAGGAGACCATCACCATCATCATCATTGATAGGCTGAAACGACGACTTGAAAATGAGTCAATAAACCAAAGCATATTTTAATGATTTGTATGCAGATTGTATTATTATAAATATAATCTGACGTTACTTTGTAGAAATCCCTTACAGTAAAGGAGATAAATAAATAAATTTTGCTAAACACCGCATTGACAATTAATTCAATTATTATTTTATTCGTTTCCCTCCTTGACAACTTGGTTCCCAAATTTCTTTATATTTCACACTACACGAGTAGTGACTCTACATACGTCCTAAAACTACCATTAACAGAAATAACCCTGAATAGAAGACCACAACACAGCGGTTACGTTTAACTATCAGTGGTCACAATAAACGGTCCGGTATAACAAGTTAATAAATCTATAGCCAAATAATGTAAGCCCATTAGTTCAGAGCCGTGTGGTGGCGGCTCGTTAAAAGAATACTGCCACTCCATCTCATCCAATGGATCTCGTAAAAGGCGAGTAAGGAATTAAACTGCACTTTGCACCCAACAGCGCATGGTGGCGATGGGCTCACCACCTTTCACACCAAGTGCATTATATATTGTTTTGGTGAAACGTGGATTGTGGCAGTCATCTGTTTTTTCAGTTAGTGCCCAGTCTCTGACTACCCCTTATGGGATACAGTCGTGATCTTATGTATGTATGTATGTATTAGTTCAGTTATTATAACTGTGCCGTAGTAGTACTGATTAAAAAGCTCTCGCTACTTGACAATACTGTAGTTTAAACAACCGTTTAAGTAATTTTTTTCAAAGTAGCGATCCTGTAGTTTCCAAGCCCGGATTGGTGACCGCAGTATCAGACTCTTTGCACGCTGTTGCCAGCCATCGGTCTGTATATATTTTTTTTATTGGATAAAGTGACGAGACGAGCAAAACGTTCACAGTCAAGTAAGTGCAACGTCTGCGCATAACAAATGCTGTGTCACACAGAACATATACTTTATTTGGCACCTCAATGCACCCGTCACCTCAAGACATCAGCACTTAAATCTCGTATCTCTCTTAAGTCGCCCAGTGATTACACTAGCACACAGTGCCCTTCAGACGAAACACAGTAATGTTTGCACACAGCTACCTAGCTGTCTACCACCAGTAAAAGTATTTTCTTTAATGTTTTATTACAGCCATGCTTTCCAAGCACGGTTTTCGGTTCAATAATTTCAGCCCGTCCAAGTCCACTGCTAAACATAGGCCCCCCATTCACACGGTTTTCCCCACGGTTCTACGTGCTAGCCTCTAGCTTGCGAGCTAGCCATTAACAATCACAAAGGTGGCACTTACCATCAGGTGAACGACTTGCACGTCTCGTCCCCTAAAAAAAGAAAATTTGCAAATTTTAAGTACAGTTTTGAGATGAAAAAAATTATTTACTTCTTAGGATAAAACTACTAATGTCATAATAAAAATACCATCAAGACTAGGAAATATTTGTCTTTTGCATTAGATTTTATTTTGCATGTAGATTTAAGCAAATTTACTTAGTAACTGTTACGCAGAAGTTCCGAAATCTGTCCGAAAACTTGCTTGGTCGTGTTACTCTGACTGAAGTTTAGAACAGATGCATTACATTAATCTCAATCAAAAGGAAGCTTCTAATAACGTAAGTATTTTTCATACATTTAGTAATACTCAAAATATGTTTGGAGGGCGTTCCTTAATGTCCTTAGCTACTGTATTATAATGAGACATTCTTTATGATAGAGGCGTAAGAAAATCTGAAACCGTATCTTTTCAGGATCGAATACGGGAAATCGCTGGAATGTTTATTGGGTTTCAACGGGTTTAATAACCACTTCGAAAGATAGTTAACCTTCTTAGGTAGGAGACGTTGTGTTACGTCACTTACAATCACATTGAACTATTGAGAACAGGCTTATGATGAATAATTCGACTATTCTACCGCGAGTTTATTATTTAAATTGTAAAATCAAATGTTATGAGAAATAAATATTTGTTTTTATACCCGTCAGCTTAATCATCGTGGAAGAGTTCTTTCAGAAATCATAAAGAATCAAGTTGTATTTTTTGTTATAAAATAAGTGAAATGGAAACCTCGTTCATTTTAGGCAAATTGTTGATTTATAGAGGAAAGTAACTTAGTCTGTTTTATATTTTATTATTTAAATCAGAATAGACTTGGGATAGGAAAGGATGCAGCTAATGAATACGGAACTAAGGAAACAAAAAACTGGTCAAATTCTAGTTTGACTCGCAGCCTGTTTTCAGTACGATATTGATTTAAGCTGCGTCGCAGTCTACGCTAAAAAAATTAACAAGTCATTCATAGAAATATAAGACTCGTAAGGAGGAAATCCTCTACCTTTTGCATGTTACACGTAATATTTTTTAAATAAGTTGTTTAAAATTATTAAAGAAAATAATTTCTGTAATCATGTAATTTTTTCTATAATGGTATCGAATAATATTCAAGACGAAGAAATGAGCATTTCATTTGCTTCCATTATAATTCGTTTATGAAACAAATTTGCAAATGATGTAGGTTAATATTGTAATGTATTACTCGGCATTAGTGTTTCAAGTGAGAATACGTGTCATCGTATGGTGTCGGAGAAAATCGGCTGTGACGGACGGGCAGGGGAGTGATCTTGCTGTTTTCCTAAAATGAGAATAACGCATTTACAGACTGTTTTTTGTGTTATAAATGATACTTTGTTCAGTATGATAATCTATATTATTAATGCAATACAATGATTTTTGATTTTTTTTCTGTGCGAGAATCGAACCCGCAACCCATAGCTGAGAAGCAAAGCCACTGCATCAACCGAGCCGTGAATATCCTTAAAAATCTTGCTCGATAGATTTAGTTTGAAAGCTCATGTTTAAACGACGTCATTATTACTTCACGAAATTAACTTTAATGTAAAGAAAGAAAGGAAGAAAGAAACATATTTATTTGACCAACACTAGTAAACGTAACAACGACTAGTGTAAAAAGAGAGACAAAATTTTCACGAAAAAAAGAAAAAAAACTAAGTAGTGGTGAGTATAAATATCACTTAATTTAGGTATACTTTTCGGATATTAGCTGGCAACTTCATAAGTCTTTTTTTTAATTGCATAACGTGATGAAGCGAGCAAAACGTTCACCTGATGGTATGTGCAACGTCTGCCCATAACAAATGCTGTATTACCCAGAAAATTTCTTTGTGACACTACACTGTGCCCATTACCCTGAGACGTAGGTTCTTAAGTCTTATATGCCCAGTGATTACGCTAGCTCACAGTGCCCTTCAAACCGAAATACAGTAATGTTTGCACACTACTGCTTCACGGTAGAATAACTGGCCCTGGGGTGGTACTACTGGTGGTCTACTAAACGTTTTACAGTTCCCTGAGTGACGGTGGAAGGTCAGTCCAACATTTGGATTCTGATAATGTAACTTATATTCGCTTACATATTACCTTTATGTGTGTGGTGACGGCGTTCGAAAGTTAAATTACACCGCGTCTTAAAAGACTTCTAAATAATCTCCGGCCTCCGTCTGATGCCGGGATGATTAGTCTCAACTATACCAGACCGGTGACGGACAGTAGGGTCTAAGTTGCGAAGTCTTTGGTGCTGCGATCACCAATCCACAAGCAAAACGTGCCTCTAAATTTTCTTCCTCTTGGGAGAGTCTATGTCTAGCAGTAGACTATTGGCTGATGACGAAGAAATAAAAGAAAAACGATTTTTTATATTTACGCGAATACTACACATTTAGGGCGGATTTCACCGTTGAAACTAAACGCGATCAGTTCAAGAGAAACGAAGTTTAAGCGTTTAACTGAGTTCAATGCTACAGTTTGCATTTCATCAACATCAAATGAACGCAGTCAATGCTAAACGCGGTTCAAATTCGGAACGCCCAATTTTCTACGTTCAGCTCTTTAAACGCGTTTAAAGGGCTGTCATTGTCAATTGCACAACTACGTAAACACAAAAGTTATTTTTAAGTCGTATTATCTATTGTTTGCATACCTATGTAACCTATGCATAAAAACAGGCTGTTTGATGTCGCAAAATACGAAATAAATCGTCTTTTTGTTTTGGATTGTGACGATATTTCATGTAAACTT
This sequence comes from Luehdorfia chinensis, assembly GCA_019845155.1. NCBI lineage: Eukaryota > Metazoa > Arthropoda > Insecta > Lepidoptera > Papilionidae > Luehdorfia > Luehdorfia chinensis. The sequence goes on from JAHVAK010000445.1 coordinate 72,717, forward strand.
CGTTTTTTTTAAACGCGATCAAAATGGAGTCGGTGAAATCGGTTAGACGAAAATCGAGATCAAATGATACATATGAACTCAGTTAAGTAAAACATGGTTTTATTAAACTTGGTTTCCAAAGCAATCGGTGAAATCGGGTCTTAAATAAAACAAATTTTTATGGATTTTATCGCGTTTAATTTTCAACTATTTCTAACCCGACGTTTCGAGTGGTTTACGGTACCAATGGTCACGGAAGAACTGAGGTGACAGATGTCCTGTAATAGTTAACCCGGGATACCTTCAGCTTTTTATTATTATTTTTGTTCTGATCTACGCAAAAATAACTAACTGTGTCTTGAAGTCCTGCAGTGGTATGCTTGGTTATTGATTTAATTTGATTAATTATTGGATTCCATGCCGGTGATAATACCCAACCATCTTCTTTATTGAAATTAGGATGTTTTTTAATTGCCGCGCGAATCATCCTTGATGCAGGAGTACCCCAGTACACTTCACCAAAATGGTGGCGACGTGGCTCGCCACCCGTCACGTCTCGTTGCCCGCGAGGGAAAAATGTGAGCTTCGTGAGTACGTGAGTGTAATACTTGGTGACTTACATGTTATCAACAAGGATATCCTCCTCCTTGGCTATAATTTTTTATTTTTTTAAATTTAAATTCCTACTCTTATTTATAGTTACCGGTGAAATATCGATTCCTCCAACAGGCCTCGGAGCAATTATCTAAAATCCAACTAAAGTTGAACCCAATCTAAAATTTACCAACCATGTCGGATATAAAATATTTAGGTTGGAGCCGCATCGTCTTAGTTGAACGTCGTCCGACATTGCAACCGCCAAGCCGTTTGACAAGCGTTGCAATTACGGCATGTCCTCCCAGCTAGGGAGTGGCTTATGTCCGAAGATCCACTATATGCTTTGTTCGTAACTATGACAGTGAGTTTGCCAGTTCAGAGACTAGTACTGTCACTGTAGTGGCGAACTCATTACTCTGTGAAGCCAACAAGCGCATAACGCGTTATAAATGTTAAGTTCACCGCAGAAATGTGGTGGCGGCCCTTGCCAACATAATGACGCCAATAGACTAAAGTGTCGCGCACAGGAACTATATATAAGTACTTTCAAGTTATCCCTCTTGTGGTGCACAGGTGTAAAACAAGCTCTCGTAACGATACGAACGTACCCTTAAAAATAAAGAAAGAAAATTATTTATTTGCTGCTGTAAATCAGACATTCGGCAATAAAGGTCATAAACAATTAATAAGTCAATATGTAAGACATAATGCTGCAGTCGCCTAGCTGCAGCGCTGTTATTCTGTCGGTGGCATCAACCAGAAAAACTTTCTAGCAGTAATCAAACATTTTAACAAAAACAAAACAAATACAAAAATATTTAAACTAAAAAAAAGTTAAAAACTGAAATAAACGATATAAAAACTAAAAACTAGCAAAAAGGTACTGACAGTTTTTTTTTTTTACATTTGGTATCAAAATAGTTAGTAGGTTAAGTTTCTAAATCTTCCAGCGTGGTGGTTGAATGTCATGGCGGACTCTTTCTGTGAATATATGTTAACTATGTTACAATTTATGAAGTAACTCTTTTTAGGCGCAAAGAAAGTAAAATTCAAAGACAATTTTAGTGCAACCTTTTGAAAAAAAAGTTTCTGACACAAAAAGGTAATAAAATAGGTACTTAGCCAAAGGGAGTAACAAAGAGAACTATGCTATATACGTATGTACGTAAGTTTTATAGGAGAAAGTGACAAGACGAGAAAAACATTCACCTGGTGGTAAGTGTAATATGTGCGCATAGCAAATGCTGTGTCACTCAGAGCATGTCTGTGTGGTACCATACTGCCCTCGTCACACTGAGAAATAAGTTCCTAAGTCTCATATGCATAGTAATTATTTTAGCTCTCAGTGACCTCTCAGTGACCTCTCAGTGACAGTAATGTTTCCACACTAGTGCTTCACGGCAGAATAACTGACCCTACTGAACTGACCTACATAGCTGGATTCCTGCGTAGGATTTCCATTATCGGTGAAACCGCTACCACCAGTCTATTAACAACTTCTTTCATGATGCACCTGTTGGGTTTTGTAAAGCTGTTTATGATCCATGTTTATAAATTTATAGTTACTAGAATGAGGCGTTACTCTGCGGAAATCCATTATAATGACGGAAGAGAAGTTAATTTGCTAAGACTCGACTTCTGTTACTCGGCGGCTGTCTGTCGTAGAGTCTATAACACTTGATATGTCTCGTTTTGGGGCGAAATCGTTTTGGAGTGGTGGGGGTATCTGGTGGCGGTTCCCGGTGGCGGTGTCAGTTTGCTCATGCACGCTACTGAGGAAGTGCGGGCGGTGCTCTTCAAAAACTAGGTTATGTATAAACTATCTAATGTACACCTTTTTATATTTTCTAATATATCTTAGCTAATTAACTTCCTTTCCTTAATTATAAATTTATAGAAAAGTGTCAAATGTAAGCTACATTTTTATTTGGAGGGCTAAGTTTATTCCTGCTTCAAAAAAAATTGTTCTAAAAAATATCATGTTATTGAAGTAAATCTTCCTTGGGCGCGGTGACAGTAAAATTTCGAGGTCGAGTTGTTGTTTTTGTGCAATTTTTCTGTTCTTCTTAATTAATAATAATAATAATAATAATAATAATAATTTATTTATAAATTCAGATAACAGAGATCCATTTCATAATTATTAAAATAAAATATAAATACCAAATCTTATAATATTTTGTACATGTTATTATTAATTATTTAAAAGAAAATTATTCTATTAACTTTATAAACTGTATTATAGTTTAAACAGCAATAAATTCGACCATTTTCTAAATATGTCACTGTACGAGCAATTGCAACAAATCGTTTTAATGAGAATATTCTGCGACCCAAAAACGAAGCCTCTAAATCGCGCGATACGGTGACGGATCAGTGCGTCCAGGCCGGCAACGTGGGCCTCCGCGAACATCAGGGACGCGCTACACCACCGGGGCCGACGGAACAGCACACGAAACGCATCATTGTACTGCACCTTCAGCCTGCGGTACTCCTCTTTGGTGTAGTTCGTCCACAACTGCGGACTGTAGAGAGGCTGACAGTAAGCTGCAAACAACGCTAGTTTAGAGCTCGTGGAACATTTCTGAAAACGACGACCTATCATGTTGGCACGCACCGATAGAGCACGTCGCTCTCGATCTATGTCATAGCCGTCGCACAGATTTTGGGAAACAATGTGCCCCAGATACCTGAATGTTTTAACCCACTCCAATTGCGAATTACCTATATACACTGGAGGGATATGAACCTGGACCCTACCACTTCCAAAAAGCAAACAGACGGACTTGTTGGCGTTATACAAGAGGTTATGATCCACCGCATATTCTTCACATCTCTTGAGCAATGCACGCAACGCACTAATCGATGGGCTCAGAAGCACCATGTCATCGGCGTAACTCAAGTTGTTAAAACACTCAGAACCAATGTGACAACCAAGTCTGGTGCCTCTGAGCTCCTCAATCAGCTGATTAACGTAGAGGTTAAAGAGGAGAGGCGATGTAAGACCCCCCTGCCTCACCCCACATGGAAGGTGAAACTCCTGAGAATATGCATCACGCCACTTTACCAAATTAATTTGGCGACTGTACCACGTAATCAATATATTAATACATATCGAAGGCACTCCCACCCCACGCAACTTCCTCCACAGTAAATCATAACTAACCCTGTCGAAAGCCCTGCTAAGGTCCAAAAAACATGCATAAATATTAGTTTTGCGTTTATTGTAATAACTAACAGTTTGTTTTAAAGTAAATATCGCAGCATCAGTAGAACTACCTTTTTGAAAGCCGAATTGGGCATCGCTGATTGGAATAAATTTGGAAATAATTTCCAATAATATGGCATCGAATAGCTTTGCGCAAGTCGTAGCGAGAGATATCGGCCTATAGTTACAACTGTCAGAAAAACTACTGGATCTACTTTTAACGACAGGGCTAATTACCGTTTTTATCATTAGTGACGGCAAGTGTGCGTGTTTCAGACAAGCATTGAATAGCACTGATAAGAAAACCACTACCCACGGACCGCCAAATCTAAGATGTTCGACGCTTATATTATCATGTCCTACCGCCTTTCCGAATTGCATCCGACGCAGAGCATTAAAAACCATCTCTTCAGATACATGAACTTCAGCCCCGTCCGCTTGATAGAAGTGGTTTAAAGACATATGGTTGACAGAACTTAATGCTAGAAATTTATTCTTAAACAGGCTAGCAATAGCCGAGGTGTCCGTTAAGCCATCAACGCTTTCCGCAACCTTCGTGCCGGTCTTAAGTAAGTTTCCTGTATTTTTCCAAAATTGACCAAAATCTCTATTCAGATACGATGCCGTAATCTTATCTAGAATTATTTGATCAGCGGAATTATGGCAATACCTCAACCTACTTTTAAAAACTGTTCGAGTCATTTTCATTCGGTCAAAAAGCGGGCCGCAAGACGGCGCCCCTGATGTTAACCAGTCGGTTCGCGCATGCCGCGCGTCCGCATAAGCCTCGCGTACGTGCTCATTCCACCCAGGCACGGGCGGTCTGATTCCCGAACGTCGCCGCAAGCGACGAGAAGCCGCACTACCTAAACAACTAATAAAAGAATTATACAAACCGTCAAGATATTCGCGATGTTCCACACACATACAGTTATTACACTCACATAAACACCTTAACGTGCTCCAGTCTAAGTCGCGTATATACTCGGAACAAAGAGAGGAGTACATCCCGATTTCGCAACCATTTCTTTTGCCCCATTTCACAGAGCTATTATATTTTTTAGATGATAAACCATTACGACACACTTGTGTGGAAGTCATATCAATATCGCACTCCAAACACAATGGCTTATGATCCGACCACATGACGTCTTCCAGCACATAAACATCGGTTACAGTAGCCCACGCCTGCCGTGTCATGACGCAATGATCCAGCCAACTTTTCGAACCATGGGCGTAGCTAAGATATGTAAAAACATCATTTCTAGGTCGCAGAAATTCGTAATCGGCGCATACCAACTCATTATCCGAACAAAAATTCAATAATTCATTGCCAAATAATGTATTAAAGTCAGCGTTAAAATCTCCCAAAACAAAAGCAAAATTAATATTTTTATCTAAAATAATTGACTGAACAATACTCAAAATATTCGTAAAGTCAGTCAAAAACTCAGACTTATTTTGCGGCATATACACAGATACACATAAATAATTACTTCCATTAATTTCAAACATAATAGCGCATACACTAGAATTGTTACAAGCTATAATCTCAACATTATTAAACATTGACGATCTCCACAATATACCTACCCCTCCATATGGCCTACCACGTAACATACCATTTGAGACATCCACCGCTGAAGTGCCATGACTAGAGAACTTACTGTGTATTGTATTCAAGTAGGGAACAGCATCAGGTAACAACCAGGTCTCCTGTAGCGCTATTATGTCAAATTCATTACATAAGTCACGTACTTGTTCCACACTCCGTCTTACAGATTGACAATTAAATGAACACAATTTCATAATGATGATTTCAAATGAGGTTACAAAATTACAAATAAACTTTTTTTTTTTTTTTTTTTTTTTAAATAACTACTAAGCAACTACTACAATATTCCTTAATTATTAAACACTATTATCAATTTTATTTATTCTTTAGAGCTCCTTCTTCATACCTATTTTTTCGCCAAAAATTTACGAAGCGCCGAAATGCTATTCCCTCTGGCCAGTAATCCTTATCCAGAAATATGTCCAATTTTTGTTTAGGTACAAATATTTTATATGCATTATATTCCTTTTCAATCCTCATATTCATTTTCTCAATGGCCACTACGATGTTAGATTTATTCTTAATATATGTTGTAATGTCACACACAGTTACGTCCTTTGACACATTATAAATATATAAAGGAATCTTAATGTCAGCCGCTTTGAAATGAGCATCGGCGTCCACCATAGCATTCCCTGTATTACCAATAAAACGATTCCTCCTTCTTCTTTTCTGTACTTCAATCCACTCATCGCTATGTGACTCGGGTTTCCACTGTCCGTTGCGTACAACATCTGCAAAACATTTTTGATTAGTGATTGTGTCGATCGGAGCGGCCGTGTGTCCCTCCGCCCGCGCTAGGTCGGGTCTCTGAGGTCGATGAATCATACGCTCGGGTTGCTTAACAGCTGTTTTGTCGTTACATTTCTCAGCTGGAATGTTTTCACCACTACCGTCTTTTTTTTTGGAGTTGCATATATTTCTTTGCATTTTTTCTCAGAATGCACTTTTATTTCGCAAATATCATTGTGGCACTTTTCCTCACTATCTCGCAAATCATTCAACGAAACTGTCAATATTTCACGCAATTCTTTTAACTCCGTTGACTTTACATAGGAACATTGAATAGTATGAACTTCTTGCTTTAATCTTAAAATATCCTTCAGCAGTGAGGATACATCCACATGATCGAATGTAACAGGCGGTAGGCGATTCAGGTCCTTCGCAACAAAAGTCGGGAGAGAGTCCGGATCATTTTCTTTGATAATTTTTATAATGTCCTGTAAAAATCGCTTGTTCCTTCCATCTCCTCTTCTTATTGAAGTACGCTGATTTACTGCTCCGAACAGTATATCCTTTGCCGCTTCAATGTCATTCTCCGTAAAATTACTCTCACATATTTGTAAAAGACTTATTTCGTCCATCACATCAACTTTACATTGTACAAAACACAACAGTTCATTAATAACTAAATTGCAATGCTTCTCCATTATGCGCGTGCGCTCACTACCGCGGACACATTACTCAATATTTAACATTATTTAACATACATTAATACAACAACATTAATTAATATTTATCGGTTATTAATCTATTAAAATTTACTGGTGGTAGGATTCCTTACTGGTGATAGGATTCCTATGCAGAAATCCGTCTAGGTAGCTACCACCCCAGGGCCAGTTATTCTGCCGTGAAGCAGTAGTGTGCAAGCATTACTGTGTTTCGGTTTGAAGGGCACTGTGAGCTAGCGTAATCACTGGGCATTTGAGACTTAGAACTGATGTCTCAGGGTGACGGGCGCATTATGGTGTCGCACAGAAGTATTCTGGGTGAAAAGGCATTTGTTGTGGGCGGACGTTGCACTTACCATCAGGTGAACGTTTTGCTCGTTTCGTCACTTTCTACAATAAAAAAAAATAAAAAAAACTGTTTAAATACTGAGCAGTTATTTTACAGTTGGTATTTATGTTCATATATTTTAATTAAACTTGTAATATACTTTTTTTTTATTTGATAAAGTGTCAAGGCGAGCAAAACGTTCACCTGATGGTAAGTGCAACGTTTGCCCATAACAGATGCTGTGTTACTCAGAATATTTCTGTGTAGCACCACACTGCGCCCGTCACCCTGAGACATAAGTTCTTAAGTCTCATATGCCCAGTGATTACGCTAGCTCTCAGTGCCCTTCAGACCGAAACACAGTAATGTTTGCACACTACTGCTTCACGGCAGAATAACCGGCCCTGGGGTGGTACCTACCTAGACGGATTCCTGCATAGGAATCCTACCACCAGTAAATACGTATATAAATTTCATTCCTGTAACGGTAACTGAGTTGCACGCGCATTTTTTATTTATTTTATCAGCAGCAGTCTCTCAATAATATGTTGCACGATATAAACATTTCTTGAATGTGAGGATATGGCGTAAGGGGCAGTCAAGTAAATGCGGAGTCAATAGTTAATGTACTTTTAGTTTATCATGCATTATCGTCTATTATTTATTATTACATGTCAGATCGTAGCAACTGGAAAGTTGTGGTCTCGGCCTACCCCAATGGAAGAAAGGCGTGACTATGTATGTATTATTGTTACAGTCCCATGTCCATGATTTTTTTTATCTTATTGTCTGATCGATACACTGAGTTTATACTTAGATTTATGACATTACAACAAACGCAAATGGTATCCTCTTGTTATTAACCGGAATCAACTGGAAGATACGACCGTGACCGACATCAGGTATTAGAGCATCGGCACTTGTACAAGTAAGTAATCCGTTCGCTATTTACATGTTCAATTGCATTAACATTAACTATATCACTATCTTTTCAGTAGACATTTTGAGTTAAGCAAAATACATTAAGATTTTTTTTTCGTTACAATTAAATTGAATTGCAAATCCTTCGTAAACGGAATCCACTAAAATCAATTACTTTTATAAATTGTCTTTTTAAGATAACCGTCGTTGGAACTCTACAAAACTGCCATTAAGCGACAGTTTCGGTTCCTAACGTCTTTCTGGAACACGTTAATGCGATTTACTTGAAAGTTCAAGCTGAATTCATGCAATTGCCGTAGCTTATGGAGGTCCTTAATATTTTTTTCGGTATTATTGTACTTTAATCTCAGTTATTCTTTATTTCACATTAATTAATCGATAGATATTAGTTAAAATCTTCACGAAACGCTGCATTCATAAGTTTCATCTCAATAATTTAAAAACAAAAATCGTTTTTTTTTTTTAAAAAAAAAAAAAGAAAGAAAGAAGAATTTAATTTCAGCAAATTATCAAAACGATTAAAGAATTATAATTAAGCATTAAAATAATCTAAAATTAAATAAAAAATCATGAAGAGTGGGTCGCACTAGCGATATGTGTATTTTGTTAAAATGTGTTAACCTATCTACACTACAAATACTAAAATGATCCATTAATACGTAAACAATGCACCTGCCACTGAATTTTCATCTGCCAAGCGCTAGTTAGCTAGTTCTAGCCGCTAGCCTCTAGATAGCGTTCCTATGAAGTTAAATAACGCTAATGTTGCGTTTTGCAAGAAACAGTAGTAGCAAAACGTAATATGTACATTTATGAGTTCCCCTCACTCATCACTAGAAGGCGCTAGTAAATTTAAATTGTTAGATCATATGCCTCTAACTTGTTAGGTGTTCAGTTAAAAGTGCTGAGTAAATTTATTATTTACGTTTCCAATATACGCATTTATATCCACCTTGGAACCACATTTGGAGTTTCATTACTAGTGAATCTTGTGTCGTGTAGTTTTTTAATAGCGTGGAGCTGTACATATCACAATGAAGATTGGTATGCTATTACTATAACTTAGGTCATGACCTAACTAACATATATATGATTGGTTTATTATTAACGTTTGAAACAGACTAGTGCGTATTGGCGATTCTTCTATCGTTGTCGATTATCATTTATATTTGTTACAAGAACAATTAATTTACAAAGATACACATGCTAACTTGAAAATAGTGTGCATTACCAAGTTTTTGAAGAGCAATCAATAGCGTGCACAAGCACGCCGTCCACTACTACAACACTACCACTAGGAAATACATTTCACGGAAGTCGAGAACACGACACATGGTTCACTGCAAAACGCATCACATTGCGCACTCTCTTTAAACGGGAATACAGTAGTGTTTGCACGCTACTGCTTTACAGCAGAATAATAGGCACGGCGGAGGCACCCACTAAGGTAAATTCATACATGGGAATCCTACCACTGTCCATACATACAACTTTCATCCCGCGAGTGTCGCAAAAAATGACAGATGGAAAAACAAATGTCTTCGAAACCTTATACATGTTAGTGCACGTGACTGTACGCGTAAACAATATGTTGAAGTTTTATTCTGTGACAAACACTCCCTTCGCTTACTCCGTGGCTTCATGTGTGCATTGGGCGCTATGCTTTGCGTTAAAACCTCGCCCCCGAGCGGTTCGATGTGATTTTGTTGCAAATGACTGGCGATAGCGTCTGCAGTTGTACTGTCTTATGACTGATATATTTACTCATTAGAAAGGTGATGAAAGACAAATTTATATCTAAGTATACGCAATCGGGACCATCTATAATCATTAATGCGATATCATTATTTAATGAAGACCTGCAGTGTATAAGTAATTGGTCCGCTGTTTATGGTATTAATGTGAACCCCTCCTGTGAAATGCCAAGCCATAATCATAGGTAGCTCCAGATTTATATCAAAACTTGATTACTCCACATTGCCATCGGTTATGTTTAACAACAATGCTATCCCATTTCGTTCACATGTAAAAAACCTCGGGATGTATATTGATAGCTGTTTTACATGGAGCAAGCAGATTAAGGAGGTAAGTCGCAAAACTACTGCAACCTTACGATCTCTTTGTGGTTGGAAATTTTTTCTTCCAACTACAACCAAGGTTTGGCTTGTCCAATCTCTTATTCTGCGGATTATCAAAAATGCTGGTGTGTTGCCCTGATTTGTCTCAACAACATTTTAACACATTGGATCGTCTCCTCAATAATATTTATGGTCTAGGTTAGTTGGATCATGTATCTTCCTTTCGTAATCAGCTCGACTGGCTGCCTATTTGTCAACGCAAGTATGTTAGAATACTCTGCACCCTTTTCACAATACAATTTATCCATACAAACTATGCATGTGCTCCTGAGTATTTGAAATCTAGGTTTAAATTTCTGGGAGATTCTCATGAATGTGTTATCCGTTCCTCGGGTAATCTCATATTGCTCACGCCATTACACCGATCTAGCTACACATCTCACTCTTTCGCCTTAACGGCTATAAGACTCTGAAACGATACTCCTCTTGACATTAAAAAAGCTCCTAACAAGTTTACGTACTAAAATAAAGTACAGGAATATTTAAAAAATTCGTTGCAACTTTGAATTCTATTTTTCTCTCTTATTCGTGTGTATGTGTGTTTGTTTATATATGTATGTATGTATGTATTTGTATATGAGTATCTGTGTATATGTATGTATTGGTATAATTATGTATATATTTTATAGTTTATGTATTTATATTTATATTTGGTCATAATTAATAATTTTTTACACTCTTATTGTTCGCTGCATCGCCTATCATATTATGTTTATCTCTGATTTGCCTTATGGTTGACTGCAAGAGAATGGCTTTAGGCATTAGGCCCGCAATATGTAACACTAGTAAATAAAAGTTTAAATAAATAAAAATAAATAAATAGCCTTAAGTATAGGTGTCAGGCAGAGCAAAATAGCTCTCCCTCTTTCCTACGAAGGTGTCTAAGGTATTTTACGGACAGTCTTTATTCAGATTAACACTGAAATTGCTGCGCACGTTTTTAAAAATGTTCTATTGTACACTGCGATATCAGCATCCTTACGTTTGTTCACACTACACACTCACACCAACGAAGTATAAGTTCTATCGCGCTTATGTGTATACACTGCCCCATTTTTTATATTTTTGTGGTTTTTTACGGTTTTCCCAGAACAATACATATTTGCGTTTGTTGAAATCATTGTAAGTAGTTGTTAAACCAATTTCAGATCTTCAACCTATCCGGCAATATTTTTATGGCACTTTTAAATTTAAATACATTAACCGCTGCTTCAGAGCCTGTAAATCATGTAGATATTACTTATCACATTCTGAAATAACAAAAAATTGGAATGCGAGGTTTGATCTAACTAAAGCAAGATTCCTATACAGGAATCCGTCTAGGTAGGTACCACCCCAGTGCCAGTTATTCTGCCGTGAAGCAGTAGTGTGCCAACATTACTGGGTTTCGGTCTAAAGGGCACTGTGAGCTAGTGTAATCACTGGGCATATGAGACTTAAGAACTGATGTCTCAGGGTGATGGGCGCAGTGTAGTGTCGTACAGAAATGTTCTGGGTGACACCGCATTTGCTATGGGAAGACGTTGCACTTACCATCAGGTGAAAGTTTTGCTCGTTTCATCACTTGATCCAATATAAAAGAGTTAGAATAAAATATGACAAGCTTTATTATGTTGTAATATTATGACCTGGTGAATCAAGATCCCACCTGGGTTTCAGTGACTGGACATTTTTCTACTCATCAGCATTTCGATTAAAATAAAGACGAACTGGTCTTTATGCCGCTATGCTATATGCCGATAGACTCAGAACAATACACTCAACTGTCGTCCCCTGTTATGATCTCACACACGGTTAGCGCTTGAAAATATTTTCATTTTATCAATCAACATACATAAAGAACACTCGATGTACAGAAAAATATTACAATTTTTAACTACATTTGCTCGTACTCGGCCGGCTTTTTGGCACGGTTGATTACGCACGTAGTCTATCCGCTTTACAATACTCCATTGATTGGAATAGATAACGAAGGCATACAATCGTTTGCTTTACATCACATACATATTGCAGCAGTAAGCTCTCAAGTGGTTCAATTAATCGGTGTAATGAAGTTATCATCATCATCATCATCATTTCAGCCTATCACTAGTCCCTAGATCTCATTTTGGGGGTTTTTGTCATAGTTGCCACGCATAGCAGGCTGGTTGGCAAATTTAATAAAAAAATAATAAAAATGGCGGAAAGAGAAGGGACATTCGTCGTAACATTGCGTCGTAATCAAAGAAGCTGATATTCTTTCAACGTACGCTAAATTATCGTAATGTTGAATAATTGTTTTTGATGCTTTGGTTGCCAAACTGTCGCTTTTGTCGTTTTTGTCGCGTACCAGTTTGACATCACGAGCACCAAGACCTCGTACTTTACTGCAGGCTGCATGTGCAAGTTCAATGTCGCTCCGCGAACTATGGAAATCGCTACAGTTGCTGTTTTCCTGCGAGGAAGAACCAGCAAGAATGATATCAGCAGCAGATCTGGACTAACCAACATAGTTCTGAAGATCAGTAAGCTGAAATCGCAATAGGCCGGCCATATAGATCTTAGAACAGGTTTTTTTTAAACGGTTCCCCACAGTAGGATTTCTCGTGTATCGTGGGTGCGGTTTACAGACATATATTTAACATGCAAAACACAACGAGACACGAAAAACCAACAATTTGTGTTTTGTACAAATGTTGGCTACGGCTGGAAATCGAACTCAGGACCCGCAGCGTAGTAGTCAGGTACGCTAACCACTAGGCCACGTGATCGTCATTCTTTAGTCTGACACTAAGGAAACCTTATTCCGCAACGATTATCGGTACAAGAATACCTTATACGGGCAAATCCAATATGGGCCACACGACACTAGATGGAGAGAAGACCTAACGGTTTTACAGAAATTAAACGATTATAGATGGCTTAAGACAGAGTATTATGATAATCTACATAAATACATAGAATCACGCTTTTTTCCCACATAAGAGGACACAAACGCCCACTTATCGGTGTTTAAACGTGGCCGCCATTTTGGTACTAGTCAATAAAATTCTTACACCCGTTTGCATTCCCACAAACAATTGCGTCTATTCAGCAATGGACCTGTCATGGGCTAAAACGACAATTCATATTTTCATTAATAATAAAACCAATGCATTAAATTAAAAACGAACTAACTTGTGTTTACGAATCCGTAGCCATTAATCTCTACCCGTAAATGATTACTCGTAATTTGTAATCTGCAGACCAATAACCGGGACATTAGCTGTGATCCGCAATTTGCGAAGCCTAAGCTGTTTACCGAATGCGTAAAGCGCGATATCGTAACTAATTTATTACTTGCTTTTCCGTTAAAAACAATCTCATTACAAACATTAAAATGTAAAAAAAATATGTAATGAATATATTTTTTACATTTTAATGTTTTTAGTGGGATCTCACTTCTTTTCGTATTTAGTCCTCCTTTTTTTCCTTTTCTTTTATTGCTTCTTACACTTCGGGTACGAATTTTCATAAATCAAGCACCCTATCTCGGTTGGTTTTGACTTCACGGTTTTGGTACAACATTCTATGCCGTGTGGTGGCGGCTCGTTAAAAGAATACTACCACTCCATCTCATCCAATGGATCTCGTAAAAGGCGAGTAAGGAATTAAACTGCACTGTGCACCCAACAGCGCATGGTGGCGATGGGCTCACCGCCTATCACACCAAGTGCATTATATTGTTTTGGTGAAACGTGGATTGTGGCAGTCATCTGTTTTTGCAGTGAGTGCCCAGTCTCTGACTACCCCTTATGGGATACAGTCGTGATCTTATGTATGTATATATGTATTCTACGACAATTCTGGGCGCTAAATGCTTTTTAATCGATTATATTCCGCAATTGTATACTTCTGAGAATTGATACTGCCTATGTCAAAATTATGTAGATATCATTTATCCAAAATTGTCACCCTTGACAATACGTTCCCAGGAACATCACCAATAGATCTTCTCTTACATCTGTTTTCATACGCTTAGAAAGTGTACGAATACAAAGCAGAGGCCGCCATTAGTTCAGATACGGAACCGTAAATGGTAGTTTTTGGGATTGCCGCCGGGTACAGATCTGCGTTATGGTAAAGATCTCCATGCTCGTCACGCGTATAAAGGCGCATCTGCTTCCATTGCGCACGCACATGCACGCGAATGTCCATCATTATCACCATTTCAGCCTATCATTAGGTCATTGCTGAACATAGGTCTCCTCCATACAGTGCCATAAAAGTTTGTATCTTTCATTTCAGCCTATCATTAGGTCATTGCTGAACATAGGTCTCCTCCATACAGTGCCATAAAAGTTTGTATCTTTCATTTCAGCCTATCATTAGGTCATTGCTGAACATAGGTCTCCTCCATACAGTGCCATAAAAGTTTGTATCTTTCATTTCAGCCTATCATTAGGTCATTGCTGAACATAGGTCTCCTCCATACAGTGCCATAAAAGTTTGTATCTTTCATTTCAGCCTATCATTAGGTCATTGCTGAACATAGGTCTCCTCCATACAGTGCCATAAAAGTTTGTATCTTTCATTTCAGCCTATCATTAGGTCATTGCTGAACATAGGTCTCCTCCATACAGTGCCATAAAAGTTTGTATCTTTCATTTCAGCCTATCATTAGGTCATTGCTGAACATAGGTCTCCTCCATACAGTGCCATAAAAGTTTGTATCTTTCATTTCAGCCTATCATTAGGTCATTGCTGAACATAGGTCTCCTCCATACAGTGCCATAAAAGTTTGTATCTTTCATTTTAGAGGGCATTTGCCATAGTTGCCACGCTTGTCAGGCAGGTTGGCAAACGCAGTTTACTTATTCAGATGTTCCAGAACGATGCTGCTGCACATCTCCTGGTTTTCGTTTTCCCTCTGTCGACTTTTACGACATCTTAAGACCGAGATTGGGTGGCAGATTCTCTTAAGCCCAACGGCACTGCACAGCATTGCACGGTATTATTCTGCACGTATGAAGGCTGTCCGCACAATACCACAGTCTCCTCTTACGACACCTCGGTAGGAAAGAGGTAGGTGCTATTCTTACTCAACCGGAATAATGTTTTTCATTAACCTGTTCATTTGTGATAGTTTGAGATAAATCTATAGATATATATCTATAGATAATACCAGCACATTAGCAGCAGCATATGAACAGTTTTTTGTGTGAGTGTGTGTATGTGTGTGTGGCTGGTTGAGAGTTTAGGCGCACTAAGGGGATGGAGGTCGCTGCTATAATTTACTGTATTTTGTGTAATAATCCAATAATGGATACCAATATTCATCAATATCTGTAGTAAATTACTGAGATAATTTTATTACGAGGTTATGATGAAGAAAGAGGGAAGAATTATATCCACAAATTGATAAATTAGGTTCGGATAGATATATGATAACATTAAATTGGAATTGTTATTGAAACCCCTTTATTACGGGGCTATAAAATTAAATGGAAATTTTATCTTTTTCAAATTATGAAATATAAATTTCGTAAATACGAACGTCTTTCACAATCTACCATTGATTAAGGTTTCTCTTACGGCGAAGTAACAGTCGAAAGAAACTCCACAGATATCCTCTTTTCGAAGTGCAACTTCTTTAATTGCAATGGCGATTCGATAATTGGAAGAAAGTTGAGAGTGAAATTTCAAGAACGCGTCACGTTTAGACACATTTCGTTACATGAGAGAGAAGAAAGAGCGCTGTACGTTTTATATCTAATACACAGTTTTAAATTTATATTTATTTTATTAAAATTTCTAATATATAAATTCTATCACGCGCACTGAGTTGGACAAGCGATTTTTGTAAAACAAAATTCATCATCATCATCATCACTTCAGCCTATCTGTTTGTACCTGTCTTTAGACAAAAGGGCGCCCTCTATATTGTTTGTTGAAACACCAAGTCACGTATAAATTGTATATTAATATAAAATTAGTTCCCTACTTAAGCAATCTGTGTCGCCCAAACGCCTTCGCGATGCAGACATCGCGTCGAAAGTTAGAGCGCAATCTAGCGGCAAATTGGGTAAACCGTACGCAAACATGCCGCCCACCAAGAACAACAGTTCTTCGAAACATTATACAAACAGTAATAGCAAACGCAACACTATGAAAAGTAAAATTCTTAAAACTATTTTCTAAGAAGAAGTTTGACAAATATGAAACTTAATAACAAACAAACTTAATTATTCAGCGATGGGCAAAATACAAAGTCTAGACGTGGGTCTTTTTATGAGACTGTTTTTACATTTTAGCGTGACAACACGCGTTACTTTGTCTAAACCTGGATGAGTTTCCACTACTGTGCCCAAAAGCCATCTGGCGGGTGGTAGATCGGGTTCTTTTACCAGCACTACATCACCTACTTTCGGTTCAGGCGTCCTTTCAGTCCACTTAGGTCGTTGTAGGAATTGTGTAAGATATTCCTGGGACCAGCGACGCCAGAAATCTTGTACCATGCGCTGACACAATTGCCACCTGCGCAATGGAGATATTGGCACATTCTCATAACATTGATCCGGAGCTACAATCAGTGGCTCCCCGACTAGAAAATGCCCCGGAGTTAAAGGCAACGGTTCGCCTTTTTCGTCAGTATGCCACATCGGCCGAGAATTAAGACATGCCTCAATCTGGGTCAGGACTGTGGCCATCTCCTCGTAAGTAAGCGTGGAGTTACCGATTACACGCTTCAGGTGGAATTTGCACGACTTGATCCCTGCTTCCCACAATCCTTCAAAATTGGGAGCATGAGGAGGAATGAAGTGCCACTGCGTTCCTTCGATGGCCAAGTAATCTGCCACTTCAGGGACTAGGCTTGACTTCTCAGCATCAAAGAGATAACGAAGTTCTTTAGCTGCTCCTACAAAATTAGTACCGTTATCACTGTACAGGTCACTGCAGTAGCCACGCCTACCAGTGAATCTTTTGAATGCAGCTATGAAGCCTGCTGTTGACAGATCGCTGACCAATTCAATGTGAACAGCTCTGGTTGCCATGCATACGAATAGACAAACGTAACCTTTGTAGGATTTATTTCCTCTCCCCTTGGAAACACGTACATTAATGGGTCCCGCATAGTCTACCCCGCTGCATAAAAATGCCTTAGTCTTGTTCACCCTGGGCGGGGGCAGTTGTCCCATCAATTGGTTTCGAAAATTTGCTGATTGTCTGACGCACGGAATGCATTTCTTGACGTAAGCCTTAGCTAAGTTCTTTAAACCTGGTATGCAGAACTTAGCTCTTATGTAATTAACCATCAATGGTGCTCCCCCGTGTAGTGTTTTGCTGTGAGCATCTCTGATGATAAGTTGGGTCAACCATGCTGATTTCGGCAACAAAATGGGATGTTTCTGCTCGTAATCTATGTTTGCAAATTGGAGCCGCCCACCAACACGGACTATTCCCGATTCGTCGATTTGCGGAGTGAAGGAGGTAAGTTTGCTTTTCCGTTTCAATTTTCCATTTTTAATGTCACTTATTTCTTCCCCATAAGCGTCTTCTTGACTCTTTTTCACCATAATTGCTAAAGCTTCATCTAACTCGGTTTTCATCAGGTATGTATGATTTTTCCCTTTATTTTTCAGGAATCTTCGGCAGTACGCAACAACCCTCAACAACTTGGTAAGTGAAGAGTACTTGGACCACATTGGACCCCCTTCGCCGTCGATCCCGGCTACTTGAGTTCCCAGGTGAGTATGTATGTTTCTTTCCTCTAGCTTGGTGACTAATGACTTTGGACTAGGGTAGTGTATGTTAGTTCCTTTCAGCCAAGAAGGACCATTTAGCCAAAGTTTAAAGTTATTTAGTTCGGATGCTGCAACCCCTCTCGATGCGCAATCCGCTGGATTGTGCTCTGACTTTACGTGCGACCACTGACTTCGATTCGTCACGGACAGAATTTCAGAACATCTGTTTCCGATAAAAGTCTTCCATTTACTGGGATGACTGCTAAGCCACGCCAGCACTACTTCTGAGTCGGTCCATGCGTGTATATTTGATTTATGCACGTCTAGTACATTCGACACTTCAACCAAGAGCTTTGCCAGTAACACCGCTCCGCAAAGTTCCAACCGAGGGATTGAGACTTGTTTGATAGGTGCTACTCGCGTCTTGGCTGTTACCAAACTGATATGGACATGCCCTTCAGCGTCGACAATACGTAAGTATACAACGGCTGCATATGCAGCGTTTGACGCGTCACTAAAGCCGTGCAGTTCCATTAAAGTAGCATTGTTCCTGTGATTAGTCCAGCGCGGAATCCTGAATTTGGTAAGTTGTGATAGCTCTTCCCTATAGTTTAACCATTCTTCCAGCAAAGGAGATTCTAATTCCTCGTCCCACTTTATACCTGCTAACCACAGCCTTTGAATGAATATTTTTGCCTGAATTATGCTGGGTGCTATCCAACCTAGCGGGTCATAGAGCTTTGCAATATCAGATGTAACCTTTCTTTTAGTTACAGGTGTCGATGGAGGAGGGAGTTGAACTGCATAAGCGAATTCGTCGCGGCTTCGATCCCAGGTGAGTCCCAATATTTTATTAACTGCTTCTTGCTTCATTTCGAATTTCTTATGTCCGTCTTTTCCTGTTGCGCTTTCCTTAATGCCTTCTAACATAACTTGGCTATTGCTTGACCATTTCTGTAGTTCAAAGCCCCCTTTACCTAGTAATGCTTTCATCTGGTGATACGCTTCTATCGCTTCTGACGCTGACTGACAACCTGACATCAGATCGTCCATGTAGAAGTGCTGACGTACCCGAGGAGCTGCAAGAGGAAAGTCTTTACCCTCGTCCACCGCGACCTGCATGAGACTCTTTACTGCGAGGTAAGGAGCTGCTGATGTACCAAAGGTAACCCGATTTAGTTTATATTCCTGTATGTCTTCGTTAGGGTTATCTCTCCACAGGACGCGCTGATACTTCGTGTCTCTCTCATCAACTATCACTTGTCGATACATCTTAACGATGTCAGCTATGAAGCAGACTGGGTGCATCCGCCATCGCATTATTATGTGACGCAAATCCGATTGTAATGTAGGTCCCACTAAAAGATCATCGTTTAAAGATACCCCGTTTGTACCCTTACACGACGCATCGAATACTATACGCACCTTAGTGGTATCTTTATCTTCACGCACTACGGCATGATGAGGTAAGTATAGTCCTTTTCCTTCGGATTCCCTTTCGGACAAAGGTTCCATGTGATTTAGTTCCCGATATTCATGGAATACCTTTGTATATTCTGTTTTCAGATGCTGATCTTTGTGAAGTTTCCTTTCCAGTGAGTGAAACCGTCTCAATGCTATCTCCCTGGATCCTCCATCTACACAAGCTGGTTTTACGTCCCGGAACGGGAGCCTAACAACATACCGCCCATTCTCGTCCCGTGTAGTGGTTGCTTGATATATTTCTTCGCAGCGTTGTTCCTCAGGTGACAGTATCCGTGAATTGTTACTAGGTTCTGATTCAAGTTCCCAAAAGGACCGTAGTAACTGATCAACCTGTGTGTGCATGGTAACTGGCATACATGATATTTTTGGCTGCGAACCCACGTGACCACTGAGAATCCAACCCAGCGTTGTGTTCTGTGCTATTGGAGAACCCTGAAATGGACATTTGATTAAACCCGTGTCAATGATCTGCGCATATACCTCTGCTCCCAGCAGCATATCTATTTTGTTGGGAGTATGATATTCCGGGTCTGCGAGATCTATATCTTGCAGCTCCGGCCAGGAAGTAATAGAAACCTTTGCCGCTGGTAAGTATGCAGTCAGTTTATTCAAAACGTACGCCGTTACCCTAATGACGCATTCAGAGTTGAAGCGTGAGGCGATTGTGACTTGAACAGTTGATTTTGATACGATATTTTGCTTGCCCCCCAATCCCGATATGAGACCCTTGGCCGAGGTTGTTTTCAACCCAAGTAATTGCACCGCAGCCGAGGTGATAAATGAGGCTTGTGACCCTTGGTCTATCAATGCCCTTAGCAAAAGTCGCTCTTCCCTTTCCCGTGTTTTAGCTTCCACGACCGCTGTAGCTAACAATACTTGCTGAGTGACTTGGTCAACAAAGTGTGTTGCGATACTGGTGCTCGGCGTGGACTCTTCCGTTGATTCCGTGACCTGTGTATGAACTGAAAATTCGCCTGTGTTCTTACCATCGGTTGATGGCAATTCGCCCTTTTGATGCAACAGAGAATGATGCCTCCGGTTGCAGATTTGACAATTTGTTGTATTTTTGCAGTGTCTGGCAGAGTGGTTACTACCTAAGCAGTTGAAACATAACCCATTGGTTTGTACAAAGTTACGCTTTACATCAACATCTAAACCAGTGAAATCTTTACAATGTATTATCCTATGCTCGCCTTTACAGTAAGTACATGTTACATTAGTGATGTGCAGATTATTAACCCGTTGCACCTGAGTGCCCTTGCCTTGACTAAAATTTCCCTTGTGATTACTTTTGCCACTGATATACTTAGGTTTATTACTATAAGCCGGTCTGGGTTCCAAAAATTCCAAAGAATGATATCGAGTTGACAGAAAATCTTTGAATTGCTCTACAGTAGGCAAGTTCTCAGCCAAAGACACAGACTCACTAACTTTACATTCCCATTGTTTGCGGCTATCAGGATCTAACTTTTGACTAACAATGTAAATAATAATAATGTCCCAAGACCCAATGTCTATACCTAGACTCGACAAAGCACCAAGTGTTTCAGTTGTACAATCCAATAAATTCTTAATATCTGTGGCAGACTCAGTTAGAAGGGGCTTCTGAGAGAAGAATCTTTTAAATATGCAATTACTCAAGTACTGTTTATTCGCATAGCGACTTTCTAACTGGGTCCAGCACTTGCTATAATTATCGCTAGTAATAGGTATGTGCCGTAGGAGTTGTTCTGCTTCGCCGGTCAAATGTGCCTTTAAATAATGTAGTTTTTGAACATCATCAATGTCTTTGTTGTTGTGGATGAGTGAAGTAAATAAATCCCGGAAACTCGTCCACTCCGTATATTTTCCCGAAAAGGTTGGAATCGCAATTTTAGGTAGCTTGACCTGGTTTGATTTGGACACCGATGTGGCTGACGTGGGACCATTGCCGCTCGGACTGCCTTTTAACTTGCTGAGTGTACTTTTAAGCTCGCATTTGTATTCCATATATAATTCATTTGTTGCATCGTACACATCCTCCGTCATGTATTCAGTGCTTTGTAATGCTTCGAGATCTGGGGTCATTAACATCTGTGAATGTACACGTGAGAATTGTTGCCATAGCTGTTCTAAATTTTCCAGTCTAGTTTCCACGTACGTGATGGTAATCCGCTCCTTAGGGGACTTCTTATAGTTACTGAATGCCTTAGCAATTCGTCCCTTCTGATCCATTTGAAGATTGCTACTGGCCTCTATTTTAATCATCTTGTTAAATTATATAAGTCCCAGTTACGATCTCAAAAATATTACAAGTCCAAGATGTTTATGAATTGTCTAAGTCCCAAGCTTCAATCTTGAAAATTTTACAAGTCCCGATTGCTCACGAATTTTCTAAGTCCCAAGTTGAATCTCAAAAAAATTACAAGTCTTTTAATTGCTTATCTTCGCTATGAAATCGGGCATAGGTTCCCCGTCGGATTATTTTTTCTTAAATTATCCTAAGTCCCAATGAACACTTGTAAAATTTTAACTTCACCACAAATTTTGCTAAGTCCGGTTTTGGCAGGTGACAGTTACAAATTTCACAAGTGACACTTCACAGATAATATAGAATGTACTAACAGTTTTATCTTCTTACACTTTGCCATACACTCCGTTTGTCCTTGAACCGAACCTTGCTTTTGAATTTCCCGCCAATCTGCTCGCCTGTGACGTCACTTAAACGTCACGACGCTGCTGCCTCCATTGACTTCTTGATCCGCTGTTTCTGGAAGGCCGCACCCTCGACAACGATCCGTTGTCACTTGATGGCGGTAAATACTACCCTATGATAACAGGCCCAAGGTACATCCGACTCGTAAAGGACCAATGTTTGTACCTGTCTTTAGACAAAAGGGCGCCCTCTATATTGTTTGTTGAAACACCAAGTCACGTATAAATTGTATATTAATATAAAATTAGTTCCCTACTTAAGCAATCTGTGTCGCCCAAACGCCTTCGCGATGCAGACATCGCGTCGAAAGTTAGAGCGCAATCTAGCGGCAAATTGGGTAAACCGTACGCAAACAAAATATAAATTTCGTAAATACGAACGTCTTTCACAATCTACCATTGATTAAGGTTTCTCTTACGGCGAAGTAACAGTCGAAAGAAACTCCACAGATATCCTCTTTTCGAAGTGCAACTTCTTTAATTGCAATGGCGATTCGATAATTGGAAGAAAGTTGAGAGTGAAATTTCAAGAACGCGTCACGTTTAGACACATTTCGTTACATGAGAGAGAAGAAAGAGCGCTGTACGTTTTATATCTAATACACAGTTTTAAATTTATATTTATTTTATTAAAATTTCTAATATATAAATTCTATCACGCGCACTGAGTTGGACAAGCGATTTTTGTAAAACAAAATTCATCATCATCATCATCACTTCAGCCTATCAATAGTCCACTGCTGAACAAGAATAAGTGCCACACAAGTTTGTAGCTCTTATTTTGGGGGCATTTTGCCATAGTTGCCACGCTTGGCAGGCGGGTTGGCAACCGCAGTTTATTTACTAAGATGTTCCAGGGAGATGCTGCTGCCCATCTGCTGGTTTTATTTTTCCCTCTGTCGAATTTTACGACACCCACGGGATGAGATGGAGTGGCAGATTCTCTTAAACCATTATAAATAAATTTTCAAAGAATAGTCTCATAGACAACCTACATGTTTCTATCCAAGGAAATATTACGACATGAGGGAAAATATTTCAATTCATATGTAGCAAGATATGAACAAATATAAACCTTCAAGAATCCATTACACAGTATATCAATGTTATGATCTCAGTACACGCGGCACGCGTAGAAAATACTGAACACTCAGTACATGAGTTATGCGTTGGTATATTTATTTTATTACTTTTTTCTGCAAAATTAAAAAAACCTTAATGCTATTATAACTACGTTAGATCACAAGAATCGTAGAATAGTTTTATTGAAATTTTATATATAGTAAATAAAAATTAGTAAAGGTACACTAAAAGTTTATTTTAAAATTACTCCTGGTCTAGCCATAAGTCCAATATACGGTCTTATTCATAAAAAAGTACTTATAATAGATTTATAAGACTGAATAATTATAAAACTAATGAAGCCTACTAAACATATTACAAAATTCAGCAATGGGTTACTTCAACATAGTTATGTTGTCGTCCTCAACAAATTTCATATTTACATAGGTGAAAAATCTGTGAATTTGTATATATTTGGCTGCAAACTTCTGACAAAAATGAGTAATCTCTTTGTAACAAGACTATAAAGAGGATTTCTGAGGTTATTCCGTTGTCTAATACACGTGGTCTTAAATTATTTAGTTTATTTGTTGATTCTCTAAATATATTTACGTGTTTTGTGTTGTTTCGTGATATTGTGTTTGTCATACTAACCGGTACGTGTTGATAGTAATTTCTTCTTCCACGTTCCTGATAATGGATGAAGACGAACCTCCGGATGGTTGAGGTCCGCCTCCTCCCGATATTAATCAGATCTCTCAAAGCCAGGAACTTAATAGCTACTCGTATCAAAAAAGTGGTACGAAACGCCCGACTGGCTCCGAGCTCGTACGTGAACCAAATAAAAATAATCCACCTAGCGACTCTATTCAGTCAGTGTATACAGTTCCTGGCTTTGAGGATTCCAAAATATCTTACTCTGAGAATAACGTTACCCCTTTACAATTCATGTTGTGAAAGCCGAACCTGATCCAGCAGCTGGTCTATCCATCAGGGTTCTTAAGTTTGCACAATTTCTATATAATTATAATATAGAGGTATTGGCAAATGGTGGCATTAAAATTGTAGGTAGAAAAAGGATATCAGTGGAGTTTAAGTCAATTCAATACGCTAATTCATTTGTTGATAATACTCTTAACCTATTAAAATTAACCACTATACTGCCTTTATATTTCAAGTGACCAGAAGTGGAGTTGTCCGGGATATTCCTACGGACTGGTTTTTGGAAGATTTAGACCCCATTGTCAATTTTTTTGCTTTAGAAACCAAGTTTAATAAAACCACGTTTTACTTAACTGAGTTCAAATGTATCATTTGATCTCGGTTTTCGTCTAACCGATTTCACCGACTCCATTTTGATCGCGTTTTGTAAAACGAAGTTTACATGAAATATTGTCACAATCTAAAACAAAAAGACGATTTATTTCGTATTTTGCGATATCAAACAGCCTGTTTTTATGCATAGGTTACATAGGTATGCAAACAATAAATAATACGACTTGAAAATAATTTTGTGTTTACATAGTTGTGCAATTGACAATGACAGCTCTCTAAACGCGTTTAAAGAGCTGAGCGTATAAAATTGGGCGTTCAGAATTTTAACTGCGTTTAGCATTGACTGCGTTCATTTGATGTTGATAAAATGCAAACTGTTGCATTGAACTCAGTTAAACGCTTAAACTCCGTTTTTCTTGAACTGATCGCGTTTAGTTTCAACGGTGAAATCCGCCCTTAGTGTCTGGTTTATCATATCCACTTAAGTGCGGTCAGGTCATCAAAGCCCGCAGATTAAACGTTGAAATTAGAAAAGAGCAGGGTGCTAAATGGGTGCCACGTCTAATTCCTCTCAGTCACCTTCTCCCACTGAAACATCTTATAAAAAAACTTTTTTAGAGTTCCCCAGATGAAGGAAGTACTCTCAAAGCCTTACGACATCAAAAGTCATAATGATATAATTAGATCTCCGTTCCCATCACATTCTTATTATGATCTTACTCACTACGCTACTCCTAATGATAACGTAGTAGAACTCCTCACTTGCTCTCTTATTAATATCCTATCCAATAAATAAAAATAATGTTAAAATTTTACTTGAACAATACTTAACTTACATAACTAAATTAATAAATAAAAATGCTCATAAAAATTTATAACAATAAAGAGTTGGAATAAAAAATCTGATGTTCTTTATCTATTAAGCACCCAAAAACCTGCTGTCTTTGCTGTCTCGGAGACATGGCTTAAACCTGCCAAGGTATGCATGTCTGCGGGCAGCTTGCATGCAGCGTGCATGCAGCTTAATGAAATTATCCAGCAAAATTGGTCTGACTGGCTCACTGTCTACATAGATGCTTCCAAACAGAATAGCAATAGTAAAGTGGGAGCTGCAGTGTGGATTCCAAAATATAGGATTATTTTGAACTTCAAATGCTCTGCGCAATATTCAACATTTTCAGGGGAATCAATAGCTATTTTTGAAGCAGTCTCATATGCGGAATCCCATAATTTAAATAAATGTTTAATTTTATCCGATTCTCTAAGTTGTTTGCAAGATATCCTAAAATCTCCTTTTCATTCTAAGAATAACTTCCACATTACCTTAAAAATTCTATAAAAATGAGTCTGCAGATTCTTATGCAAAACGAACTTTACAGTTCGGCTGCGAATCTTACAAATCTATCTTCGCTCAAGATCTCCTGTGTTCCTTGCTAAAGTTAGAGTAAACGATAGTTCCCTGTGTGAATGTGGCCTGGATGAAGGATGTCTGGAACATCTGTTTCTTGAGTGCAGCCGTCTGTCTGTCCCTCTATATGAATGATTCCCCCCAATATCCCTCGCCCTGCTAATGTTCTTTTCTTATTACCCTTAACAAATACCCCATTTGTCAATGTTTTAGCAAAATTCTTAAGGATTAATAACATTAATCACTTACCATCAGGTGAGCCGCTTGCTCGTTTGCCTCCTCTAACATAAAAAAAAAAAATTAAATTGTGACTAACAATATCAATCATAAGTGATATTTAAGTTTACATATTAAGTTTTTATGTTCCACGAAGTCAAATGCATTTGAGAGATCACAAAATAGACCGACTGTGTAATGAAAATCTTTCCAGGCTTCTAGAACATGTGAGGCTAGTTTAACACCGGCATTAGTCGTTGACCTACTTTTTGTAAAGCCGAATTGCTTGTCATTTAAATAATATATTTACTAAAATGAACGATCATTTTGTATTATACACCGTAATTTTCAAGCCGTTCCGGAAGAAGAAAATACCGAGACAGAATCAATAGTAGAATCGATTACTGGAGTTTAATCTTACTGAAAATGAATATAACTGTGTTTAATTACATGGATAAAAAATAAAAGTTGACCTACAGTTTTTCGAATATAAGCTTAGTACTGTCGCAGTGTTCTAGTGGGACCGCACACGCACCGGCCGAGTTCAATAGCCCGTGCGAATCAGCTGATACCTACACTAACACAACGCTCGGGTCGGACACGATATACTCGTACCTTTCTGCGTACGTTTTATCATAAATATTTATTGAGAACTAAATTGGTAAGTTTTTAATAATTAAATACATTTAGATTTGTTTGATTATTAAAAGATGCGTCAGACTAGGAATATTTCGAAGTCGTGAGTGCGTTTACAGAAAATTTCCAGAACCGAAAATTAAAAATGTATGTCTTTACAAAAACGTTGGCTCCGGCTGGGATTTAAACCCAGGGTCCGCGTCATAGTATTCGCAGTAGAACGTGTTCCACTAGACTACGCAGTCGTCACGTAACTGAGTATTTACTCCAATTTTCTCTTCTTTTTTACACAAATTTAGGATATAAATACTTTATTTTGTGTTTTCTGAGATAGCTACTTTCTTGACAAAAGAACATAGGATAAACTGAAAGTGCACTTTTTAGTATTCTGTTTTTTTTTTAAAAAACTATGATATACTCTAGGATTTCTCTTATATCAGGCACAAACACCCATACCCAGTACAATTATCTGTAAGCAATACAAATATTTGTCTCGTGCGGGAATCGAACCCGCAACCCATAAGCCAATCACTTATCCTCGGCGTCCACATAACCGCCCAAAAAAATGGAACTGTTTGGAAAACCTAACAGTTTCGTTTTTCACAAGGTTATTTGCCAAATAATTTACACTACCCTGTATCGGAGCAATTGCTTCAATTATGTCAACCTTACTCGATACACAAAAGTGTTTATTACATTATCTTTTACATTTTGTGTAACTTTTTACTTTCATATACAACAGCCTAAATTTGTAACATTAGTTCTCCTACTTGAATACACTTACTACAGACTTATTTTCTTTACGAAAATTCCGTAACACAAGAGCGACAACACGCTGAACATCCAAGGTCAAATTCAGTGCGACGTTTTGAATGTGAGAAACGAGTTCGGCGAGACGTTTAATATGACGCGAAAAGTACGCAAAATATGTACTTAGACAGAAAGAGAAAAAGAAAGAACTATGTAACAAATCCGAACGTCACGAGACCAGCGGGCAAGAAACATACGAAAATGTTAAATAATCAATGTGAAATAAAAAAGTTAAATCAAATTTTAAGAATAATATTATGTATTCTCAAAAAAGGTAAGCATATTTTACAATCCGTATTGGCCTCGTCTGTAAAACACTAATGGTAAAGTGCCTCTGGAATCTTGATATGCGACTTACTGTGCTACGTTATAACACTTTGTAAAAATAATTAGATAAATGGCATTTCAAATCTACCGTAGTTTTTTTTTATAAAAGGTGTAACAAAATTTAAACTATAGGTACCTTGGAGAAACACTTTTTTTAAATTAAAAAATAAATAAAATATCTACGTACTATAAATATTTATCTGGTAGAAATAATTTCATTTAACAAACTTTCGAAATTTGTACACAATACAACCATTCCCGAAAACCAACAATTTGTGTTTTGCACAAATGTTGCCACCCGCTGGGATTCGAACCCAGGACCCGCGGCGTAGAAGTCAGGTACGCTAACCACTAGGCCACGATAAAATAAATCCCGTGCTTTCTTTATTGTTCTGAAAGCGAAGATAAACTATAAGCTTTAATTGTTTAAAAAAAAATAGATCTGTTTTTATTTCAAAAAGAATCGTATCTTAAAACAGAGAAGTCATAATAAAAAAATTGCTTTTAGCAAGATCAGTAGTGTATACGCTCGTCTATCTTCAATATTGAAATTGGTTTCTAAATTAAAGAAGAACATTTCAACTATTCTTTGTTAATAATTTTAAATTGCGATTTTACATGAGAAGAAACAAACCGGTTTATACCGGCCTAGTCTGACGACAAGCCCCGCGAGTGTATAAGAGTGTGTTGAGAGCAATTAGTCCTATTAATTGATCGTAATACAAATTAAATTATTATTTTTACAATAAAGTTTTCACTGTCTGTACCAATAATGTCATTTACGCATTTACTCGTTCTAAATAATCAGAAAACTTACTTTCAAAACTGCACTAAATAAAATAAAATGGCGAATTATTAAAACATTATTTTTGTTTAATTATCCATGAAAAGTAAAACAGATATTCGTTTGTTTATAAATAATAAAACATTCATGATATCATTAACAAAAGAACAATATTTTAACAAACTATTAAGTTATAAAATTGCAAATTTACAATATTTATAAATATTATAGTTATTTGACTGTTCACGGAGCCGCTTGTAGATGGCACTGTTGCAGTATATTGCAACATTCTGGTTGGACTAAATATAACTATTTATGCCACTAGTTAGGTCTAGACAACATACTTCTGTTTAAGTTTACAGTGAGCTCAATGCCCATACAAAAAATATTGGCTCCTCTACATGTATATTCATTCTACATTGAATCTTGTCAGATACGTATATTATTATGTTACGAAAAGTTTTGAAATAGTTTGCTAAGATGGCGCTTACGTTAATTAATTTTTCGTTTTATGCGTATTCATTTCACTTTAAATGAAATCGATTCCTATGGAGTAAACTCCAAAAATAAAACAAATATTCATATAATTTTTAATAATAAAATATTATTTCATTATTTTATTTTTATCAAATAAAATTATTCTAGCTATCGAAACAGTGGTTTTTGGTAAAAACGTTAGGTAGAATTTTAGTAATAATACCGGTTAATTATTTTATGCGTAATTAAAAATTGTAATAAACCATTTACACTATTTACAACTGATTGGAATTGAAATTAACAAAATAAATATTTAGTTAAGTGCATACCTGAATTGTAATAACTGTGCAAACTGCTTTCTGTTTGGTTGTAAACATAAACGAGCACGTTTTCGCAAGGTTTCTTTCAAATGATTTATTCACACTCACAGTATCACATCACCTTTTATCACTTTTAGCATCCACAATATGCCGTTTAATTGACTAAATTCCGCGCTTCTTCCGTATACACAAGTATCAGAAGTAATCAGATCACAAATAAAAGTGCATCGAAGAACAAATACAATTAATAAAAAGAAATAATTAACATAAGCACAGTTAAATTAAAAAGTTCAGAGCTCACACGTGACTAAGTCACTTATTTACCTATTTTTTGCATTTTGCTGTTTTACGTTAAAGGTGGCGGGGAGTGACTTCGCCTCCAATAGCATCGTGGACAACGCGTGAAACGAAAATGTTTTAAACAGGGCTGTTTCAAAAAAGATTTTTAATTATTATAATAATTTTTATTACTGCTGCTTTTATTAATCTGAATTTATTTTTAATATTGCCAAAAGATTCATTGGATCGGGTATATTAAAGTAAAAGCTGTGACCGAACATAAAAAATTCATAGTTTATTTTGATCTCTTTAACGTCCCATATATTTTTTTCGAATCATCTGAATAAATAAACTGCGGTTGCCAACCCACCTACCAAGCGTGGCAACTATGGCAAAATCCTTCCAAAATGAGAGCTACAAACTTGTGGCAATCTGAGGGGGAGGCCTATGTTCAGCAGTGGACTAGTGATAGGCTGATATGATGATGATGATGACATTTTTTTTAAATTTTGAAAACGTCCATTATCATATTGCTTAACTTCTGACTACTTTTATATTCATAAGAATAAACGTACAACCGCATGGCCCGCATTATCATATACAATTGCTAGTTTCTCCTTACGTTAGAATACATTTACTTTCTTTTTTCCGTTACTCTCATTGACTCATATTTCCGTTACGATAATTGAAAAACGCGGATACGATAACGTTCGTGAAATATTTAGGTAAAGCGAGCCACCCAATGTGCAGTTGCAATTATTGCACTGCATCTACGCTTACGTTAGCTCGTGCTAAAAAAATCTTTTTCGCTCGAGCTAACGTAGATGCACAAAACCGTTTTCGTTTAATGTTGTGTCATGTTTAATTAAATTTCGAACAGACACAGCCCTAGAGCTGTGACGTTTCGAAATTTCGACGTTTCGACTTGGCGGCCGGGAGGGGATACACAACAGCGCTATACGTCGCAGTGCTCAGTGTTGCCAACTTAGGGGTTTTCCTTCCAGATGGGGAAGAAAATATGGTTTTATAAATGTAATGTGAAATGTTTATAAAATGTATGATTTAAAAAAATACAGCGAGGCTGAGAAGGATTCTATTGTAATGGAAGAAATATTATTAACACACACACAATGTACATTTATTTTTTAATGACAATCAGTGATATGATTATTATTCTTATTAAATTTTTTTAATTATTGTTTTCTAGGATTTATACTAATGGAATTATTTATTTTTCAATACTAAGTAATTATATTGTAATAATAACCATTGATGAATATTTTGATATTACTTTTACTGTTATGCTCTATCGACAACTTTTTTGTTTAATTTAAAAACTGGCATACAAAAACTAAATAGTAGACACTGCC
This sequence comes from Luehdorfia chinensis, assembly GCA_019845155.1. NCBI lineage: Eukaryota > Metazoa > Arthropoda > Insecta > Lepidoptera > Papilionidae > Luehdorfia > Luehdorfia chinensis. The sequence continues at coordinate 103,821 of JAHVAK010000445.1, forward strand.
GACATACACTTAGTTTATGTTTTTCAAATGTTTAGTTTAGGGAGTTTTTAATGTCTTTATGGGTAAAAAATTCATGTGTTGGCGAGAGTGACAGTGCTTTAGTTGGTTGGTCTATGTGGTCGGTCGTCACCTATAGTCTAAGGTCATTTGGTCGCGCTTCTGTTGTTGAATTATCGCAAAGAAAATAAGTCGTAAAGTGTATTCTATCTAACGTCACAATATCTAACAATGGTACAGGTATACGATGTTGCTAACAAGAACCATTTGACTGTAGGTTTATTCTCATGAACAATAAATTCGTAAGGTGTTACGCATTATGATCGTGAATGTGTTTAAAACTGATAAAAATCCAGAAGCCAGTTTAATAAGCCGTGTACGTGTGTGTCGTGCAAAATGGACTGTATTTCGCAGATTATTTTGTAACTTCGTAAATAATGTTATGCCATGAGTATCGTCCGGCAGAGGCTATCCCAGGTACGAATAGAGTATTTTTATTCAGTGTAGATTATTGACGTAGTACTTTTTAAACGTATTTTTTTAAATTGAAGTGGTTCGCAAACTTCTTCAGTTTTATGTGGCAGAATAAAACCCATGGGGCCTTTATTGTAATAATTTTATAAAGTACGAAACGGCGTATGAAAATCTGCCACCCAGTCTCATTTGGTAGGTATGGTAAGTGTCATCCAAGGGAAATATTGAAAAATCTTGGACGTCCGGCCAGATGGCGGATTAACCATGTCGAAAAATGTCCGAAAATTCACGATCTTCAACGCTTTTTTTCTCCGATAGCCTTCACTTCGTCGCTTATGCGTTCGTAAGGACATTGACCTATCGACTGTGATCGTAATTACCTATAGACGGGAGCTACCGCAAGTTGCCGGTTCTTTTAAAAACACGTGATTAATTTTAATTTACCAAAAAAAAGTAAATATTAAAATCTAAAAACTGATACTACCAATCGTTTCTGTAACTGAAACTGTACTAATTTTCTTCGTTTCCAGAACGATGTAAAAATTACGGTGTATATTTATATTAATTGTTTGATTTTTTCAAATATTAAACTAAAAGCTGGCAACACAGTAATAAGACGGTAATTTGAAGAAATTTCTCTACTACCCGATTTAAAAACTGGAACAACTTTACTATGTTTCATCAGTTCAGGAAAGTTACCAAAGTCCACACAGAGATTAAAAATCATCGCCAATATTGGGGCTGAGTTTCTAAAGATGTGTGTGGTCTAGCGTTTTCGTGATGAAAGACAACACCCTTTCTCTATATAGATTCCAGTCGCTTTATCTCAACTTCTTGCTTTATTCTCATCAGTTGTTGGCAGTAGAGACTCGAATCGATGGTTCTGCCCGGCGGTAAAAGCTCATAATGAACAACGCCCTTCCAATCCCACCATACGCACAGCATCACCTTATTGCGAGTTAACCCGGGCTTTGGCACAGTCTGTGAAGCCCGACCAATCTTTGGCCACGACATATATCGCACTTTCTTGTCGTACGTGATCCACTTTTCATCACCAGTTATCAATCTCCTTGTTCGGTTTTATTACTTCTCTATAAAGATTTGCAAATGAGTACACAGTTCATTAAGTTTCTTTCAGTGAACTCGTATGGCACCCAAATATTGTACTTTTGGGTCAAAATTGTTTTGTGGTCGATTCCCAGTTCTTTAGCTATGTCGTACTAATGATATGCCGATTTTGCTTCACTTTTTCAAAAATGACGTCCACTTTATCCGTAACAGGGTTTTATTTTTAACATCAAAATTTCCGGATCGAAAACGCTTAAACCAACTTTGTGCTACTCTTACTGACACTGCATTTCGTCCATAAACCTATACATTCATAAAACTTGTATTCGCTAGTTTATTAAAGCACGGCAATAAGTAAGTAAATAATGACAAAAATAAATACTAAGAAAATTAAGAGGACCGAGTTGTGTAGCGAATACCTTTGAAATATTTTTTTCTTCGCAGCAAAAAAAGTGTGGTGGCTCAGGGGCCCGGCGCTCGCCGTACATAGTAACCTGAGTTCGATCCCTGGTTCCGGCTCCTCTAAATTTTTCTGCAACATTAAGTGTTGATTTACCACGTGCTCAGCGGTTAAGCAAAACATAGTGAGGAAACCTGCATGTCTGAGAAGTAAAAATAATTCGACGACATCTGAAGTCCGCCAAACAGCATTGGAACAGCATGGCGGATTCTACTCGGCTCAGCAGTGGGACATTTATAGGCTGTTACTTTACAACGGAGCAACGCGCTATGCTCGAACATTTATGTGGGACAATTTGCCTGCAAATTGAGGCTTGGTGAGTGATTACATAATGAGTCATGTACGCAACGGTACTTAAAGCAATGATAATAAATATCGGTGATAATAGGGAAGTGAGATTTATGTAGTGTTGCGTAGCAAGAGGTGCTTATTATCTTTGGTAGTACTGAAAATGTATTCTAGTTTTAGTATATTCCTGTTCCCATTTTGCCTTGTTATGGGTTGATATCACATTTTGAGCAAACATGTTAATATTTTAAATTATAGTAATTATATGCTATAAAATACTAAAGAAATAGTGCATGCTGAATTATTCCTAAAGATTACAAAAAATCAAGAACCAATCGTAGTTTTTGGGGCTGATAATAATATTTAACGATATTTTTTTATATATAATACTGGTGATGTTACTATTATAACATTACTAATTCCTGTTAACCACTCCAACTAAGCTTACAAGCGTCTTATAGGATGTGATTCACGCAAATAGTCGAAAGGTAGGCTCGATCCTGCGACATAACGTTTCGCAGTCCGTAGCCAAAACCTTTAGGCTATTGGCGCCCGGACCCCATTCTGAATTTTCTCATTAAATCAGTTTATTACTGATGAAAATGTAAAATATTAGTAGTACATTCTAAGATTTGTTTACAGATTTAATGCTTAGTCACAGATACAGCGGTGCAGTTTATTTGTTAAGATGTTTCAGTAAGACGCTGCTGCCCATCTCCAGGTTACTGTCGACTTTTACGACACCCACGGGATGAGATAGGTAGGTCTCTTAAGCTGCCACCACACGGCATATTTTGAAGATAGCAAATATTACTTAATAGAAATTCAATTGCATGCTAAATATCTATTGCGGCATAAGAATCGCCGCATTATAAAAATCTGGAATAAGATCCAAATCGCGATTTCTGGTAATGAAGGGAAGATGGTCGTTACGAAAATCGACCAGAAAGCCAATATGGCCACCATGTATCTCAACTGTATTCATGCATACACACAGTCACGTCTTTTTCCCTTATAGGCAGAGGCCACACAGGTAGCCCACTTTTCGCCTCCGCGGAAAATGACACGTGACGCGTGGCGAACCTCGTCACTGCCATTTGGTTTGCGACGAGTTAAAAAAATCTTACTCCCAAATGCGTTCCTAACAGTGTAGTGAAAGCATTACATATTATGGTGTTATTCTGCAGGAATAAAAGCTGTCCGTACATGCATTCATGTGAGATATTTAAGATTGATAGTGCAGCAGGTCCAATAATTACTGAATGCTGTAAAACATAATCGATTAAAACACTTTTAAAACATAAACATGCTTAGTGGGCGGAAGGGCCCATAATTTTAATTACAATATTGGTTTTCAATTCATTGGTTGAAGGTAAGCCTGCCGCAACTGATTAGCAAAAACTCTCCAGGGACATTACTTCAACATTTACAAAATACGAAAATTTTATCGATAAAAGACGAAAAATTAATTAAAGATATTAAATACAATGAATAAATGTTTTATTACAAAACAATATTAAATTAAAATAATGTATATTTATACACCATTAAATTAGTTTTACACAATAAAAAAAACATTAATTATGTATGTCGATAAAAGTAACATCTTATAAATGACCCATTGCTGAGCACAGGCCTACTCTAATTTCTTAGAGGGTTTAGGAACAGGGAAGTTTCTGCCACACTGCTCCAATGTAGGTTGGCGGACTTCACATGTCGTTGCAATTGTTACTACTAAGATATGCAGGTTTCCTCAAATTGTTATCCTTCATCGCTGAGCCCAATTACCTTGACCCCTCCTAAAATTGCAATTAAAACTTGGCTTTTGCAGGGATTTAATTTGCATCTTCATAAAAAGAAGAAATAGTTTTTAATAGGCGAGCGCAGGGTTTTCAGTAGTGAACGCCTACTTATCTTTCCATTTATCTTCTCAGCCACATGAAAGAACTTCTTGAAATATTTGTCTTTACTTTGTAATTTAAGCAGCCTTATTTTTAATTAACAATATGTTTTAGTAATGATTTCTTATATTTACGCGAACACTACACATTTAAATGAAACTAATTTTACGGATTTTATACGCGATAAAATCAGTTTCATTTAAATATGTTTTAGATTTATTTATCTTTTCAGTGTGAAGAACTCTAATTATTTTTCCACGCCTATACCCATGGCGCTGAAATTTTCCACGCCTATACCCATGGCGCTGCAATTAAAAAAATAGGTTCGTAAATGTATGTTTTTTAATTACAAAATAAAATCTTCTACTTCACCACGACTTACTATCCAGCTAACAATCAAAATAACAGTATTATGAAGACATATTCGAAGTCCGTTGTAAAAGCTGTGTGGTTGCATCTATCGGGAAAGCTGAAATCCGTGGGAATGCAGAAGTTGTTCGTAGCTGTATAAAATCCAAAGTCCGTAATCCATATTGAGTGTGTAGTCAGTCGATGCTGTACAAGATCCAGGGTCCGCAAAGAATACCAAGTAGAAAAATAAACTCACTAAAACAATGTCGAAGTTCCGACGACATGACGAAATTAAGAAATTCCGACGGAGAGCAAAGTTCTTGAGAGTTGCCACATGCATTTACGTATTACTAAATTTTTATACTGCTGGAAAATAATTTCAAAAACATAAAGGGATGAAAGCTCTTAATCAGAAATTTAAATGAATATTTTTTTATTATTAATATAAATAAAATTTAATGTAACTTAAAAATATATCTTAAAATCTCATGGAACAGAGCCATCTATTCAAACTTTGTATAAAACTTTCACAGAAATTGCTTTTCTGTGACCTAGAGAAGGCACTATCAGTCCTAATAAATAATAATGTTAGGTCTAAATAAAATTTTCATATCTACTGCGCGTTACTTCGCGATATCTACGGTGAGTTTAGTCGGTAAAATGAATTTACGTTGTTATTTATTATTGATGGCTAACTTTAACATGTAATACGCTGAAACTCGGAATAGGAACATACGAGTATTATATAAAATTTGTGTGGGTTAATATTAATTACAAAGTGCAAAGTGTTATTAGTACAGTTATTAAATTATCTTTTTTAAAAAAGACACTTTTAATCCTCCGTATAACAGTATGCAGCGCCAAAAGAAGTATAACTTCAAAAAGCAGGTGCTGATTGCTATCATCGTCTTATTAAGTTAAACAAGTCTTTTGATATGTTAGATATTCCTGTTTATTTAGTTCTCTTGAAGTTTTCTTTCAGATTCACAATAATGTTATAATACGATTCCAGTGCCGTACGTATTTTTAATCCTTGATTGTTTTCATTTGTCTATCAAATTATATCGTTTGCATTTTGTAGTTGACAACGCACGACCACGGCATTTGAATTGTATAATAAAGCATCAAACACAGCTCAATTGATTTCTGATTAACTCTCATTATACCGTGTTAATTGCAATTTTAAGTGCTGATTTACCACGTGCTCGGCGGTGAAGGCAAACATCGTGAGGAAACCGGCATGTCTGAGAAATAAAAATATTTCGAAGACATGTGCAGCCGTGTGGTAGCGGCCAAAGAGAATCTACCACCCCATCCCATCCCGTGGGTGTCGTAAAAGTCGACAGAGGGAAATGAAAACCAGGAGATGGGCAGCAGCATCTTCCTGGAACATCTGAATAAATAAACTGCGGTTGCCAACCCGCCTGCCAAGCGTGGCAACTATGGCAAAATCCCTCCAATATGAGAGCTACAAATTTGTGGCTATCTATGGGGGAGGCCTATGTTCAGCAGTGGACTTGTGATAGGCTGAAACGACGATGTGCAGTCCGCCAAACCGCATTGGAGCAGCGTGGCGGATTCTTCCTAGCTCCAAAACCCTCTCAGAAATGAGAGGAGGCCTGTATTCAGCAGTGGGACATTTATAGGCTGAAACTTTATTTCACTTTTATGGGTCTATAATCTTTCTCAAGAATTGGGCTATCAAATGCAAGAAGATTTTTTTAATTCAGACTGGCAGTTCCGGAGATTAGCGCGTTCAAACAAAAACAAAACAAGTCTTCAGCTTCATTATTAGTACATACTCGTAGATTATCTGAAATGTCAAAACAGAATTCCACAAATAATATTGATATTATAATACGTTTAAATTTTTGTATATAAATTTAAACGTAGAAGAAATGCAATTTCATACAGCAGCGATCTTAAAAATCTTAATAGATATTACCCGCGCATACAAATCATTCGAACTACGTCGCAGCTAAGACGCAGACACATTGTCTCGCTTCAATAACTCAGCGGCACGCGTGACACGCAGACAATGCCATAAATAATATAACGAATAGTTATAGCGTCTGCAGTCGGTGGAAGAAAGAGCTGGAACCTTTTTTCATCTGTGGCACATCCATACTTTTATAAAGTTTATTTAGGTTTTCCCAGTCTTCTACGAACCATACCCGAGTTCATTGAATTAAAATAAATTTTTAGTTCCAATACAATTGGTATTATGTAAATTTCCTTTAAAGAGACTTACCTATGGAACATGCTGCAAAAATAGAAATGTGAAGTATAGATTATAAGGTTTGAATGTGTTGTGTCCGAAAATTATTTTTATTTATTTTTAGGACTGTGACCGTAGTTCTGTATTCGACCCTCAGATATTATCACATAAGAGCGAAGTTATGCAGGAATCCGTCTAGGTAGGTACGACCGCAAAGACGGTTATTCTGGGGACAAGCAGTACTAGGCAAACAAAACTGTGTTTCGGTCTGAAGCTCAGCAGGCATATGAGACTCGAGAACCCATATCACAGGTTGACGAGCACAGGGTGCCACACAGAAATGTTCCTTTTTAATGTAGACATTATCAGGTGAACGATTTGCTCGTCTTGACACTTTTGTTCACAATTTTCACAATTCCTGAGTTATAATTGATTTGCCAAACGATTCTCCTGTATTACTAGTATCCCTTAAGTTTTTCACTTAATTTGGATACAAATTGAGTTAGTCAGTGATATACAAATCTTATCATTGTATCTTTGCAATAAATCGTTGAATGTCTCCTAAAATGGAGAAGCTAAAATGTTAGATATCAGTGAACGTTGACAAAAAAAAATACAATTGAATCGATGAAATGAATGATACTGCCATTTATCGACAGCTGGGTGTGATTGATGGATTTTCTCATCCCTGGCCAGTTGGGATTACGTGCAGAAAACTTTATCAGTGTAAGAATTTTCTGTGTAATACTTTTCATAGATATTGCTTGTAAAGGTTTTCATAATCTTTTTGGAAGAGTGATATATTGTGTATATAACTGCAAAGTAAGAAAATCTGTTATTAAATATCTATTCACTATTGCATATCAAATATATCTGAAAGTAGAATGAAGAAGGCGTGCAAACATTTTAGATCATTATTATTCTAGTTAACAACCGCTTTATTAAGTAAATTTCATTATAAAAAAATAAAATGGTGTGTATTATCTAGTTTTTTAAGAAACACTACCTTCCTCCTGCAATAGCGTACACAATCAAACTAATACCACCGTCAGATATCCTTCATCTATCTCTCCAGGCGACAGACAGCCTCCAATTGATTCGGCCGTTGTCCGTCGTAGCCACAATGTCACTTGATAATGCCGCGTTGTAAAGCGAACACGCGCCGTGTTCTCGACTTGAGTAATGTGTTTTAATTGTGCGTTATCATGGATTTCCGCATTCATAAATAAATGGCTACTCAACCAGAAGTTTTCATCAACGCGGTATATATGTATGTATAGAGTATATAGGGTAAGCAACTTATCGTTGAGATTTATTACGAAAAACTAGATTCAATTTGTTCATCCACGTCGTTTACTGTTTTATTTATTTTTTTCCCGAGCATCTGTCCGCTTCACCCGACCTTTCCGATCAGGAAATGTGAGCGCTGCGTTACTGATGAATGTACTCATTACTCAACATCAATCGCTCCATTACTTAACTTCGCTTACTCATATTTGGTATTTCGCGACTTCTTGTTATTTCAATACATAGTACCGCTGTTCACATTCTTTAAGAATAGACTTAAGTTAATAAATAGATGTGTATGTGAGTTCGCTATGGTGTATTAATGGAATGGGTTTTATTGTCTTAATATTTTTTCTTCCGGTTTACACTTTCTATTTAATTATTATATTACATGGTTTTCCAAATTATTTTCTTGTTCTTTAATGTTTATTTCGTTTTTGTCTGCCTTGTTATTCCTGCGCGGATTGACAATCTTACCATTTCCTGTACAAAAAGTACAAACACAAATTAAAAAAAAACTTTTTAACATATGTATTACATATATTACAAATGTATTGAACATCGCGAATTATCAGTCGACTGGTCTCAGTTATATAGTATCTTTAACAATACTGTAATGTTTAGAAGATTTATGTTATTACATGAATATGCTGTTTTAGATATCGAGCGCTTTGAAACCTTGCAATCCTTTTGTCACAGGGAGACTGAGGTGTTAGATGTTCTTATATCATAGTTAATCCGGGCTACCTCAGCTTTTAATCATTTAATTATTAGAAACAGGCGTTACTTTACGACGAAGGAAAGTAAGTTAATTTGCTAAGATCCCCATGCAAAATATGAAAGAATGTATATTACCTAGTTTTTGAAGAACACCGCCCGCCTTCCCTTAGTAGCGCGCACAGCAAAACTAACACTGTCGCCAGAAACCGCCCCCATATACCTTTCACTACTACAATATTACCACTAGGTGATATACACCACTGAAGTCGAGAACACGACACGTGTTTCCCCCCAAAACGGGGTATTATCAACTGCCATAGACTACGACAGACAGACTGACTCTCGGAGAGTCTATGGCACGCTACTGCTCTAAAAACTAGGTAATATACATCATTACATATTTTGCATGCGGATCTTAGCAAATTAACTTCCTTTCCTTCATTAAAATAATGATGCACATTTATTTAAGTAATCTCGTCACAACTGTTTAAAGAAAAGCCAGATCATAAAGAATAAACTCGTACGTGTAAATGTTGTATGGTGTATAATTATAGATCGTGCTTCCGACATATTAATTAGTTCAGACAAATGCCAATATGCGGGTATTGGCATAGCCAACACTCGGGAGACGATGAGAGCGCAGAAGGTATACGATTTAATAAACATTTATTGTGAGTAGCAAGCGAATGCATGTGTTAATAGAGCTACACAAAGTTATGGTCTGCCTTTATGACATATATTAAAAGCACTGTTAGGTCAGCTGCTCAAACAATAACCCTAGGCAAGGCAAATATTGTTCTGAACGTCGTATTTAGTACGAGTACGTGCTGCAACTCGCACGGATTGCTAATCTTCGTTAATTACAAAACTTGCCCAAAAGTTCGCTTTGAAGTCTAGTTTTGTTTACTATAACAAAAGATTATATTCCAATAAAATTTAAATAAACTTCCTCAGTTTCTTACTACTGTTACTGATTGAAGTTTTTCATTATTCAGTTTTTTTAGGACTGATGGTTACTGTTAGCCCGAAGGCTTTTACAGCTTGGCCGGATTGAAAGATGGCGGAGCTCTTAGGGCACTTAGCCGAGACCTTTATAATGGGTAACTAGCGCAAGGGCCCCCGGGGACCTCGTCTTGGACTGTTACCCTGTGCGCGTAAGTATGCTGACTCTAGGGCGCCCGAGAGGGCCGAATCACGGCTCGACCAGTTACTTCTATCGGGAGGACGTTTTTAAACATCTTAAGATGTTGCATCTCTTTGCATTTTTAAAGGATTTACAACGAGTGTTTTGAGGAATTGTTAGGAATAATTCCAGCCGCTAGTTTTCACCATCGCACTTTGCGGCAGAACACAGAATTCCATCGTCACCACCTGGATGGTTGGCAATCCACCACAGTGCGTTTTTCGCAGAATTTTCTGCCACGCACGACCACTTTATGGAATCGGCTGCCGCCGGCGGTTTTTCCAGACCGATACGACTTAGGGACCATCAAGAAAAGAGCTTATTCCTTCCTCAAAGACCGGCAACGCACCCGCGATTCCTCTGGCGCGATACTTCCCCCTCTCCTAAAAAAATAATAATAATTGATCTATTTACCACCAATTCAAATAGCGTATAAGCTGAAGAAGAAATGGTGCAAGAAACTCCAGCGACGCTTGTAATCATAATTATAGATTACAAGCGTCGCTGGATTAACTTGCTCTTCAATCAAAATGTGCTTAAGACACAAACTTCGCCTCTACAAGACTTGCATAAGACCCGTAATGGCCTATGCAAGGGTCGCTTTCGCTCACGAAGTTACAGAGCGTTCAAAATCGATTCTTGCGAAGTGCCACTGGAGCCGGTTGGTACCAACGCAACGTAGACCTTCACAGCGACTGCGAAATGCCTCTAAACTCTGAACACTTCAGAGAATTATCACGACGGTTTTTCGAAAAAGCCGCGGTTCATCCAAACCCGCTGGTAGTTAAAGCAGAAAATTATCGACCAAACAGAAACGCGACCGAACGCCAACGTCGCCTACGAAACGTGCTAGACGACACGGACGTCTCAGCGCTCCCTGACCACGATACGGTCTTCTTCGGTTCTCACCGCCCAGAGTTAGCGACATACAATTCGACAGTCCGAATGGAGGCCCGCGGCCTCCCACGGACGGTCATTAGACGACTTAAAATCATTTAAGATATTCGAAATCGCGTAAGCACGCAGCGAAAACGACACAGACCGAATTTCGATATTTTGCTAGGAATTTATTTATGTCAAACTAAATCTGGCACGCGAGCCCCTGGCCCGTGAGCACAGTATCCGATGAAGCTGTAAAAGCCACCAAATCACCGAAAATGTCTATGAGACATGAGTTCTTAAGTCTCACATGCCCAGTGATTACACCAGCTCTCAGTGCCCTTCAGATCAAAACACAGAAATGTTTGCACACTACTGCTTCACGGCAAAATAAGGCCTTGGGGTGGGCCTGGGGTGGCCTACCCAGAGGGATTCTACGACCAGTTCATTATTGATATTAACTAGATAAATTAGATTTCATTTAGACTTGGGAGTAGAGACTTTTTACAATCACTTAACATCTGGAAGAATGTGTTTTTATTTGTGAACCTAACTTAATTAAGAAAACACTCAGGGCAGAAAATAAAACGACGAATTCGCAAATATTATCTAAAGAATCATTGACAATACTCGACTTATCTTGTTTTTGGATTTTTATTGTTTAGATTATGCAATTATGTATCTATTTATGTTTTTATAAGCCTATTTATGTATTTTATATTGTATGTATGTGTGATTTATGTATTGCATTTCTATTAAGGAGCTTATGAGTTTTTTTATTTTTTTGGTTAGCACCTGCCATCTACTTTTCACCATGACAACGAAATCTGCTCATGGTAGCCCTTTTATTTTTTTGTTCGTGAGGAAATCCTGCATGGATACTCGATCAGCCTCGACTCTAACCGACTAAAATCCGTTCGGAACGCAACCGTGACCCCTCCATCGCTTCGCTACACTATAGCCCGACCCGGGGCCAGTACTTACTGCCACCGGGGACGCTTTACTGGGCATTCGGGACTCCCATTCCGTTAGAGACAGTTCTCATAAAAAAAATAAAAATAATGTAATAGTATCCGCGATTACGTTCCGTTTCGCAGACCGCAGCCATTGAGCTTCACAGATATCGTAATTATATATTATATATTATCATCCTGTATCACAAAAATGAAAATATTATTTCCTACCCTCAACAAGTATTTTCACAGAAATAACTTGTGCTATGTATCAACATTGTCAGTTTTCCACGAAGTAAGTAGTTAATATTCAAATTCTATAGCGGAGTAACATACACCTATTGGAACATAAATTCATTGTATAATGCCAATAGAAAAGCGACTGACATACAAATTTAGTAATTAGGATTTCTATTATGTGCTAGTATTTCAGATAACATAATATTACAAAGCGCTATCATTAGCGATTGTAGCTTTAAGCGTGGAAACGGTTCAATTTTAATGTGTATGAAATTGTGTTCGAACTGATGTTTCAATTTCATTGCGAGCGTTAAATTTTCAGTAAATATAATGACGTATTTGATACGCGTTTCCATATATTTGTATGGTGGCCTAGTGGCCAGAGCACCTGACTTCTACGCCGCGGGTCCTGGGTTCGAATCCCAGCCGGAGCCAACATTTGTGCTAAAACGCCAATTTTTGGTTTTCGGGTTGTGTTGTGATTGTCTCCGTGTTTCTGACACTGCATCCTCGCCTACCTCCGATCTTATCGCATTAGCGTTACATCTGGCGGTAGGTTGGGACGAGCGAGTGCCTTTTTTTATTGGATTCAGTGACGAAACGAGCAAAACGTTCACCTGATGTAAAGTGCAACGTCTACCCATAAAACAAATGCTGTGTCACCCAGAACATTTCTGTGTGACAAAACACTGCGCCGGAATTCACAACTATGTTAATTCGTTTATAAAAAACAGAAAAAAGAAAATGCAACGCTTAAATGAACACCCCAAAAATGTGCGCGATGACTCATGGAAAATTTGAATTCAAAGTTACTTTGTATGCATGAGTGGCGAGCGTAAGCAAAATTCTCAACACCGGCACTCATTACACAGCAGCTAACGAGCACGTAGCGCGTTGTTAATTTTAGATTCGCCGCAACATTGCGGTGACGTCCGTTGCAGATAAAGCGGCGCAACAATGGACCGAAGTCACTCGAACAAGGCTTACAGGTAATAATAGTGAAACACACCCAGTTAAGGTAAACTTATATGTTTTTACTAGAGGTTTTTCATGATTTTACATTTTAAAATTTAGCAAGTTTTCACAGTAATACTAATCAAATGTGAGAAGTTTCATCAAAATCGATTTTGTAGCCTCTAAAATATTCGCGGAGAAATGCTCAAATTTCGTGTTTGTAAGAGTTAAATAGAACAATATAATGTATGTTGTATATGTACTTATTGGACCTTCTGGTTGTTTTTTAATTCGGCAAATATATATTCTATTTACCTTTTTCTAACTGTTGTCTGACAGGTGGTAAGTATCACGAAAAACTGCAGCGTGACCATCGGACTCAACTGAACTCACCCCCTCCTTTCTTTGTCAGATATGAGCGTCAGCAATACCGTCAGAGGTAAGCTTAAATGCAGTGTCACCAAAAAAGATCAGTAGACAAATTGCTTTTGTGATACACAAAATAGCTTCGGCTCAAATTCGTACAGAGAAGCCACTTAGTGAATGCATTGATGCCGATTTACCAAAGTAAAAAAAAGTAAAGTTTCAGCCTATAAATGTCCTACCGCTGAGCACAGGCCTCTTCTCATTTCTGAGAGGGTTTTTGGAGCTAGGAAGAATCCGCCACGCTGCTCCAATGCGTGCGTGCAATGGGTTAGCGGACTTCACATGTCTTCGAAATATTTTTATTTCTCAGACGTGCAGGTTTCCTCACGATGTTTTCCTTCACCGCCGAGCACGTGGTAAATCAGCACTTAAAATTGCAATTAACAATTTTAGTGGTGCCGGCACCGGGAATCGAACCCAGGTCACTCGCGTACTATGAAATAACTAATAATAAAAAGTTTAAGTTTCCAAAGATTAACTATGATATAAGGACTTCATACACTCAGTCCTCCCGTGACCAGGGGCGCTGTGGAGCGCTAGAAACGTCGGGTTATAAATTGATAAAAAAATAAATTCGATGTTGCGGTTGGCTCTGAATATTATTGAGACGTGACTAATGTCAGTAAAATTGGATGTAACCTTCATTTTACTATAACGGACGTTTAGTTACGTTCAAATATCGACCACGAGGGACAGTTACAAAATATGTAATGTTACAGTGTTCACAATTTGTTTTATTTTTATTTTTATTTCATTTTATTTAGGACCATCAACAGTAGATACAATCATACAAGTTTATATAGAGACAAAGTTTGCAGTGAGGTAATTGTTCCACCAATAACAGATGATCACAGCATGCGCTTATGAATTGATTTAGTTCCGAACATGAAAAAAAAAACTAATACTTAGAGCTAAATGGTAAAACCAAAAAAAAAAATACATTAAAGGAACAATATTCAGGCAAAAAAAAAGCAATGAAATAAAATTGTCTTAAATTACATTAAAGTTCACTGCATTTACATTTTGCCCAACATTAGAATTGCTCTCCATTGTATAGTTGTAACATCAATACAGTTAAATTAAATTAAAGAGAGAACAAAATAGTCACTACAATAATCACTACAGCAAGATTTCAACAACAATAGAAGTTCAAAGTACATAAAAATGTTTTCATCATGATCGTACTAATGAGATAAAACCATGCAAAGGAAAATACAACAGGCCAGACGGCTGAGCGAATACCGTTAGTCCACAGCCTGGAGATGCGTCAACTGTCGGTCAAATATATCCAAATCATTCAACTCACTACTTAGGGTGTTATACCAGCGCGATAGACGCATAACTGGAGAGTTCCTCCCCAGATTTGTTTTACGGCCACAGATCTTAAATAGGGAACACGGATGTCTAGGTATTTTTCGGGGTACATTTATATCAAATTTGGCTAAAAGATTATGGCAGTCTACATTGTTATTAAACAATTTATGCAAGAACGTAGTACCCGTAAGTATTCTTCTATCCCTCAAAGACATCAAGTTAAATTGTTTACTTTTATCATCAGAGTGGTGGTGGGAATCCTGTGCAAGAATCCACCAACACTTAACCTGTTCTTTGGCTCCAGAAATCCAGTTGCTGTCAAATCTTTACAATCATAATCTCATCCAATGGATCTCGTAAAAGGCGAGTAAGGAATTAAACTGCACTATGCACCCAACAGCGCATGGTGGCGATGGGCTCACCATCTATCACACAAAGTGCTTTATATTGTTTTGGTGAAACGTGGATTGTGGCAGTCATCTGTTTTTGCAGTGAGTGCCCAGTCTCTGACTACCCCTTATGCGATACAGTCGTGATCTTATGTATGTATGTATGTATAATCATAATAATACATTTCATTTTACTTTAGGCTAGTTAGCGATCTATGGTTACATTACGATGAAAAGTAAAGTAACGGCCTATACCTTTCGAAGAGGGTTTTGGAGCCGGAAAGAGTCCAATGCGGGTTGGATGACTTCAGATACCGTCCAAATATTTTTATTTCCTAGATTTTCATTCGTTTTCGTTCACCGCCGATAAATCAGCACTTACAATTACAATTAACAATTTTGGTGGTGTCGGGAATCGAACCCAGGCCACTCGCGTATTATTAAACTTAAAGCCTAACCCCTGAGCTATCACGCTACCAGCTTAAAGATAAAATTATTAATGTAACTAAGCAAAAAACAACTGCCGCAACTGAGCAGAAAAGTTCGTAAAAAAGTGACAGAAAATTTTTCAACACATTCATGTTTCGAGAAGTTTAGTTGCAGCTGTGCGAAACTGCAGTTTACAATGTCTCTTAATTTAATTAAAATGCTAGTGCATCTAACTGTCGACTTGCATCTTTTATATAAATAAATAAATATTGAGTGCACTTCACACAAACTGACAAAGTTTGCCAAGCGACTATATACGAGTATTATGCGTTGACCGATTATGAGGAACCGCCACCAGGTACCCTCCACCAACCACTACAATACCACCACTAGATAATATACACCACCGAAGCCGAGAACACGACACGTGTTTCGCCCCAAAACGAGGCATTATCAAGCGTAATAGACTCTACGACAGACGGCCGCCGAGTGAGCGGCGCGGTCAAAGAGCTGCCTATTTATACTACAGGTGACGCAAACGGCCCCCACCTACGACATTGTGATTACAATATCGCGATAGCGACCGCTTGCTCACACAATCCACCACCCGAATTACATAAGCAGCCGTTTGCGACCGAATTGATAGCAAACGACTACTTCGAGTATATTTAAACTTTAAGTACTGGATTTAAAGATATTTAAAAGTGGTGAATTCGAGACGTTTGTTTGTTCATTCAGCAGTGCAATGTTATTATTTTTATTTTTTATTATTTCTAATTGTTCCAGCACACACAGCCGAAGCCCCTTGTCGCAAATATGTAGGACTTTAAATGTGTGGTCGCTAGTTAGGTTATGCCCAGTTTCCAAAAGATGTTTTGCGAAGTGTGATCTGTCGGGATTGCAATTTCTGTACGCGGCCAAATGCTCCTTGTATCGGGTCCCGAAATTGCGACCAGTCTGACCCACGTAAACGGCGCTGCATTCACTGCAAACAAGTCTATAAACGCCGGATTTTTGGCGTTCATCAATTTTGTCTTTGACGTTACAAGCCCCACTCAGCGAATTGCTTGTCCTGAACGCAACGTAAATATCGTTACGCCTAAGAGTCCTTGCTATTCTCTCAGATACAGGACCCAAGTAGGTCAAACTGCTCACATATCGTCGAACACTTCGGGATGTAGCCGCGTACAGATCTTTGTGAACTATATGAATTTGTTTCTTTTTTATTATGGTGTTAATAATATTTTTTGAATAACCGTTAGAGACCGCAATCTGATAGATGATTTGGAGCTCCTTGGCATAATTATCCTTATTCAGAGGTACGGTCAATAGACGATTGACGTAACTATGGAAAGCGGCCAATTTATGTTGCCAAGGGTGACACGATGACGCGGGGATGACAGAATCTGTATGGGTCGGTTTGCGGTAAATTTGAAAATCATGGGTGCCGTTTCTATGGGATATTGAAATATCTAGAAAGTTAAGAGTACAGTCTTGTTCCAATTCCATCTTAAATTTTATTTTGGGGTGAATTTTGTTTAATTTATTAAAGAAAACGTTCAGTTGTCTTCGGGTACCTGTCCAGCAAATGATAATGTCGTCTACATATCTGTAGTAGTAAAGGATATTTTTATTGACAACTATGTTTAGTTTTTCATAGTTATCCATAAATACATCCGCCATAAGAGGACTTAATGGGGACCCCATTGCTAGACCTTCTCTTTGTAAATAGAATTGGTTGTCAAACCGAAAATAGTTCTGTTTCATACAAAGAGAAGTCAAATTTAGAAGATCTTTTGTTTCCCCGGGATGTAGACGACGTTTATTAAAATGATCTGCGAGTATACGCAAACAGTCTTGTGGGGGGACATTTGTAAAAAGACTCTCAACGTCTAAAGATACAGATAAGATATACAAACACTTGTTGTGTTACTCAGAATATTTCTGTGTAGCACCACACTGCGCCCGTCACCCTGAGACATAAGTTCTTAAGTCTGATACGCCCAGTGGTTACATTAGCTTTCAGTGCCCTTCAAACCGAAACACAGAAACGTTTGCACACTACTGCTTCACGGCAGAATAACTGGCCCTGAGGTGGTACCTACCTAGACGGATTCCTGCATAAGAATTCTACCACGAGTAATCTATCTACTTTTCGACATTTTCTTTTGACCAACACATACATACATACATTTTGCATTTTTCCCATATTAGGGGTAGGCTGACGCCACTCACGTAGCCAAATTTTCGCCCTCGCGGGAAACGAGACGTGACGGGTGGCGAACCACGTTGCCGCCAATTTGTTACGAGTCAAACAATTCTTACTTTCCATGACGTTCCTACGAGCAGTACAGAGACAGCATTGCATATTATTGTGTTATTCTGCACGGATAAAGGGGATGTCCGTACAATACCTTAGTCGCCTCTTACGACCCCTCGGTAGGAAAGAGGTGCTGTTCTATTCTGACGGATACCTATCGGAGGGACAAATCGTGCACGAATAGCAAGCCATTGTACTCTGGCTAATAGCGACGACAGCGACATCTTTTGTTATTAACTAACAGGAGCTGTCATCTGTATCTACTGGTGGTAGGATTACTTTGCAGGAATCCGTCTAGGTAGGTACCACCCCAGAACCAGGTATTCTGCCGTGAAGCAGTAGTGTGCAAACATTACTGTGTTTCGGTCTGAAGGGCACTGATAGCTAGCGTAATCACTGGGCATGACTTAAGAACTGATGTCTCAGGGTGATGGGGACAGTGTGGTGTCACACAGAAATTTTCTGGGTTCCACAGCATTTGTTATGGGCAAACGATGCAGTTACCATCAGGTGGACGTTTTGCTCGTTTCATCACTTTATCCAATAAAAAAGAATACATTAAAGAACCGTAAGTAATATCCAGACCATCATCCAGACCATGCATCCTAGCCTACCTCCGATCTTATCGCATCAGCGTTACATCGGGCGCGGGTAGGTTGGGACGAGTGAGTGCCTCTGTATTTGCGCGTACACTTGTGGCACTATAATAACTCCTGCGCAGTTGATGGATCTCGACAGTAGTCGGCAGTTGTCGCCGTGGTTGAAATCGGCTAGGAGAACATCAATATCCAGACCATGGACAACCAGGACGTCCTCGTCGTCTCGTATACGATACGGCTATCTAATGAGCACCATGAATATGTTATGTTAATCTTTGAGCAAATTACTAATACGTTTCTAAATTAGGAATCATTAAGAATCTACCACTCCGTCTCATCCCGTGGGTGCGGTAAAAGTCGACAGATGGAAAATAAATTCCAGGAGATGGGCAGCAGCATTTTTCTGGAGCATCTGAATAAACTGCGGTTGCCAACTCGCCTTCCAAGCGTGGAAACTATGGCGAAATCCCTCCAAAATGAAAGTTACAAACTTTTGTAATAATATTTAAAGGGGGGGGGGGGGTTCTGAAATCTAATATTATTACATATTTAAAATCGCAGGATGACTTGGGTGTTTTTAAATGGCAATAAAACTAAATGTATAAAATTTACAACACCTAATGTTAAACGATTGGATGTTAGTGTACTCGTAAATGGGGAAGAGTTGAGAGCGAGACGCGAAACTTCAATGGGGCCCTCATATATCTAAACTAGCTCTGCAGCTTATGCTGTGAAAATAATTAAAAACCTGATTAATGTTGAAACTGCTCGATTAGTTTATTTTAGTTATTTTCGAATCATAGTGTCTTATGGTATTTTGTTGTGGAGAAATGCGACTGACGCAGTGTGATTTTTGTTTTGCAAAAGAGGGCCATAAGTTCTATTTATAATCTTGGCTCTAGAGTGTCTCTTAGAGAAGAGTTTAAAGAAATTATTATTTTAACCTTGGCCTCTCAATATCTATATGAAAACGTTATGTATGTAGATAACAATATTAATCACTTTAATAAAACAGTAATGTTCATACTCGTAATGTGAATACCAAGAACAAGCACAAATTAATAATGCCAGTTACTCGACTTCACAGAGTCAGTAACTCTTTCATGGGGCAATATATACGTTTGTTTACAACAAAATCCCAGAAAGTGCACAAACTCTTTCAATTAAAAAGTTCAAACGATTTGTTAAAAAATATTCTATTCTATTCTATTATTGTGTACTCTTATCATAAGCATGACATTTGTAATAAGCTTTCTTGTTTTACTTTCGAGGATTTGGCCGGCATTAGCCGATATTAAAATATATTAGTTTGAGTTAGCCAAAAAGGATTTACTAATGTTTTCGTATTTTTCTCATGGCGTATGATAATCCGTCCTGATACCGAAGTTGTTTATTTTAAATATATCTTAGAATCTGTAATACTTTAAATTTACGTACAAGTACAACAACTACCACTTTATATTATGAAAAAAGGGCACCAAAATATTTTCAATCTGTGTTCTAAAAAAATGTTAACCTGAATCAGGCTCTTTTGAATTAGAAAACCTATGAAGATTTAGTCGCTTCATACACTTCACGCTAAATACAAACCAAAAAAGTAGCAAAATATACGTACTTTAAAAGATAATTTATGAGATTTTTTAATTACACACAATAGTTCCTCATTTTAATATTGAATATTGGGTGCTTTTTTGTTACTACGAGTAACATTATTTGTTATGTAAGTAAAGTTGTGGTTGTGTGAAATCTGTTAGAACATCTGGAAAATGAATGTATTAGTATACATTCATTTTCCTAATAATAACAAAAATAATAACTATTTTTATTGGCCATCAAACAATAGTCTCTTATTCGTTGTATAGTTATTGTTCCGGTGTCACTGCCTGATGTACAGGAACGAGGGGAGGCCTTTGTGCAGTAACCACTGATGAGTGTCGACTGCCAACACGCACTGACAATCAACACAGTGCCTGTTCTTTGTTTCATATTCAGAGCACTTCGTAGAGTTGTTGAAAGTTCAAAGCTATTATATAGCTGCGTTTAAAATATGTTTGTTGGTTTTAAGACTATAGGACAAAAAAGACATTGAGTTATATTTAATGTCTAGTAGTAGTGGTTAGGTATCAAGCTTACTAGACACATTTTTTACATATTTGCACCTGTCATCATTTTTCTAGTCTCCGAGTGTTGACTGGCAGATAATGCCTCTAGGCATTAAGTCCGCCCATTGTATTCCTTAGATTAAGGTGTTTCAATAAATATTAAATAAACAAAAACAATATATATATATTTCTAAATAATTTAATACGACGACTTTTTTATTTATTAATTCTTTATTGCATACCCTTTTTTACAAAAAAGAGGATTACAAAGGGCGGACTTAATGCCTTTTGGCATTCTCTCCGAGTCAACCCAAGGCATAGAGATATTGTTATAGGTGCTTTACAATATGCAAATCCATAATTTTAAATACTTACTAATAAAAACATTACACTAATGGGACTAAATATATCTAATAAATATTAATTATATTTAAAGTCATATTACACTCACATACATATATACATAGATATATACACTTAAACATACATACACGTAAAACTGACCGATGATAGCAATGTTTATATTAGCTTACGAGGATGATTTTAAAAAATGTTCTCGAATTAATTTTCTAAACGTCAGCTCATCAGAAACCTTCCTAATCTCTTCGCTTAAGGAGTTCCAGAGGAGTGTAGCCTGTATTACTTAGTAATTACTCAGTAATGAATAATTAAAATATTACGTTGTCTGTGTTACTTCGTTAGTGAAAATATCTAAGACATGTTATATATTTTATTTCACTACACGAGTGTGTTTAACAAATGATAATTTATTACAGGTCTAAGGCATTAACATTAACTCTGAGTCATTAACTATGTGTTAAAAAACTTTTCCTTTATAGTTGAAATATGACTTTGTCTATGTCGACATATATGCTATTTCGCTTCTGTAGTAAATAGGAAATTGAGGATTTCTTCATTGTTGTCATATCCCTCACGTTATATGTAGTTCATTACTGAACTATGGGGCTCTACTACATATTAAATCAGTCTTAATTGACGTAGTCGCCATGATCAATCGGGCGCTTTCAACTGCAGAGTCACGGTTAGTAAACATTATGTTGCTCCTGAAGCAAAAAAAAAATATTTTTATTTATTTATTTAATTTCTCGAATCTTATGATATCCTAGATGAGATGGTAGGTTCTTCTACACCGCCGTCACACAAATATCTATTTCAGGCAATTTTTGACCATATCAATCCATACTAATATATAAATGCGAAAGTAACTCTCTCTGTCCCTCTGTCTGTTTGTTACCTTTTCACGGTTCAACCGCTGAACCGATCTTGATGAAATTTAGCACAGAGATAGCTTGCATCCTGGAGACGGACATAAGATACTTTTTATCCCGGAAAATCTTAAATCCACTGGATACTTAAAAAACCTATATCCACGTGGACGAAGTCGCGGGCATCAGCTAGTGTTATTATAAAATAAAAGATATCATTTATTAACATAAGTAAAGTATAATTATGTAATCATTTTAGCCAATCAACAGTCCACTTTTGAGCATAGACTTCTACATAGATTATCAAAAAACAAGATTTTTATTAATAAATTAAATATTTCGGCATTGCTTTTTTGATAGTGTTGAATACGTAACTTGCACTTATAATATTGGATGTTTGGTAGTTGGTGCGGGGTAATGCACCAATCCGCGAATTTCATCACTTTTACCTAACGAAAACAAAATGCTTAGTTTTTATGCTTTTAATTTAGTAGAATGTTAAAAATAAATTAATTTTCAGACGAAGAAGTAGTTATTACACACAGTTAAAGACAATGAAACGAAGGAAGAAGAGAAGCTTCTCTCCACTCACCAAGTTCGCCGATTTCAATCTCTCAGAACATGTAGTTCAGTGAACCTGGCGAACTGGGTTGAGTCCATTTTGTCACCTACTATTCTCGGTATCCTGTTCAGGCTCACCCGTATAATTGTTCGCACAGATGATTTAAGGACACGGGACGGACCTAAGGGCCCTCTAGATAGTTAAGCAATTTTACTTGTAGAAGGATCTGCAATAAGTCAAAGCCTGAGTCAAAATGCCTAAATTAGCCCAATGGTATAAAATTTACTAACATTCATATGCTGTATTGGCCGTGTGGTAGCGGCTTAAGAGAATCTACCACCCCATCTCGTCCCGTGGGTGTCGTAAAAGTCGACAGAAAGAAAATTAAAAGCAGAAGATGGGCAGTAGCATCTTCCTGGAACATCATAATAAATAAACTGCGGTTGCCTATCTGCTGTATTGTTTATTGGAATATAGGTCTAAACAGTTTCGGAAGCTTTCTCTATGCTTTATATAATTAACAGTACGATTTTTTGATCGGTGATATATACATACCTACTTTATATGCTATATATCGTTCCCAGTGGTAAGAAATAGCGCCGGCAAAAAGGTACGAGTATAAAACTCAATTTAAATGCAAGTGAGCCAAATACAAACCGAATGTAAAATTATTAATGTACAATAAACAATTGTTACTCCATGGATTACTACTAAGATAAACAATTAATATCAATGATATTATAAAATAAAAGATATCATTAATTAATGTAAGTAAATCATACTTCTGTAAACATTTGAAAACATATTTCATCATCGTCATTTCAGCCTATCACAAGTACACTAAAGCTGTGGCAGCTCAGGGGCTAGGTGCTAGCTTTAATATTTCATAGTACGCGAGTGACCTGGGTTCGATTCCCAGTGCCGGCACCACTAAAATTGTTAATTACAATTTTAAGTGCTGATTTACCACGTGCTCGGCGATGAAGGAAAACATCTTGAGGAAACCTGTATGTATAAGAAATAAAAAAATATTTCGAAGACATGTGTAGTCAGCATTGGAGCAGTGTGGCGGATTCTTCCTAGCTCCAAAACCCTCTCAGAAATGAGAGGAGGCCTGTGCTAAGCAGTGGGATATTTATAGACTGAAACTTTACTTAATTTTTCACAAGTCCACTGTTGAACATATTACTCCCCACAGACTGCTATAAAAGAAGATTATTTATTATAAATTAGATATTTCGACACTGAGCTTTTATATTATAAGTGTTATATATAAGCTATAATGTATATAGTATATAATTTAAGCTATTATAAGTGTCGTAAGAATATATTAGAGGTAGTACCACCTGATGTATACAGTTAATATTTGTGATTGTTGTCTCCTGGTGGAACACCCTCTTATCTGACAATTATTATTATTATTTTACACTGTATTACACACTAATGTACATGAAAAAATATATGTAATGAACAAAAAAAATGGTATAGCAATCGGCGGTATTATCGCTAAGAGCGATTTCTTCCAGACAACCGGTAAATGGACGATACTTAATAAACGTCCTCTTGTAATTGCTCCGTAAAAAAATAGATTATAAATTTGGCGAATCTACCACCCCATCTCATCCCGTGGGTGTCTTAAAAGTCGACAGAAAGGAAATAAAAAGCAGGAGGTGAGTAGCAGTATTTTTCTGGAAAATATGAATAAATAAACTGTCGTTGCCAACCCGCCTGCCAAGCGTGGCAACTATAGCAAAATACCCCAAAATGTGAGCTACAAAATTTTGTGGCAATGTATGGGGGAGGCCTTTGTACAGCAGTGGACTGGTGATAAAAAAAAAGTAAAGTTTCAGCCTATAAATGTCCCACTGCTGAGCACAGGTCTCCTCTCATTTCTGAGAGGGTCTTGGAGCTAGGAAGAATCCGCCACGCTGCTCCAATGCGGGTTGGCGGACTTCACATGTCCTCTAAATATTTCTATTCCTCAGACATGCAGGTTTCCTCACGATGTTTTCCTTCACCGCTAAGCACGTGGTAAATCAGCACTTAAAATTGTAGAACAATTTTAGAGGTGCTGGCACCGGGGATCGAACCCAGGTTACTCGCTTACTATAAAATTAAAGGCGAGCACCAGGACCCTGAGCTACCACGGCTGGTGATAGGCCGAAATGAATGATGATGGTTAATAGAATCAGGCGTTACTTTGCGGAAATCCATTATAATGAAGGAAGGTAAGTTAGCAAAGTGAATGTTGATGATCAAGGTGCCAACATTAGTGCTAATATTAGTTGCCTATATTAGTTGCCTATATTAACATAGTTTGTGGGACGAAAAATGTCTGTGAGTGCTGTACATAGCATTGTTTCGTTTTTGTAAAATTGTACATCGCAAAGTCCGGCAAAGATACAACCGCAAACAGAGGAAGGGGAAAGTTAGCTGAAGCGTTCTTTATTCTTCCGAGCACAAGATAGGCAACGTCTCATCCGAGTCTCATGCAAATAAAAGAAAACTTTTTGCATCCACTCGCTTTCTGCTGTTTACCTTCAAGAATAACGTTGCAACGTCAAGAGAAGTTGTAGATTATGTAAACCAAGAAGTAGATAAAGAAATATGTTGTGGGTGTGTATAATAATTTAAAATGTACATAGGATAATGTCTTATGGTATTTTATGGGAAAATGCAACTGACGTAGACGTGATTTTTGCTTTGCAAAATAGGGCCGTCCAAAGTGTCTCTTAGAGATAAATTTAAAGAAATTAATACTTAACTTTGGCCTCTCAAGATATATATGAAATCGTTTTGTATGTACACAAGAACAACAAAGTACGAAGAACAAATACAAAGTTTACTAAACAAACCATGTTCATTTACATTATAAACATGTTTTTTTTTATCAGAAACAAGCACAAATTAATGATGTCAGTTATTTTTATACACAGATTTAGTCATTCGTTTATAATATGGATATTATATAATATGGAGTCCACAATCTTTCAATCAGAAAGTTCAGGTTTTTTTATTAAACAAAGACTTTATAAAAATACTTATAATACCAAACATAATATGGATGATGATAACTCCTGGGAGTTGAAAAATAAAACTTTAAGAAGATTTATACAAACTGTTGCTTTAATGGCCTAATTGGCCGTGTGGTAGCGGCCTTAGAGAATCTACCACCCCATCTCATCCCGTGGGTGTCGTAAAAGTCGACAGAGGGAAAATGAAAACCAGGAGATGGGCAGCAGCATCTTGCTGGAACATCCGAATAAATAAACTGCGGTTGCCAACCCGTCTGCCAAGCGTGGCAACTATGGCAAAATCCCCCCAAAACGAGAGCTACAAACTTTTGTGGCAATCTACGGGGGAGGCCTATGTTCAGCAGTGGACTATTGATAGGCTGAAACGACGACGACGACGATGCTTTAATGTGAACGCGTTCACTTATATTATACAGATTAACAATCTATCATAATTATTCTACTCAAATGAACAATTTAATGTGGATTCCAAATAAAAAGCAAGTAACTCCTTTTAAATTCATCCGATGCAAATGCGACCGCTTTGCTTTCCTACACCCTCCCCATTTGGCAACGCTAATGACACTGAACTTCATTAATTATTCAACACTTTTGCGCAGTCGTAAAATTCATTAAAACAAATCAAGAATTATGGCTCCGTTTCTCTGATTTTAAAAAATGAAATTGTACAATTTTTAAGAAAATTTCTTAAAATTTAATGATTTCTTATATTTACGCGAACACTACACATTTTAATGAAACTACTTTTACAGATTTTATCGCGTTTAATTTATTTACTCGTAAAGCTCTCGAACTCGAAATCGCAAACGTCGGGTTATAAATAGTAAAATTAAACGCAATAAAATCCGTAAAATTAGTTTCATTCTTAAAATGTATTAAATTTTTCCAATTAAACGGCAAAAGGTCACCTAGAACATTTTTTGTGACACCACTTTTTTTGGATAAAGTGATGAAACGAGATAAACGTTTAACGATGGTAAGTGCAATATGCCCATAGCATAAGCTGTGTCACCAAGAACGTTTTTGTGAACATTGTTGGCAATAAAACTAAATGTATAAAATTTACAACACCAAATGTTAAACGAATGGATGTAAATGTACTCGTAAGTGGGGAATATTTGAGCCTTGTGGATGCCACTGTCTTTCTTGGAATAACTCTAGACGCGAGACATCAATGGGGCCCCCATACCTAGGTGGATTGAAAAGTACTCGGCCTAACACAGATCCATTCAATTCTAAAAATCAAATCTACCCACATTATTTAGTTCAGTTCAGACTAATTCATTGTGTGAAGTTCGAAACGTGTGCGATAATTAGTTGTGATTTTATAAATTTATTAACAAAGTAATCGGTCATAATTTCCGCGAATGGAGCAAATCGAGCAGCGTGCCGTCATTAAGTACCTCCATAAGAAGGGGCTATCATCAAAAGCCATCCATGATGACATGGTCAATACATTAGGCGATTGTGCTCTGTCATATTCATCCGTCAAAAAATGGATAGCAGAATTTAAGCGTGGTAGAGAGAGTGTGAAAGATGAACCGCGGTCTGGAAGGCCTTCGACGTCAACTACTGACGAAAATATTAAAAAAGTACTTGATTTAATAATGGGAGACCGCAGATTAAAAATTAGAGAGATAGCCGAGATTATAGGCATCTCTTATGAACGAACTCAAAACATCATTGTCAACGAGTTGGGTTTCCACAAGGTGTCTGCGAGGTGGGTTCCGCGACTGCTTTCAGTTGAACAAAAAAGGACGCGATTGACTATTTCACGCGACTGTTTGGAGTTATTTGAAGCCGATGCAGATGATTTTTTGAATCGTTTTGTTACTATGGACGAAACATGGGTTCATTACTGTACACCGGAAAACAAAACAACAATCAAAACAGTGGAGAAGACCTGGTTCACCACCCCCTAAAAAGGCTAAGTCGATTTTGTCGGCAAAGAAGGTGATGGCTTCAGTATTCTGGGACTCGAAAGGTGTGATTATGATTGATTATCTTGAAAGGGGTCAGACTATAAACTCTGATTACTACTGCACCTTACTACGTCGTTTACGAGAGGAAATAAAAGAAAAACGTCGAGGAATGCTCAGAAGAAAAGTCCTGTTTCATCAAGATAACGCCCGTGTTCACACGTCAGTACAGTCAATGGCTGGAATTCACAACTGTGGCTTTGAACTGTTACCGCATCCGCCGTATTTACCTGATCTGGCACCATCAGACTTCTTTCTGTTCCCTAATCTAAAAAAGCACTTGGGAGGTCAAAGATTTTTGACAAACGACGAGGTCAAAGCAGCTGTAGACGCATATTTTGACTCTAAGGAAGAATCATTTTTTTTAACGGTCTAAATGCTTGGAAGGGCAGGTGGCAAAAGTGTATTGAACTTGATGGTGATTATGTAGAAAAATAAAAATATAACTGATTTAGTATGTGTTTATTTTCTTGGTTAGGCCGAGTACTTTTCAATCCACCTCGTATATCTAAACTAGCAAGTAGACTCAGCTCTGCAGCTTATGCTGTGAAAAGAATCAGAAACTTGACTAATGTTGAAACTGCTTGATTAGTTTATTTTAGTTATTTTCACAGCATAATGTCTTATGGTATTTTGCTATGGGGGAATGCGACTGACGTAGAGGTGATTTTTGTTTTGCAAAAGAGGGCCATAAGATCTATTTATAATCTTGGCTGTAGAGTGTTTCTTAGAGATATATTTAAATAAATTAATATCTTAACCATGGCCTCTCAATATGTTTATGAAAACGTTATGTATGTAACAAGAATATTAATCACTTTAATAAACATGTAATGTTCATAATGTGAATACCAGGAACAAGCACAAATTAATAATGCCAGTTACTCGACTTCACAGAGTCAGTAACTCTTTCATGGGGCAATGTATACGTTTGTTTACAACAAAATCCCAGAAAGTGCACAAAGTCTTTCAATAAAAAAGTTCAAACTATTTGTTAAACAAAGACTTTTTAAGAAGTGTTATTATAATATTAAGGAATACATGGATGATGATAACCCCTGGGAATGAGGTGATCGCTGCCAAGCTATTTATACATCTTGATAATACTGCTGTAATATATTTAAAATGACTGAAAAAAAATAATCCCGCTGGGTTTCTGACTGGTTCTTCCCAGGACAGAGGCATTTCTTTGCGAACCAGTGTAGTTTAAAAAAAATTACGTTCAATAAGTATTATGTAAATGATCTATATTGAATAAAAAAATATTCTATTCTATTCTATTCTGTGTGTCACCACACCACGCGCCCATAACCCTGAGACAGTTCTACACCCCAGTGATTACACTAGCTTACAATGCCGTTCAAACCGAAACACAGTAATGTTTGCACACTACTACTTCACGGTAGAATAACTGGCCCTGGGGCGGTGCCTACCTAGACGGATTCCTGCATACGAATCTTACCACCAGTATTTATTTTTTCCCTGTCGACTTTTACGATATCCACTGGATGAACCCGTGATTATTTGCATAACTTTCACAAATGGATAAAAGTTTCCTAACACCACAGACCGACGCACACAGCAATACCATGTCGAGAGCGTAACTAATGTTAATTACACAGATAGCTGACATACTCGCTACTGAGCGCGATGATCGACTAATTTTTATACAAGTTGAACAATACAGGAGAAGTCAAACCATATCGGCTTAATTCGCATTCCATTCGATACGACTCGGACAGATTGCCCGCCCATCTCACATTGTTAACCTGATTTCCATACCAGTACTGGATAATGTCCACAATATCATGTGGAACTTTGTCACCCTCTATCTCCTTCCACGTGATATCGTAAGAAACCAAATCAAACGACTTGGTCCAGAGACGAAGGTCCAGAAAACAGGCATAACCCCTGATTTTATTAACTATATTGTTAAATGTATTGTTAAATTTTGTTCACTGTGTGAACGCACACAAAAAGAGATTCAAAAACGCTCAGCGGAACTATAAAACCATTTCTCAAACTCTTTAACTGCAATCCACGGAAAATCCCGTTGGCCCGCGGGATTTCTGTTTCGAAGTAGCAGTTTTCCGAGAAAGCTTCGTAAGAGATAAAATTTGAAAAGAATCCATATTTTTGTATTTCTTATACCTTGTGGAAATAATATTTATTTTCTTGTGTAAGATTATAATACATTCAATTGTTATCTAAACTAATATTAAAAAGATTGAATTTTTGTATGTTTGGTTGTAATTAATAAACTCAAAAACCACTCAACCGATTTATAAAATTCTTTCACCTATATACAACTACGTTATCACCGACTAACACGAATTAATTTAAATTAAAAAAAAAAAACGAGATCCCTACGAAAATTGCTATGGTGTCACTCAAGGTATCAAAAATTTACTGATAAGTCATTTTTTTGCGTGCGCTGCAAAAACTATTGATGATAAAGATAATATTTTACTAAATTTTCATAGTACTCATCATTACTCACAAAAAAGTCTGCAACCGCTTTTTGTTCAAATTAGGTTTTTGTTAAAACACGGGTAAAATTGAAAGATGATGACATTCGTATCATGATATTTATTCTTATCCTACGAAATAGTTTCATAGTCAAGGTTGATTATGTACATGTTATACTATATTCTATATTGTGTGTTACTACACTGCGCCCGTCACCCTGAGACATTCTTCAGTCTCATATACCCAGTGATTACACTAGCTCACAGTGCCCTTCAAACCGAAACACACAAACTGCGGTTGCCAACCCGCCTAAAATTAGAGCCACGAATTTTTGTGGCAATCTATGGGAGAGGTCTATGTTCAGCAGTGGACCAGTGTGCTGAAGTGATGATCTGACCAGCTGCGGAGCCGCCGATGAGAATAGTCGCTACAAAAAATGTTAGTGTAAGGAATTGTGTTTGTTCTATTTGTCAAAATAAAGTACTAATTTATCTTTCTAATATCTATCTACCTGTGCGAAACCGGGGCGGATCGCTAGTGAAAAATAAACTTATAACCTCATTTTACTTAACCTTTTATTTATTAAGTAATTTACCTTCATCACAACTGCTTAAATACAAAAAATCAGTAAACAGTATCAACCAAAACGATGCTTCGGGAATAGAATAGGATAGAAAAAACATTTATTCAGCACAAGAACTTACACATTTAAATATAAAAAGGAAAACAAATTAACATGAAGCAAAATAGTTCTGTGTCGAAAATGGGTTGGCTCAGTATGTGCGAAAGAGCACAAAGTCTTTGTATTGGCAATAATAACCAATTTTTTACGTTTTCTAACATTTTACTTTTAAAAGCATTACAATGCAGTATTGAAGAATATCAGATAAATTGATTTAAAACGGAAGATTATATCATATATTTTATATTTTAAAGATTGGTAACAAATTAAGAAGTTGTAGAATTTTCAGTTTATATGTTCATTTCCACACTTCTCGGCAAGAGTTTTCTCATACTCGTCATCATCATCATCATTTCAGCCTATCACTAGTCCACTGCTGAACATAGGCCACCCCTATAGATTGCCCCAAAAGTTTGTAGCTCCTTTTCGGGGGGATTTTGCCATAGTTGCCACACTTGGCTGGCGCATTGGCAACTGCAGTTTTGTTTTATTCAGATGTTCCAGAAAGATGCTGCTGCCCATCTCCTGTTTTTAATTTGTGGCTGTATGGTAGCAGCTTAAGAGAATCAACCACCCCATCTCATCCCATGGGGGTAGTAAAAGTGGACATAGGGAAAATTAAAACCAGGAGAAGAGCAGCAGCATCTTCCTGGAACATCTGAATTAAATTTCCCTCTGTCGCCTTTAGGAAACCCACGAGATGAGATGGTGTGGTAGATTCTCTTAAAACGCTACCACACGGCATCTATTTACAGCACTATAAGCATCTTTGTAGCGACTATGTCAATGTCTATGTGGCCATATAAGAAGCTCAAAAAATATCTCATAAATTTCTTAATCACGTTATGAAAGTTTCTGAGATGCGAACTATATATACAACACCTAAATATTATAAGAAGGAGGAGATGTCCTCTCCAGATCAGACCACCCATTTCCTGCGCAAACAACAAGTTCTAGTTGTCAACAATATATCGCCGTGTTGGAAATCAGTCAGACGGTCGTTGTCATCCCGCAAATACTATTATTTAGGATTTCTGCTTTTTTCTATTTTTCAGGAACTTGTTTCCACGACCGCATGCCTTAGTCATAAGCTAAACAGGATGAACTAAAAGTAGTGTAACACTGATTTATTATTTACATAAAGTTCTTATTCAATATGCGCAGAAGTGAAGATGATATGACCTCACCGACTATCTGGCCGCGGACAATCCATAATGATATGCCAACGATGTACTTTACGCCAGAAATGACACAAAATCGCCAAGAGCGGCGCAAAAGTATCAGGAAGTCTGATTCCTATGCAGGAATCCGTCTAGGTAGGTACCACCCCAGGACCAGTTATTGTGCCGTGAAGCAGTAGTGTGCAAGCATTGCTCTGTTTAGGTCTGAAGGGCACTGAGAGCTAGCGTAATCACTGGGCATATGAGACTTATGAACTAATGTCTCTAGGTGACGGGCGCAGTGTGGTGCTACAAAAAAATTATTCTGAGTAACACATCATCTGTTATGAGCAGACGTTGTACTTTCCATCAGGTAAACGTTTTGCTCGTCTCTTTACTTTATTAAATAAATAAAGGAATAAGCCAGGAGATTCACTACTGGAATAAAAAGCGGTTTCTGTGATTGAACGCAGTTACGGTCATTTATTTCACTTTATTATCTATACAAATAAGTAAATTTCTGTGTCTGTTTACAATCAACCAAACAGCCAACTTTCACAAGCATTGAGTAAAACTCCATGCTTTTGAAAGTATATACGGTACTTATGAGTATTTTTTTTTATCCGTTTCTTTGTTCTGGCTGATCTCCGAAACGGCTAGACCGCAGCTTATAGTATAGCGGGTAAATTAGGCTACTTTAATTTTAGGGGAATAATTAGGGTTTCGCGCAAAAAAAATTAAAACCTCAAAATCCGATTCAAATAGGGATCATCGATCGGGGTCGGCTTTTTTACGCGGGTGAAACCACGGAGCACAGCTAGTTTAATATAAAGAAGACTATGTAGGAACTTACTGCCGTGTGGTAGCGGCCTAAGAGAATCTACCACCCCATCTCATCCCGTGGGTCTCGTAAAAGTCGACAGAGGGAAAATGTAAACCAGGAGATGGGCAGCAGCATCTTGCTGGAACATCTGAATAAATAAACTGCGGTTGCCAACCCGTCTGCCAAGCGTGGCAACTATGGCAATATCCCCCCAAAACGAGAGCTACAAACTTTTGTAGCAATCTATGGGGGAGGCCTATGTTCAGCAGTGGACTATTGATAGGCTGAAACGACGACGGCGATGTACGAACTTCAATGAACAAGTCTATCATTTCTCCACGTAAACTGATATGTGAAGAAAAGGCGATGATTCAAATAGAAATTGAAACTGTGCCTAAGGAAGAAGTGTTGAGACGATGCAGGGTGGTAATAAATAGAAGCATCAATGAGGAAAACACTAAACATTAGTCTCGACACTTGATTGAATGCACGGCCAATATAACAAATGTTTCTAATTATTAAGATCCCGACACTTTATTCTTTTTATAATTGAACACATAATCACACTGCCTCCGTCACTCTTAAACATCAGTTCTTAAGTCTCATATTCCCAGTAATTATGCTCTCAGACCGAAATACAGTAATTTTGCACACTGCTGTTTCACGACAGAATAACAGGTCCTGGGATGGTACCTACCTAGGCGGATTCCTGCATAGGAAACCTACCACCAGAATAAAAGTTGAACGAAAAACTGTCCAACCTTCATACCGGAAAATATCAAAAGTTCACACGTATACTTGTAGACATACAAC
The DNA here is from genome assembly GCA_019845155.1 of Luehdorfia chinensis. NCBI lineage: Eukaryota > Metazoa > Arthropoda > Insecta > Lepidoptera > Papilionidae > Luehdorfia > Luehdorfia chinensis. The sequence continues at coordinate 137,122 of JAHVAK010000445.1, forward strand.
ATATACTACAAGAAGTAGTGTAGGTTATCGTCAATTATAACCTACGGACGTAGTTTCGTTTTATTTATCAAAAGTATATTTTTATTGATAATGGAATGCTACAAAATAATGCTATCAATTATTGGCCATATTATTTAAGAAGGTATCCTCTTATTTTTCCTCCCGAGTAGGAGTAGGAGGATTTGGCGTAATCACCGCGCTTGGCAGGCGAAGTGGTGATCGCAGTACCAGACGAGTATCTCAGACACGGGTCTGTGGTTTTAGGTCCGGCTTTTGTCGAGTTGTTTATTCCGCTACCTATCAAAAACCGAGATTATCCCAGCACTTCATTAAGTCGACTCATACGTCACTGCCGAATCGAGATGGGGCGTTAGATTTTCTTACTTACTGGAATAATCAAAACACTGAACACAGACATTATTGCACAAATGTTGGGTGGGATTAAAACCAAGGACCTGCGGTATATAAGTTAGGAACGCTGATGTCCACGCCACGCGGTCGCGAAATTTATTATATCTTATGACATTTTTTTGTGGTGGGATTTGTACGCAGAGACCGTAGGGAATTAAAAGGTATGCTAATCACTAAGTCACGCTTAATTAAAGACTCATACTCGTAATCTCATTTGAATCACGGTATATTTAAGGAATATTCCTGAGATAAATTAGAAAAGATAAGCCACGGAACAGATCAAGTTGACCGTTCTTTGTCATTATTACATAGAGATTATACATCCAACGTACCTTCTATTCGCAGTCAATTTAGATGAAATCATCTAAATATAAATATAGATAGATTTGAAGAAAACAAGCTGGAAATTTCGGCGTTTCGGCAACGGCGATTAAGATTTCCAAGAGCACAAAGACCTAAGTCTTTAACTACAAATCGGTGCAAATGTTAAGCCTTCGGTCTCGGTAATTGTTAAGTTACAGATATTCTGAAATAGAAACAAACAAAAAAAAAACGTCGCTATAGTTGTTTGTTAAACAAAACTTTTGAGCTTTTCATAATCTTAGGTTTTTTTATATTATTGTTTTATACTTCATTAGTGTTAATTTTTATTTAAAGGGGGTTGTAATATGTTGTATTTTAACGCCTGGAACCCCTTTTTTCGTTAATTGACTGAAATAGTTGCTACAAATGCACATTTTTGATGAAAATTACTAATCATAGCAGATTTTTATTGTTGATTAATATCAAAGATGTTTATTAAGATATTATTCAAAGATATTTATGGAACGTAGATATGTAATATATTTGATATTTAACATAGGTATAGGATATTTAACATAAAAAATGCTTATTAACATTCCTGTTACATAAGTTTCAAATTGGTCACTACGTAAAGATTTTTTTTAAATAAGCGATTTTTATATAGATCTGTCAAAAGTGACCATGATTTCTGATCGTGGCTGATTTTCGAGCTTCTCAAGAAAGAGAAAGATATTAAGCTCTTTAAGATTCTTAGCCTTGGACCCGCGGCTAAGAAGTCAGGTACTCTGACTGTTAGGCCAAGCGATTTTCAGTTTCATGATAATGGCGCGTTTTCATCTCTGATTACTATAATGAAATGCCATCTGACTGGAAACTGACAGAATTCTTCTAAGAACAGCCATTATGAAGAAGATGTAATGCCTTCTATTTTCTTTACTGTGTCTCTGGTTTTCCTTACATAATGTGTACTAAATCCAGCAACTTTCTACTATGTTATGTTGGTATTTACGGACGTGGTACTTCTCCAGTTAGTAAGTTGATTTATATATGCTACAGGTTGTGTCTTTTGATGAGTTATTGCAATATATGCGGATTTCCTGACTTGTAGGATACCTTTGGCCAAAGTAATCCCCACCTTTTTTTTATTGGATAGAGCGACGAAACGAGCAAAACGTTCACCTGATGTAAAGTTCAACGTTTGCCTATAACAACGTAACGTTTAATTTTGACTATTTATAACCCGACGTTTCGGACCAAAAGTAATAATTGAAAGCTGAAGGTACCCTGGGTTAACTATGACATCAGGACATCTGTCACCTCAGTCCCCCCGTGACCATGGGTTAAAATTGAACGCGATAAAATCCGAAAAAAATAGTTTTATTTAAATATGTTTAAATAATTAATTTAATGTAAAAAATTAGTTTTATTTTAGTATTCGCGTAAATAAAAGAAAATATTATAATAAGTAAAATAACTTTCATGTAACTAAACAGTGTTATTAACATAATATAAATTGTGTTATTAATTCACTTACTTTTCGTATAAAACAGTGACAAGACTTTTATGCTGGTGATAGGATTCCTTTGAAGACAGAGACAGTTATTTTGTCGTTAATAAACAGTGTGCGAACTTTACTGTGTTTTGGTTTGAAGGGCACTGTTAGCTACTGAAATTACTGGGTGTATGGGACTTGAAAATTAATGTCTCTGTCTCTGTGTGACACTACACTGCGCCCGTCACCCAGAGACGTCAGTTCTTAAGTCTCATATGCCCAGTGATTACGCTAGCTCACAGAGCCCTTCAAACCGAAACACAGTAATGTTTTCACACTACTGCTTCGCGGCAGAATAACGGGCTCTGGGGTGGTACCTACCTAGACGAATTTCTGCATAGGAATTCTACCACCAGTAAACCTGCACGTGGTGCACCCTGCTGTACAACGAATGAAGCTCTGGCGAACCACTGGTTCCTTAATAATCATAATCCGGCACTATGTCAAAACATGGAGCGAAGCATAGAAATAAGGCACTCGGATAGGGCGTCGCCGCTTATCGACGCGCGGGTACATCGCCTTACTAAGCTGACCCTGGCTATATACGTAGTGCAAGGGTTGCGATTGTCTCTTCTGTCACCTTTAAATATTTTGCGTGATATTCTCTAGTGAATAAATCACGTTTCAGCCGATTAATCATACAACTGTGATCATGTTTCCTGTATGTAATTAATGAGATATCAATTTCAGTACAGTTGAGATCTGACACGGTTACGGCATATGACTTCGTCATAATTAGCAGACTTTATACAGTGACTGCGTAACTCTGTGGTTAGAATAAATACTTACTGACTTGTTGTATTGAATTTTAAACTAAATGGAAGCCACTATTTGAGTTACAAAAACTTATTATTTGTTGGTTTGACGGCTTGGGCTCTTTGTCTGATGCAATTCATTTGACTGTCTTTTCTGTACTATCGCGTAGGTGTTTTGGGAGTCACTGTCCAGAAAACAACTAATTATATTTAGCTATACCCATAGTAAACAAACTTAATTTGGGATTACACACCTTTTATTATAAAATTTCTTAAATAATATTGTTAAAATCAGATCGTTGAACTTTTGAGGAAAGGTCGCGTTAAAAGTACCCGCAACCGACGAGCGTGTATGAAAACGCTAATGAAAGTAGAAGAAGCTAAAGATGTGTTTCAGGATCGTAGCAAGAGGAAACATGTGGTATCTTCCTACCCTAATGGGAAAGAGGCGTGACTGTATGTATGTATGTTTAAACATTAAAAGGTTATTAATTATTCAATGAATAAAATTACATTTAAATATATCCGTGCATCTACTCTATTGTCACCTACTTGCGTCGGAAACGTTAAAGTAATATATAAAAATGTTTTTCTCATTCACCTTATAATATTACATCAAAAAAGAAATGTTTCACTTCTAACCCGTTACCGACACATTCTGAACCTTACATAAGCTTGATATCTTTCTAAAAAGCATGTATCTTTTTGTCAAAAGATATAAATAAAGTTTCATTGCAAAAAAGATCGCAGCTACAAAGGGGGATTTATTAAAAACGAGTCGGGGCGGCGACGGTCGGTGCGGCGTCGCATTAACAGCTCTAAACGGATTTGTACGAGCACCGCTCAGATTTTAATTTCGTATCACAGCGGCTCATATCTCAGCGTCATGTATATATTAAAATGAAGTGGTTGCTGGAAAGCTTTCAAAAACTTATAATATATTTTTTATGAATTTCACTGAAACGAAATACAGTGTGGTGAAGTTCCGTCAAGTGCTGGAATTACTTTACCGCTTTATCGAAACCTGCAATCATTACACAGTGCTCGTATTTAAAATACATTATTTCTTTTACACCAGCATCAACAATCTTAGTCAATTAACATCAATTTAAATTTACTTTGATTTTAAGTATTTTTTTTGTTTGTGTTAATCTAGTGGGAATCCTGCAGAGATTATTTTATACGATTGGGTATCCTGACATTGTCTAGACTGAATATTATGGTTCTACTCAGTGATATAGTTAAAGCACAAGTTTGAAAAGGAGGAAGAATAAATTACATACACTTCGACACTCGCACATTTCATTTGCTTGCCATCATATGCATATGCATCATATGCATTAGTTAATCTTGTTAGGTTTTAAGTTATTTTACTTTGTTTTTTTATATATTTTCGTTTATGATCTTTTAAATTGTAGAATGCACCTAATTGTTTATAGCTTTTACGGATCTATGGTCCGGCTCATAGCATACGACAATTTGCATATTTCACATAAAAGTAAGGAGTCTGTAATTGGCAGTAAGATGAGTTAATTTATGTGATGTAATTTTTAGGTGCTGTTGATTCCATGATAAAAAATAAAAGAAACAAGTGTAAGGGGAAGGCCAGTCAAGAAACACAATACATAATTTCCAGCTTCAGTCAATTGATCCACACGCAAGCACTAATTATATACTACCTATACCTAATCACTACAACTCAGCAATCACTTCTATATGCAATCTGCAACTAAACACCAATTTACAGTTACACGAATAGTCACGACCAGCACACTAGATCTCATCTTTTTTTTTTTTTTTTTTTTTTTTTTTTTTTTTTTTTTTTTTTTTTTTTTTTTTTTTTTTTTTTTTTTTTTATGACTGATGGTCACTGTTAGCCCGAAGGCTTTTACAGCTTCGCCGGATTGAAAGGTGGCATAGCGCTGAGGGCGCTTAGCCGAAACCTTTATTTATGGATGACTGGCGCAAGGGCCCCCGAGAGGGGACCTCGGCTTGGACCGTCATCCTGTTCGCGAGAGTAACAGACTCGAGGGTGCCCAAGGGGGCCGGTCTCGGCTCGGTCAGTTACTGCAATCGGGAGGGCAATATTACTACTACTATAATTATTAATACCATGATTATTATTAGATAAGTTTACCACCAATTCGGAATGCGTTTCCGCTGGAGAAGAAATGGCGCAAGAAACTCCAGCGACGCTTCTGTTTATGACACTACTGCTAGGGGAAAACCGGCCTGAGATGCGGCGGTATCGCGAATAACTTGACTGATACGCCCACTCCGACGGCGGGGGCGGTATGATGGTGATAATGGGTGTTTGTGTAGTGTTGAGTAGAGCGCTTGGGCAATAGTGGTCGCGTCGTCAGGGTCCTCGAGGACGTGCCTCGGTCTCCTTTTTCCGCGGGTCGAGTTTTGGTGTATCGCGAGGGGGTTGTAAGTGGCGGCACTGACAACCAGTGGGTTGGGGTGCGTGGCGGCAGAGTCGAAGTATCGGCGAGAGGCCAACTTTAGATATTGGGCTATGGTAGGAAGCCCTAAATCGATATGAAGGTTAGCATTACGCACGAACCACGGTGCTCCCGTGGCTTTACGCATGAATCGATTTTGTATTACCTGAAGTCGGTGAATTTGACGCGGGGAGGCATGCGCAAATACGGGGCTTGCGTATGTCATAATTGGCCGAATACAGGCTTTGTAAAGTGTAATTTTATTACGTAGGGACATTTTGCTATTTTTATTTAGTAACGGATGTAATCGACCGAGTACGAACGCCGCTCGGTTCCTTACTCGGTTAATATGTGGACCGAAGCTGAGTCTCGAGTCTAATAGGACGCCTAAGTATTTGACTGTCTTTTCCCAGGGGATTGGACGATCGAATAACTCTATTGTGGGGAGATGCTGCGTTATGCGCCGCGAGAAGTACATGGCTGCACTTTTGATTGGGTTGACCTCGATCCTCCATTTCCGAAACCAGTTCCCGAGGGTTCGGGCTGCGGATTGGAGGCGTTTAGAGATAGTGTCTGGATTACGTCCAGACACATATAGGCAGGTATCATCTGCGAAGAGGGCGAGTTCGACGCCGCTGGTGTGCGGTATGTCGTTCGTGAAAAGGGTGTAGAGCACGGGACCTAGGACTGAGCCTTGTGGTACGCCGGCTAGGATGGGATGTGATTCGGATCGCACCCCCTCGACGCGGTAGCGGAAGGTTCGACTGCGTAAGAAATCTCGTATGATGAGTACGAGGCGATCTGGCACACCGAGTCCATATAACTTGTATATGAGCCCGTTGTGCCAGACCTTGTCGAACGCTTTCGCCACGTCGAAGAAGAGCGCTCCGGTATGAAGCCCGCGTATGAAGCGGGATTGAATGTGCTCCGTTATGCGGTGCACCTGCTGGGTACATGAGTGTTTGGCACGGAATCCAAACTGCTCGTGGATGGGGATCCCTCGAGACTGCATGAAGTCTCTTAAGCGGGCGAGAAGTAGGCGTTCGTATATCTTGCCTAAGGCCTTGAGGAGGCTTATAGGCCGATATGCGGTGGGATCGGACGGGTAGATCTCATCACAGAATGACTTCTTATAAAGGCTGCGCCGAACTATTTTGCACTATGGTGGGGCGGTTGTTCCCGCCCACTCCTTTCACTCAAAACAACACTTGTTTCTCAATTGATGGAAAATATACTTTTATTGTCGCTCGTATTATTAATAACAAATCTTAGTGTATTAAATAATAAATTATGTATTAATAATTAACTCTTACACTATGATAATAATAATTAACCCAACACAAGGAAGAAACACATACATATCTAGTAGTGTGCAAACATTACTGTGTTTCGGTTTGAAGGGCACTGTGAGATAGCGTAATTAGTGGACATATGCGACTTAAAAACTGATGTCTCAGGGTGACAGTCGCAGTGGAGTGTCACACAAAAATTTTCTGGGTGACACAGAATTTGTTATGGGCAGACGTTGCATTTACCATGAGGTGAATGTTTTGCTCGTTTCATCACTTTATCCAATAAAAAAAAATCTCTATAGTTTTTTTATTTATGTTGTTTTATACGTTTATTAATTATGTTTATTTTTATTGTGGTTTAGTATTTTATACGTTGTTTTCGAATTTACCTTTATTTTTTGGGAATGCTAAAAATAAATATCTCTTTCTTTCTTTTGGTTGCAATGTAAATAGTCCATCACTTCAACCCGTCCCCCGGGTATCGTTAAAGTCGACTGAGGGAAATTCTAGTAAAGTTTAGTGGGTTCATATCATACATACGCGAGAGGCAGAACGACTTCGGTGCGAGACGTTTGGCACTTGGGTCTCAAATACGCAAGCATGACTGGTTCTCTCAACGCCTAGCAGTGAACGAAAGAAAAAGACATTTATTTACTAGAAACGGACGGTAATTCATAATAAAAAAAACAAAGTACAAAAATATAAAAAAAGAAACAAAAACACAATTAATACGTAAAAAAAAAGTATGGAACTTGGTAATGCCTCGTTTTGAGGTGAAACACGTGTCGTGTTCTCGACTACAGTGGTGTGTATTGCCTAGTGGTAGTGTTGTAGTAGTGGAGGGTGTCTGGTGGCGGTTCCCGGTGGCGGTATTGGTTTTTTTTGGTGCACGCTGTTGAGGGAGGGCGGGCGTTGCGCTTCAAAGCTAGGTAATACACACCATTTTACATTTTGCATGCGGATCTTAGCAAATTAACTTTATTTCCTTATTATAATGGATTTCCGCAAAGTAACGCCTGATTCTATTAACTATAGTATGGAAATTGGACCTCGTATTCCTCGATGGATGCAGGAGACTCAGAAACGTGTTTTGTGGCAATCCTTGGGAAGGCCTGTGTTCTGCAGTGGACTTGTGATGGGCTAAAATAATGAAAGAGTATGGTTATATGGTTGATACAATATTGGAACTAATATATTAGAAAATCTTAGAAAATTGAATTTTTTTGATAAAGTTTGAAAAGTTTTGCTCATTCCGTCACTTTTATGAAAAAAAAATTTGCATAGATATGCAAATTTCAATTTTCTAAGATCAATGTCTGTGGGAAATACAAAAAAAATTGTGCATCAGTATATTTTTTTTTTATTTGATACAAGTGACGAAACGGGCAAACGTTCACCTTATGGTAAGTGCAACGTTTGCCCATAACAAATGCTGTGTCACCCAGAACATTTCTGTGTGACACCACACTGCGCCCGTCACCTTGAGACATCAGTTCTTAAGTCTCATATGTCCTGTGATTGCACTATCTCACAGTGCCCTTCAAACCGAAACATAGTAATGTTTGCACACTACTGCTTCACGACAGAATAACTGGCCTGGGGTGGTACCTACCTAGACGGATTTCTGCATAAAAATCCCACCACCAGTAAACTAACGTACGAAATTAATGTACGTATTAACAATTCGTACATTAATTATGTATGTTATATAATTTGACCCTTTGTATATCAATGGAACCTTGTATGATTTGCTCAACGCACCACACGTCCGTTACAAGACATTGTCTCACAGGAGTATTCAGTGAGGCCGACGCACCGGGTCTAGACAATAGTTAATTGTTATCAAATTGTAGCAATGAACCATTGTCGCATTGCACACTTCATGATAATGTAATTTGTTCTGAAACACAAACCAAATTAACTCCTCAAAAATAAATTTAATTTTGAGTTCTGTCTTTATTGAAGGGAAACTTGGTTTACGGTAGGGGAAACAATGGTCACGGTTACGATGTGATGGAAGCAATGGCGACTGAAATGACGTCATCTAAGCCGTAATAAGAATTTCATAGTGGACGCCATTTTGGAATTCTTTGCTATTGGAGCGCACTCTTTTAAAATTGATCTATCTGAGAGTAATAGTAATCATAAAAGAGGAAAATTTGTCCAAATCTATTATATACACATATAAATAAAACTGTAAAATTCTCGTCTCTGTTAATTTTAAAATTTCTCGAAATAAATGATTCAGGGAGGCTAAAAATAAGTAACTTAATACTTTTCTATCTGCCTGTCTATCTGTCTGTTTGTTTGTGAACGCATCACGTCTAAAGTAATAAATTTCTTAAAAAGACAAACTAAGAAAATAATAAAGCGTATCTGTCATATACATATTATTCCTGGTGAGGGTTGCAGTGGCTGTCCACAAATCCGTTGTCACCTCTGCCAACTATGGTGAGATGCTTAAGAGGAGGATTTTTAGAGTTCCTACACCAGCATCAAGGACTAATTTTGGAAAAAGATTTAGATTATACATTTTTCCACGTATATACAACAAATTAGAAAGCTTGTCTGATTTTAAACATAACTCGGTGAGGCAATTTAAATTCTCTCTCACAGATATTATTTTAAAATGGCCATATGCTGAGTCAGAAAACATTATGAAAACTGTTTTCTAATGACAATTTGAACTTAAACACATCTGTTTGATCCCTCCGATGATTCAGAGCCTACAAAAATTATTTTAGGTAATGCCACTTGTGCCCACACACACAATCATCATTCCCACACTCACACTCACACACATACACATGCACACACACAATCAGACTCGTACTTGCTCATGGACTCTCAATATGCCCTTTATAAATTTTATTATGTACTTCCTGTTTCTAGAGTTAAATCCATAAACCTTTTAATTTAAATTGTTAACTACATTAGGTTTACTATATTCATTCAATTGCTTTTCCCTCAGATTATTTTTGTTAATAGTTTTGAATTATTATTTACTTGCCGTATTCTGTAATGGAAATCGTAGTTGCTTCCCTCACAGGACAGGCATTTGCCTAGTGTGGGGGTCGGAGTTTCAATCATTGTAAAGAAGTTATGGTAAAATAAATAAATAAATAAAATAAAAATAAATAAACATATGCAATCACGCCTTATTCCCATATAAGAGGTAGGCAGAGCCATGGTTGTTCAGGGACCGGGTTTTCGCCTTTAATTTCGTAGAACGCGAGTGAACTAAATTCGATCCCTTGTGCACCTCAAAAATTGGTTTTTCAATTTTAAGTGCTGATTTACCACGTGCTCAGCCGTTTAAAGATTTAAGGAGCCGTGGTAGCTCAGGCACTAGGCGCCCGCTTTAAGTTTCTAAAAAAACGATGCCCTACACTAGAATTTCTCCTGTATCGTGGGTGCGTTTTAAAGACATACATTTCACATGCACAACACAACCAGACCCGAAAATCAAACAATTATTTTTATTGCACAAACGTTGACTCCGGCATTCGATCCCAGGACCTGCGGAAGTCGGTACTCTGACCACTAGGCCATGCGGTTGTCAAACTTTCTAATGTATGTTGTGTTGTAGTATTGAATAAAGTTTTCTTTCTTTCTTTCTATTCCTCAGATATCGTAAAAAGAGACACAGGAAAATAAATCAATTAAGAGCCGTAATTTTTTAAAAGATTATTTATTGCCACATCTTGGTTTTGATTTGGTATCACTAATTATTTCTTTTTACAAGTAGAAAAGCATCCTTCAAATATCTCAATTTTTTTTTATTATATAAATTGATGAAACGAGCAAAACGTTCACCTGATGGTAAGTGCAACGTCTGCCCATAAAAAATGCAGTTTCACCCAGAACATTTCTGTGTGACACCTCACTGTGCCCATCACCCCGGGACATCAGTTCTTAAGTCTCATATGTCCAGTGATTACGCTAGCTCACAGTGCCCTTCAAACCGAAACACAGTAATGTTTACACACTACTGCTTCACGGCAGAATAACTGGCCAGAATAATTTGCTCGTCTTGTCACTTTATCCAATAAACTTCACAGCGACTGTGAAATGCCCTTAATCTCTGAACACTTCAGAGCATTATCACGGCGGTTTTTCGAAAAAGCCGCGGTTCATCCAAACCCACTGGTGGTTAAAGCAGCAAATTACCGACCAGATAGAAACGCGACCGAACGCAAACGTCGCCCGCGAAACGTGCTAGACGACACGGACGTCTCAGCACTCCCTAACCACGATACGGTCAGTCACGATCCAGGCTACGTAGAGAGCGGCGCGCAGCATTCGACAATCACACCGCGTACACACGACACACCCGTGTTCCAAGGCGGTTCTCACCGCCCAGAGTTACCGACACACAAGTCGACAGTCCGAATGGAGGTCCGCAGCCTCCCTCGGACGGTCATTAGACGACTTAAAATCGTATTGAGATATTCTAAATCGCGCAAGCACGCAGCGAACGCAATACAGTCAGAATTTCGAGGTTTTTGTAGGAGTTTATTTATTTATTTATGTTTGGGTCAAACCAAACCTGGCACGCGGGCCTCTGGCACGCGGGCTTCTGGCCCGTGAGCACAGTATCCGATGAAGCTGTAAAAGCCAAAAAAGGCTGACAGCAATTACATCACCGAAATTATATATCGTATATCCATTAAAATAAAAGTGAATATCTATAACATTCAAATATATTTTAGACACATTGATAATTTAGGTTTTTAAGTAACGTCTTTAAAATAAACTTCAGTTAGGTTCAAAACAATAGGTAGCTTTCGTTTCTCGCGATAAAACACATAAAAGTAAGTAAAGTTTCAGCCTATAAATGTCTCACTGCTGAGCACAGACTTCCTATCATTTCTGAGAGGGTTTTTGAGCTAGGAATAATCCGACACGCTGCTCCTATGCGAGTTGGCGGGCTGCACTGTCTTATATGCAGTTGTCAGACATGCAGGTTTCCTCACGACGTTTTCCTTCGCCGCCGAGCACGCAGTAAATCAGCACTTACAATTTGCAATTAACAATTTTAGTGATGCCGGCATCGGGAATCGAACCCAGTTCACTCGCGTTCTATGAAATTTAAAGCGAGCGCCTAGCCCCTGAGCTACCACGGCTCATAAAACACATATGTATATTTAATATAATACGTAGATAAATCCTTATTCCTCGTACGTCAGTTTGGGGCATGGTTGATTATGCATTTTAACAGCTCGCTGGAATTTTTTTTTTACCAAAATCTTTTTAGTATCACTATCTAGATAGTAACTGGTAGCTTCTATGTGTACATAGTCACCATATCTATAACATATTTTCGAGAAGAAAACTGCTATGTTAGATATTGCTGCAGTCTGGTCTTGGCTAGCTGACCGCTCTTAATTTGGGAGAACTGGCTTTAATCGCCACTCTTAGTTGGCGGCGATCGCAGTAAGTGACAGTTCTTACCTTGAACACTGCTTTCCGTCACTAGTATTCCACTATAATTAAGATATGGCACAAATAAGGGGTATCGTATACGTAACAAGTACATCCGTGGGAGCCTTGGCGTCCATCGTCGTCGACGTCGTTTCAGCCTATCACAAGTCCCCTGCTGAACATAGGCCTCCCCCATAGATAGCCACAAAATTTTGTAGCTCTCCTATTGGAGGGACTTTGCCATAGTTGCCACGCTTGGCAGGCGGGTTGGCAACCGCAGTTTATTTATTCAGATGTTCCAGGTAGATGCTGCTGCCCATCTACTGGTTTTAATTTCCCTCTGTCGACTTTTACGACACCCACGGGATGTGATGGGGTGGTAGATTCTCTTAGGCCGCTACCACACGGCGTCCATAGCTTCACGAAAGTCCATTGCCAACCAACCTACAGGCACGCAGACCTTAAAGTCTCAGGAAGCAAAACCTCGTGGTCGACCAAAGCGGCGTTGGCTTGATGTCATGAAGCAAGATAGAAGTGATAGTGATATTGACTAAAATCCGTAGATGCTTAAGACCGTGCAAAGTGAAGGCGAGAAAGTCGGAAAACGGACCCTGATACTAGACGGAACAAACGATAAGTAGAAGAAGAAGAAAGACAAATAACAGAGGTTATTCTACCCAATATGAAATCGAGACTGTTTTTGGCATTTTCTTTAGCCGAATTTATGACAGCCGGCATGAAATGGCGAGGCAGTTCTCTAACATTATAACCTCACAGCAAAGGCAGGGAACAATATGACTCTTATATAACAGAGTAGGGCAGACCGGGGTTGGGTGGGGACTGGGGTAGGTAGACTAGATGCTCCTAACTTCTTGCAGGTTTGAGTGAGAGAATCAACGTTGCACTCAAAGAAAGCCTGCTGCTTGACCGATCATTCGCACAGAACTCGAGACACGAGGAAATATCTCACTGTCACTTAGAGCGCAATATCAATAATTGGGATACGTAAGTAGTTTTTTATCAACACATCTTTTTTGTTCTTACATTGTAATTTATAGTCAAGTTCATACAAACTTAATTTGAAATGGAAAGTAAATGATTATAAAAGGTATACAAATACGTATTATGACTGTTATGCAAAACATTATAGTTTAGTGAATTTTTGAAAGCAAAAGCTCCGGTCGGGGTTGGTAGGCCAATTGCGTATTGGTTGACTGACTATGATATGGTCCATTTTTTTCGAAAATATTTATGGTTTACGAAAATCAAAGTTTGAGATAAAAATTAATCATTTAATTATAAATAAACCCATCAGGGAAAAATTCTGCAAAACTTATGATTTTTTCATTGCTTCAATCACTTTAAGCAATAAAAAAAATCATCGAGATCAAAATCGAGACGAAATTTTTATTACACATTAAATTTTGTCATCCTGTAATTCAAGCCAACCTGCAACAGTTGAGTAGTCTACCTACCCCGGCATTGGGGCAGGTTGACCATCCCGGAGAGGTTTCGTAAAACTGAAAAAATCCGGATTTTATTTAATAATATCCACATAGAACCTTTTTTTATCTATGAAATTTGGCACAGTTTACAATATTTGTCATAAACACCAAGACAATAGTTTTTTTTTTTTAAATTGATAACCAAAAACGTGGTCAACCATCCCCTCTGTCTGCCCTACAGTAGGAGCTTAAAAAAACAGTTTCTTACATGTAATCAAATATATTTATAAGCTGCAGCAATTATGCCTCAATGAGCAATTTAAGGCGACCGCTGGGCTGCGGAGTTAGTGATTAATATTAAATATGTATCATTGAACTAAACTAGTTTTGATAAACTCTCACTTTACACAGTAGTTAAAATAAATTACTACAGTCTGTATATATATTTTCGGTGATGTAATTGCTGTTAGCCTTCTCGGCTTTTACAGCTTCATCGGATACTGTGCTCGCGGGCCAGGTTTGGTTTGACCCAAACATAAATAAATAAATAAAAACCCCTACAAAAACCTCGAAGTTCGGACTGTGTCGCGTTCGCTGCGTGCTTTCGCGATTTCGAAAATCTTAAACATTTTAAGTCGTCTACTGACCGTCCGAAGAAGGCTACGCGCGTCCTTTCGGACTGTCGACTTGTGTGTCGGTAACTCTGGGCGGTGAGAACCGCACTGGAACACGGGTGAATCTTGTGTATGCGATGTGATTATTGACTATTGCGCGCCGCTCTCCACGGCGGTCGCGCGTCGTGGTGCGTGTTATATTAAAGCTATTGACTGTGTGTACAGTGTGGCCTGGATCGTGACTGACAGTATCGTGGTCAGGAAGAGCTGAGACGTCCGTGTCATCTAGCACGTTTCGCGGGCGACGTTTGCGTTCGGTCGCGTTTTTGTTTGGTCGGTAATTTGCTGCTTTAACCACCAGCGGGTTTGAATGAACCGCGGCTTTTTCGAAAAACCGCGCTACAGTCTGTATTCTCCTTTCGCAAACTTTTATAATTTATTTCTTTCAAAAAATTCTCCTAATCGGCTTTTAAAACGCTAAATATCGTCGCTGAAATAGCTTATATACTGAATTTTACATAAACACTCTCACAATGACTCAGGACGACCTGTTGAATGGCATCTCGTGAGCGTCACTACCGATGCACATACATCATATACATTCATGGTTTATTTGTATTAATTTACAGCTAACTTAACTTATAATCTTTGCAAAGGCATTCATAACTTGCGGCGTTAACGAGCACGTCGTGACGATGTTAATGTTAGGTTTACCGCAACATTGTAACGACGTCTGCGAGCAATAAAGTGCCATAACAAGGCTAAAGCCGACTATATCGAAATATGCACTGAAACAGCGATTATGGAAAGAAATAAATTTAAATGAATGTTTTAAGTTCTTTACTGTTTGTGAAGTTTCGTAACAAAAATGTTGATTACAATTACATATTTAGAATATTTCCGATGCGGCCAGTGTCGCTCACAGAGTATTTTATTTGAATTAAAAAAACTCGATGTCGCGGCCTACGTTCCACGTATCATTTGTGACATGAAAGGACTATTTGATAGAGTGAAAAATAACTTTATAATAACTAAATATAACTTATAATAACTAAAATAACTTTCATGTAACTAAAATGTGTTATTAACACAATATAAATTGTGTTATTAATTCACTTACTTTTCGTATAAAACAGTTACAAGACTTTTATGCTGGTGATCGGATTCCTATGTGTATTTTTTTATTCGATAAAGTGATGAAACGAGCAAAACATTCACCTGATGGTACAGTGCAACGTCTATCCATAACAAATGCTGTGTCACCCAGAAAATTCTATATTTATTAAATTTTTTTTATTCGATTCGAATGACGGAACGAGCAAAGCGTTCACGTGATGGTAAGTGCAACGTCTGCCCATAACAAATGCTGTGTCACCCTGAACAGTGTGACACCACAATGCGCCCGTCACTCCGAGACATCAGTTCTTAAGTCTCATATGCCCAGTGATTACGCTAGCTCACAGTGCCCTTCAAACAGTAACACAACACACAACTTCGCGGCAGATAAACTGGAAAATGATGATAGATATATTTTATGATAGATGTATTAGTAGTGCGATAAGCTTATTTCCGACAAATCCGAATACTCACTGGGTTCGCCACAGTAAATGTCATAATCACCTTCCCACACACAATCAATCATCGTTATTCGATTTTTTTTACAGATAGACATTAATATATTATGTTTTCTTATTTCAACTTTTTTGTGTTAGTTTTTTTATAGGATAAATTGACGAAACGAGCAAAACATCCACCTGATGGTAAGCGCAACGTTTGCCCATAACAAATGCTGTGTAACCCAGAACATTTCTGGGCGTATTTTAAAGAAAATATCACTTGTTAATGCCTCGTTTTGAGGCGAAACGCGTGTCGTGGTCTCGACTTCAGTGGTGTATAGCACTTTTGTAGTGGTGGAGGGTATCTGGTGGCAGTATTAGTTTGCTTCCGCACGCTTTTGTAGGATGTGCGGCGGTGCTCGGGCGGTGCTCTACTGAAACTAGGAAATATACACTATTTTATATTTTGCTTGCAGATCTTAGAAAATTAACCGTCTTTCTTTTATTGTTATGGATTACCGCAAATTAACGTCTGATGCCATTAATAACATAATTTAGGATCATTTTTAGGGGAGATGTTCGAATTGATCGAAAGATGATCAAATAATACAAATATTTTTTTATGTAGTTTCATTGTCATTTGATATTAGGCTAAGCTTTTCATATGTACTTTTGTTTTATAATGTAATTGCGAAATAGCTTAATATTAAAAAAAAAATTATTTAAACTAATTTTATACATAAATGAATATATTGGAAAGAGGGTTTTAATTATTTGACGGCACGCCGTCGAACAATGTTGTTTTTTAATTTATTGGTGGTAGATAAGCCTACTCCGCTACTGATTATCAATGACTCTTCAAGGATATTATGTCAACATTTACAAAATACGAAAATTTGAGCGAAAACCATAAATCAGTGTCAAACTGTGGTCTGCTCGAGCTTACAATTTACTTATATATTGATTGAATTAATCTTGTCTGAGATTTGAACATGGAGCGTGCTTTGGTTTTCCTTGACACTATTCTTTTGCAAAGAAATGACGTTTGACAAACGAAATTTATATTTCTTACGTTGAAAAATAAATAATTTTCATTTTATTTCATTTCACTGGGGTAACTTTTACAAGTATACTCTATTATTTTCATTAATTTACATTCACAGTAAATACCACAGTGCCATAGTAGGTTAGTGGCACTGAAATGGTTATTTAAAAATTAAGTTAATAGAATCAGGCGTTACTTTGCGGAAATCCATTATAATGAAGGAAATTTATTGAATTGTTCTCGACTTCAGTGGTGTATATTATCTAGTGGTAGTATTGTAGTGGTTGGTGGAGGGTATCTGGTGGCGGTGTTAGTTTGCTTGTGCACGCTACTGAGGGAAGGCGGGCGGGCTCTTCAAAAAACTAGGTAATATACACCATTTTTATATTTTGCATGCGGATCTTAGCAAAGTAACTTACTTTCCTTCATTAAAAATTAAGTGCTGATTTATCATCTGCTCTACGATGAACAACAATATTGCGAAAAACCAACATATATAAGAAATAAAAAACGACAACTTGCTTCTATCCACCTGCACTGTATACCGATTTTGCCTTAGTTGCCACGCTTGGCAGGCTGGTTGGCACTATCTTTACTATTTTATTTTTAATCAATAACAACAACACCATACTTCGGATGTAATTAATTGGGCTCTACGAAATAAAAAGGGACCTTACTTTTAAATAGGCCCTCTGGCATAAATAAGAGCAGATAAGCCACGGAACAGAAAAGTTAACCTTTGTTTATCGTTATTACTGCGAGATTGTGTCTTCAACATACCCTTTTATTTGCACTCTATTTAGATATAATCATGGAATATAAATAGACCTAATAACTGTTAAGATGGCCGAGATAAACTCTTGGCTGATTTCAACTGTAATGTTCTATCCTCCGGTTGGACTCCTGGACCTGTTATATACGCAGGGAATTTTATAAAGTCGTAAGTATTAGCAAAAAAATATTTCATTCCTCTCTACCCTTCCGTATCCGGCTAAACACTTAATCTGATAGATTAGAGGAAGGCGCAAACATTTGAAGTGAAACTTCTTTGGGCATGGTGAGTAAACAACCAAGGTCAAATTCAAATTCAAAGTAACGTCTCGAACGCAAAGAGGATGCAAAATAGGTACCTGGCCTTCCAATAGGTCACTCCTGAGCTGTCGCCACTGTACATAAAGTATTAAAATAGAGTCATTTATAATTTATGTGAATTCGTGTTCGTGTTCGTGTTTTTTTAGTAGGGTCAATAATGGGGACCCGACTTAAAACCAGTGGTGTGGGTGACCACAGACTATCGCTGAGACGGGATCCTCTTTGACATCGCACTATAAATTATGTCATTTATTATATACTACTTTTTGTTATATTTATTAATGTTGTGTGCTGGTCAAATATATATGCTTTTTTTCTAATTTTAAATTTAAAGTCAGAAAATATGTCTTTTTTTGTTATCACGAGTAAATATTTTTAAAATTCATCGCTTTACAACAAATCGTCGCGTTCTGACCAGTAATAGTTTCCACATTCATATGTGTGGCATCAGGTGGGAGGCAGCAAAGCTCGTACGTTTCTTATTTTAGTTACCATACCGCTGTAGTATCAACTTTTACAACACAAACATCACTAGACAATACTGTTAATATGGAGGACATAATTTATTAAAAATACAACTGCTATTTATTGTGTTTGTCGTTATAATATTTGTTGTTATAATTTTTATCCTTCAAACGCTATCATTAAATTCTATTAATGTCTTTTAGAATATTGTTTTACTATATATTAATAAATAAAGAATAACTGGCGCTGCGGTGGTATCTACTGAGACGGATTTCTGCATTGGAACCCTACCACTATTGAACGTTGTGTGAGACATGAGACAATTACGATGTATCCGGAAAAGTGCTTTACACAAATGTAGGCTTTGACAGAGATTTCTGGTTAAATAAAAAGAGCAGATATCCGCTCCGATCGTCAAGTTATGTGATAATCAACTGCATTTATTGCAAATAGAACACGGTGTAAAATTACTCTGAAGTATGCTCATTCTGTATACAATACATGATACTCATAAATATAGTATATACAAGAACGCAAAGATGATGCTTAAAGAGCAAAATCTGTACAATTTCTATTATTATTATTCAAAATTTATGTTTTGGAAAGGCCTTTCTTTAATATAAACAACCAATTAACCACCGACAGATCATTAAGAACTCTATAATTTGCTAGTATTTAAGTCTTCTACCGACTGTCATCATCAACATCATCATTTAAGCCCATCATAAGTCCATAGCTGAACCTGTGTGAATTGGCATTCTCCATAGATTAATACTAAACACGGTTTTAAGCCACTGCCATCTATCGACTTCCCCTAAAACTGTGAAGGTCGTCGCTTCATCTAGTGGGATGTGACACTGCATTTGCCGGTACGACTAAACACGGTTCTAAGCCACCACCACCACATCAATCGATTTGCCGTAAAACTGTGCAGGTTGTCGCTCCATCTGGTCATCATCGTGGCCTTGCACTGTATTTTCCGGTACGAGGCTGCCACTGAGAATTCCGAGTTCGGGCCAGTGAGCTCGCCATTCGAATATTTTAATGGTAGGATGAATGAACTATTGTTATGATAGACTAATTGTTTGTCTTCTCATTGTCTGATTGTCGTCCAACGATAAGATTTTAGTAAACAATATTCAAACAACGCTCATAGTTCATTAATTAACGAACTCAGGTTGCAAAACATAAAGAGAACCGGGGCTGTAAAACAGAAAATAAATCAAATTATACCTATGACTAGCTGTGCGCCGCGGTTACACTCGAAAAAAAAAGCCGATCCCGAACGATGATATACATATTTAAATGAAACTAAGTTTACGGATTTTATCGCGTTTAATTTATTACTATTTATAACCCGACGTTTCGAGTGCTTTACAGCACCCATGGTCACGGGAGGACTGACCATGACCGTGACCATGGGTGCTGTAAAGCACTCGAAACGTCGGGTTATAAATAGTAATAAATTAAACGCGATAAAATCCGTAAACTTAGTTTCATTTAAATGTGTAGTGTTCGCGTAAATATAAGAAATCATTAGATGATATACATATTTTTCTTAAATTGAAGTAGCCTAAGTTACTCGCTATAATATCAGATTTCTGTCAGTGAAAGTCCCGTTAAAATCGGTCCAGCCGTTTCGGAGACTAGCCGGAACAAACAGACAGACAGACAGGCAGAAAGACAAAGAAAATAAAAACTGTTTTTTTTTCTTATAAGTAACGTATATACTTTAAAGCTGTTATTTTGTTATTATAAACAGACAATTCAATTTTATTTATTTGTGTAGAAGATAAATCAACATGCATTGCATGATACAACAGAACATGTCAAATAAGTCTGAATTCAATCATAACTTTTTAACCGCTTCCGCTTTGCAAAGTTTACGCAAGTAATATTGTTTGATTTATTTTCAGCTATATATTTTCTCAAAATCTTTTTGTCTAATTTTGGAAATCTATACAAATAAATAAAATTGAAGTGTCTGTTTGTAATAACAAAATAACAGATTTTTACTCAATGCTTACGAAAGTTATATGCATTGAAAGTTATACATTGAGTAAAAAGCGGTACTTATAAGAAGAAAACAATTTTTACAATTTTTGTATATCTCTCTGTCGACTTGTTCCGGCTCTTCTCCGTAACGGCTGTACCGATTTCGATGGGACTTTCACTGACATAGCTAATATTAAAGCGAGTAACAAAGTTTACTTTAATTTTAGGGTTCCGCGCAAAAACCCCAAAATGCGATTCAAATAGGGAAGTACGAGTATAAATGTCGATTGGGACCGTTTTTACGAGGATGAAACATTTAACAAAGTATTTTACATTCCAATATCTTGCAGGGTTCAGAATCTATACAAATGAATGAAATTGAAGTGTCTGTTTTTAATAACAAAATAACAGCTTTTTACTCCACGCCTATATAAGTATATCCGGTACTTACAAGAAAAAATACATTTTTTATTTTGTTGTCTGTCTGTTTGTTCCAGCTAATCTCTGAAACAGCTGGAACGATGTTGACAGAATTTTCACTGACAGAAGATAGCTGATATTATAGTGGGTAACTTAGGCTACTTTAATTTTAGAAAAATAATTACGATTTGCGCTATTAATTAAAACCCGAAAATCTGATTCTAATAGGGAAGTATATATGTATATCATCGATCGGGGTCGATTATCTACGCACGTGAAACAGCGGGGCACGCTAGTATATGTATACATACATATACATACATAGGATCACGACTGTATCCCATAAGGGGTAGTCAGAGACTGGGCACTCACTGCAAAAACAGATGACTGCCACAATCCACGTTTCATCAAAACAATATAATGCACTTGGTGTGATAGGTGGTGAGCCTATCGCCACCATGCGCTGTTGGGTGCACAGTGCAGTTTAATTCCTTACTCGCCTTTTACGAGATCCATTGAATGAGATGGAGTGGTAGTATTCTTTTAACGAGCCGCCACCACACGACCAAGTCATTATGTTACAAGTATATGAATACTTGTAACATAATGACTTAGTCGGCTTATAATGCGCGAGTGAAACCGCAGATCACAGCTAGCATTACATTAGCATGGATAGATGAAACTACTGCGGGAGGTGTACTCGTAAGAAGTCTAGGGGAACAATAAAGCAAAGGATGGAAAGCGAACCTGTTACTTAAATATTATACTGCGATTGCCATCCGTCTGCTAAGAGTAGTAATTTTATATGCCCTCATGAGAGTAACGATGAGTGGTAGGATTCCTATGCAGGAATCCGTCTAGATAGGTACCACCCCTTGGCCAATTATTCTGCCGTGAAGCAGTAGTGTGCAAACATTACTGTTTCGGTTTGAAGGGCCCTGAGAGCTAGCGTAATCACTGGGCATATGGGACTTAACAACTCATGTCTCAGGGTGACGGGCGCACTGTGGTATCACACAGAAATGTTCTGGGTGACACAGCATTTGTTATGGGTAGACGTTGCACTTACCATCAAGTGAACGTTTTGCTTGTTTCATCACTTTATCCAATAAAAAAAAACATATGTTCAATAATAGACTATAACGGGTTGATAATGATTTTGAAATAATGCAAACGCGTGACCTAGTGGTCAGAGTACCCAACCTGTTCGCCATGGGTCCTGGGTCAGAATCCCTGGTGGAGCCATTAGCACAAAGACACTGTTTGTTTTTCGGGTCTGGTTGTGTTTTTCATATTAAATTCTCCCGTGAAACGCACTCACCATACAGGAGCAATTCCAGTACTGGGACATCGAATTTGTAATTAAAAAAAATGAATTAATTTACGACTGGTGTGAAAGAATAAATTCTTGTCTAATGTTACACATTTTTTTTTAATTATTTATTTATTTTAAATATTAATTTAATTAGCACAAACTAATGACTTTTACTTATATGACCTTACCTTGTGGTAGGATTCCTATACAGGAATCCGTCTAGGTAGGTACCACCCCAGGGCCAGTTACTCTGCCGTGAAGCAGTAGTGTGCAAACATTACTGTGTTTTGGTTTGAAAGGCACTGTGAGCTTACGTAATCACTGGGCATTTGAAACTTAAGAACTGATGTCTCTGGGTGACGGGCGCAGTGTGATGTCAGACAGAAATATTCTGGGTGAAACAGCATTTGTTGTGGGCGGACGTTGCACTTACAAAAAAACCTATACGATTAAAAGACCGTTTTTTTTTAAACATTATTATGTCTTGAAGTAACGATCGTAGCAAATAGTTAATACTGTCGTTTGTATTTCACTACGCATGTAAATACGGGTGCGTCCGTCGTAGCAGTTAATATTTAAGACGTTATAAGACAGTTAATACTTTAAGCACCGTAGTTTAATGAGCTGAGGAATCTCAGGGGTCGCCTCCTCGTAAATTTCATAGTAAGCTGGCTACATCTCCGGTGTCAGCACTACTCAAATTATTAACCGCAGTTGTAAGTGCGGACTCATCACGTTCGTATAAAAAGTTCGTGAAGTCCACCAACCGCACTGGAATTTTCTTATCCAAATCCTTCACATATACCAGAGGAAGCTTGTTCTCGACACTGATATATTCATGGGCTTTTTTATTGGATAAAGTGACGAAGCGCAAATCGTTCACATGATGGTAAGTTCAATGTCTGCCTCTAACAAATTTTATATTACAACATACATACATACGTACAGTGATGCGTTTTTCGCATGTAAGTAGGCAGTGGCCACTCCCGTGGCCCACTCTTCGCCCTCGCGGGAAACGAGACGTGATGGTTGGCGAATCAAATTGTCGCTATTTCGGTTCGAATCGAAAAATTCCTACACCCCATTGCGTTCCCACGAGCAGTATTGTGACAGTAGTCACTCACGTGGCCCATTCTTTGTCCTCGCGGGAAATGTCCTCCTCCCCATTCCTCCCCATTGCATTCCCGCGAGCAGTGTAGTGTCCTCACTGCATATTATAGTATTATTGTGCACGAATAAAGGCTGTTCGTACACTGCCTTAGTCGCCTCTTACTGCACAGCGGTAGGAAAGAGGTAGGTGCTATTTTACTCTATCGGACATATATTATTACTATACTACAATCTATAAACTCTCAAACAAAACTCCATGCTAAATACCAAACATAAGAAATTGCTATTTTCTCTCATTTAAAAAAGGACTCTGTGATTCAAAAAAGAGTGTGAAATTTATTGATTTTTGTGTCTAGTTGCTTTGTGATTGGCCCCGTGTCTCTGACATTCCATTTTACCCTACCTCCGATCTCATTGTATGAGCGTTACATTGGGCTTGGGAAGGGTGGGATGGATGAGTGATTCTGTGTTTGCGCTTCACTCGTGACACTATAATATATCTTGCATCATCATCATAATCATTGAAGCCTATCACTAGTCCACTGCTGAACATAGGCCTCCCCATAGATTGCCAGAAAAGCTTGTAGCACTCATTTTGGGGGGATATTGCTATAGTTGCCACGCTTGTCTGGCGGGTTGGCGACCGCAGTTTATTTATTCAGATGTTCCAAGAAGATGCTGCAGCCAATCTTCTGGCGTTAATTTTTCTACTTAGATTACGCCACCACATGGTAAACTACGCACTTGCGCGCTACGTACTCACTAACAATTAGTCCACCTGAAAGATATAAATAATTACATGCACATTCTTGAAGCTAGTGCTAAATATGAAATTAATTTCGAGGAAAAGCCCGTGCCGTGGTTTCAGTGCGCCGAAGCCCGTTCACACGCCACCCGCTGCTTTAAACGTCCACATTTAATAAATTCTCCATAATGACATTCTTTTGTACTTACGGCTGAAGTGTCACGTTTAAAATTTCATTCGCAAATAATACAACGTTGCATCCGTTGTTTTGAATGGTAATTTAATGATAGTGATAAAATAACAATTTAATTTTCA
This sequence comes from Luehdorfia chinensis, assembly GCA_019845155.1. Lineage (NCBI taxonomy): Eukaryota > Metazoa > Arthropoda > Insecta > Lepidoptera > Papilionidae > Luehdorfia > Luehdorfia chinensis. The sequence goes on from JAHVAK010000445.1 coordinate 161,420, forward strand.
ATAATGTTTTAAGATATAAGATAATATTGAAACAATATAGTCTATTGTTGAACATAGGCCCCGTATGGGAGGTCTTTTATTTTTTTTTATTTTATATAGTGACGAGACGAGCATAACGTTCACCTGATGGTAAGTGCAACGTCTGCCCATAACAGATGCTGTGTTACTCAGAATATTTCTGTGTAGCACCACACTGCGCACGTCACCCTGAGATATAAGCCCAGTGAATACGCTAGCTCTCAGTGCCCTTCAGACCGAAACGCAGTAATGTTTGCACACTACTGCTTCACGGCAGAATAACTGGCCCTGGGATGGTACCTACTTAGACGGACTCCTGCATAGCAATCCTACCACCAGTATCCACATAATACATGCATTCCGGGAAGTCGATGGATTTGTGGATGAATGCGCAACAATAATAAGTTCGGCGTTGGACTTGTGACGCAAGGTGACGATGCATTTGACGATACGTGCTCCGATTTTTTATGGGACTATTCTTTGTACACTTTTATATGAAGTTTAATGACTAACAAGGGGAGTGTACGACCCAGGGAAATCGATTTGTATGAAACTGAGCGTAGAATATTTTGGCCGTGTCGTGGCGGCTTAAGGGAATCTACCACCCCACCTCATTCGTAAAAGTCGACAGAGGGAATAGAAAAGCCACGATATGAGCAGCAGCATCTCCCAGGAAAATCTGAATAAATAACTGCAGTTGCCAACCCGCCAGACAAGCGTGGCAACTATGCCAAAATCACCCATTTTTGGATTAATGGGGAGGTCTATGTTCAGCAGTGGACTGGTGATAGGCTGAAATAATGATCATAACCATGAAAATATTTTTGTCGCCAGATACCCTCCACCACCACAACACTACCACTAGGGAATATACACCACTGAAGTCGAGAACACGACACACGTTTCGCCCCAAAACGGGGCATTATCAAGTGTCATAGACTGTACAACAGACAGCCGCCGTAACCATTTTGTATTTTGTATATTAACACGGTCTGGCGATGCGGTGAGGCTGTGTCCAGGTCTTCAGCAGCGAGACGTATGGAGACAGTGGTGATGCCGCAGGAGTCAGCCTAAGGAGAGGGGCCACCGTTGATGATTCTCAGTGGCTGAGAGACTAGCATGCTCGCGTTGTGCCGATAGTAGTCTAGTGCTGTTACTGCGATGTCTGCCGATGACGTTGCTGCTATAGTTGGGAGAAGCTGCGAGTTTATTGCGAAGCGGTGCCGTATGGTAGCGGCTTAAGAGAATCTACCACCCCATCTCATCCCGTGGGTGTCGTAAAAGTCGACAGAGGGAAAATATAAATCAGAAGATGGGCAGCAGCATCTCCTGTAACATCTGAATAATTAAACTGCGGTTGCCAACCCGCCTGCCAAGCGTGGCAACTATGGCAATATCCCCCCAAAATGAGAGCTACAACATTTGTGGCAATCTATGTGGGAGGCCTATGTTCAGCAGTGGACTAGTGATAGACTGAAATGATGATGATGATGGATATTATTGCCAAGAAAAAGGGTAGCTAAATCGGGTGATCTGATCTGGGGAGGATGTTTCCTCCTGCCAGTAATCTTAACATGTTGTATTTATATGTAGTTCGCATATCAGAACCTTTCATAGCGCGATAATGGACGTATGAGATATTTCTTGAGCTTCTCAGGTGGCGACATGGATGTCGCTACATCCTTGTGTAAAGTTTGGTCATCAGTTCATTCTCAGTCTTTTTCCCTTACTAACTTACAAGAATATTCGTTTAATTTCATTTCAATGTTTTTCTGTTGATTTTCTAAAGTAAATTGATTAATATCGAATGCTGAGTCGGATGCCTTTTTATCGCTGCAGTTTTATTTATTTATTTATTTAAACCTTTATTGCTTCCTTTACAAATAAAAGGTTACAAAGGGCGGACTTAATGCCTGTAGGCATTTTCTCCCAGTCAACCCATGGAGTGGTGAGAGTTTGATGTGGTGCAGCAATAAAGACAAACGAGAAGACAAAAAAAATAAGGATAATACATATATACTAATTAAAAATATGAAATAGTAATAAACATATAGTTTTATTGTACACATATAATATAATATGACGTATAATTATACATAAAACATACATACATATACATATACATATATACATACATATCATACATACACATATACATAAAATAAATGCTACAAGTATTGACCTATGTACTAATAATTTATGTTGTCATGATTCTTAACTAAATAATCACGAACCAACTTCTTAAAGGAGTATTTATTGGGAGTTTTCCTGATGTCATCGGGCAAGGAGTTCCAAAGAAGTGCAGCCCTAACAGTAAAGGAGTTCCTGAAGAACCCGGTGAAATGTGTAGGAATGCAAATCTTATTATTAGAAGATGAACGAAGTACCCTATCATGTGAAGAAGAGAGATACTGAAATTTTTCTTTGAGATATAAAGGTGAAGATGGATCATTTAAAATAGAAAAAAGAACAAGCAGCATCCTGGAATTACGCCTTTGTCGAATGGTAAGCCAATTAAGCTGAGACCTGAATTGAGAAACGTGTTCAAACTTTCGCAGACCAAAAATAAATCTTATACAGTTGTTATGCAGGCGTTCCAGCTTGTTAAGAAGATCTTGGGATAGGTCTGGGTAACACACATCTGCGTAGTCAAAAATGGGTAATATAAGCGTTTGGACAAGCATGAGCTTAGATCTAATAGGGAGAAAATGTTTCAGACGATAAAGTGAACGTAAGGTAGCAATGACTTTCCGACTAATGTCGGTAACCTGAACTTTCCAGTTCAAAGTGCTGTCGATGATTAGACCAAGATTTTTCACAGATTTACTAAATGGGATAAGAGTATCATTATAGCGTAAAGTAGGTAAGCCTGAATAGTCAACCTTATCCAACATCCTCGAACTACCTACTAGGATAGCTTGGCATTTCAGTGGATTGACAGTCACTCCATAACGAGATGACCAATCTTTGAGAGCATTTAGATTCTTGTTTAAATGATTGATCCCGTTATGAAGATCGTCAATTTCAGACTGCACATATGCACATTTATTCTATATTATGTATATGTTAAATCGGGATCTTAGCAAGTTAGCTTACTTTCCTTCATTAAACACTAGCTTGCAACGACCAAGTGGCCTATTTTCAGAGTGCCTGACTTCAACGCCGCAGATCCTGGCATTAGGCATGGCGTGTTCTGGTGTCGTAGGCCAAGACCCACTTCGGTCGATAATAATAAATTTAATTTAACAATAGGTATATTAAAGGTTTTGCCGTGTGGTAGCGGCTTAAGAGAATCTACCACCTCATCTCATCCCGTTGGTGTCGTTGACAGAGAGAAAATTAAAACAAGAAGATGGGCAGCAGCCTCTTCCTGGAATAAATAAATGGCGGTTGTCAACCCACCTGCCAAGCGTGGCAACTATGCCCAATCCCCCAAAAAAAGAGCTACAAACTTTTGTGGCAATTCAAGTGGAACGCCTATGTCCAGCAGTGGACAAGTGATAAGCTGTCATGATGATGATACTGATGATATTAAATGATACAATTGAGAACGTGCGTCTAATAGCATTAAAAGTTAGCAAGTGATTTGCAGAATAAAAAAGCGATAAATTGCAAAACATTTTTTTATAAAAAAACCAAAGCTGTCAGCTAATTAATCACTTCGTCGCATGACAATGTTTCCAGTTTAGGAAATCCGCGCCGCAAAAAATGTTGCCCAAAGTTCCATTTAAATGCAAATGAGAGAAAAAACAAACAAATTGCAAAAATATTGAAATACACCATCTTAGCCCGGCGCCGTCCCCTGCCGCACTTTGGGCTGTCACATGTTAATATATTTTTAACTTTTATTATTATGTTACTTTCATAACAGGTAAAATGAAAATGTAGGAGTTTCTTGGTGACTTTCATAAAAATATGAAATTATATTAATACTGGTTTGATGACAAAGTTTGATATTCATTAAAAAAAATACGGCCATTTTATAATATAACATTTATTTTTCTTTTTAAAACGATGCCTCACTAGGATTTCACTTGTATCGTGAGTGTATTTAACACGCGCAACGCAATCAGACTACAAAACCAACGATTTGTGTTCATGTACAAATGTGGGGTTCGGCTAGGATTCGAACCCACCCCCCCCGAATGGGTTCTCGCCTTGTCGTGGCGTCGGTGGGCTTAGAAAATGTGGCTTGGTCACCCACGGTGAAGCTAAGAGGAACCCGGTCGGCCTGTTGCCTCAGGCTGACCCGAGGACGTCGCTCCGAGTGGGCTACGCAAGCCCACTCTGGATGCGAACAGGTGGACTGCTGGGGGGAGCAGTACGCTGCCCTCCGCAACCGAGGTGGAGACGCGGGGGAAGAGGAGTGTAGGTGTATCGTTGCCTCTCTCCCTGTCCTCCGCGACTCTGGCGGGGCCGTACCGCGGATGCGGTGTTGGTGGACTGCTGGGGGGAGGAGTGAGTCGGCACTGCTCACCCTGCCCTTCGCAGCCGAGGTGGAGTCGCGGGGGAAGAGGAGTGTAGGTGTTGCGTTGCCTCTCTCCCTGTCCCCCGCGACTTTGGCGGGGCCGCACTGTAGTTGCGGCGGTGGTGGGGTCGCGGGGGAAGAGGAGTGTTGGTGTGTCGTTGCCTCTCTCCCTATCCTCCGCGGCCGTAACGTGGTTAGCGACGGAGCCACAGACCAGATCCGTCGCAGGGGCCAGGAAGACTAGTGCTTCCGAGTGCAAGTTTCCTGGCCCCATGGCCTCCGCGTGGCGTACTCGGGGGGGTTCGTTGCGCGCACAAAGGAGGCGTGCTGGAGGGCGCGTCGTGTGTTCCGGCGCGCTTTAGTAGGAAGGAGACAGGAGAGAATTGTCCTCTCCCGAGGAGGGGCTGCCGATGATAGGCGGCCGGCGCCGGTGGGATCGCGGATGTGTGCGTGAGCGTTCCCGTGGCCCTGCCAACTGGCGGCGATGGCGGAACACCATGGGGTTTTAGTCGGTGCAAGTCCGACATAACCCGTCCTTCCCCCCGTGAAGGCGGGTTATGCGATAGGCATTTCCCCATGTAAAAAAAAAGGGATTCGAACCCAGGACCCGTCGCGTAGAACTCGCCACTAAGCCACGCGGTCGTGTATTTTCCACGGAGTCATGTACGTACATACATACATACAGTCACGCCTTTTACATAGAGGACAAGCAGATGCCACACCCGTACTCTACTTTTCGCCCCCGCCGGAAAGTAGATGTGACGGGATTAAGATTCATAAAAATAAATCTTCAATCTGCACATCATACCCGTGAAGTACTCACATGTGGCACCGTAGCTATGAACACTGATATCACGACTGCTCTAGGAGCTCAAAGTCCCCAAAGAGCAACGATAGAGCGAAGTTCGCAGTTTTTGTGGTAGATGAGATTGCTGCATCTCTCCCATGTCGACTGCAGCGGGACTGAATATACAGATAACTGACTGATGTTTCACGTAATGTATTATATACCGGCTGTGCCCCGCGGGTTCATCCGCATAAAAAGCCGACCCCGATCGATGATATACATATAAACTCCCCTATTTTAATCCAATTTCGCTATAATATCAGCTATCTGTCAGTGAAGGTCCCGTCAAAGTAGGTCAAATCTTTTCGGAGATTAGCCGGAACAGAAAGACAGACAGACAGAAAAATTTTAAAAAAATTTTTCTAAACATTGTATTAAAAGTCGTCAGAGAGAAAATAAAAACCAGAAGATGGGCAGTATCATCTTCCTGGAACTACTGAATAAATAAACTGCTGGCGACAACCCGCCTGCCAAGCGTGGCAACAATGGTAAAATCCCCCCAAAATGAGAGCTACAAATTTTTGTGGCAATCTCTGGGGGAGACCTATGTTCAGCAGTGGACTTGTTATACACTGAAATGATGATGATAACTGTCCCACCAGTGGGAAATTAAAATAAAACATCTATTTTAGGTATTAAATTTAAGACGAGCACATGACGCCAGAGCTACATTGGCTTTGTCTGTCGTCGTCGTCGTTACAGCCTATCACAAGTCCACAGCTGAACATAGGCCTCTCCCATAGATAGCCACAAAAGTTTGTAGCTCTCATATTGTAGGCATTCTGTAATGATTTTTTTTAACGTACCGTTAACAATAATCATTCAACCATTTTTTTAAATCTCTGTGACATACAAATGACCTATTTCCAATTACCCTTTGTATTTTGTGAATACTTTCTCGACCCATGCGTCCGGCATTTTTAATTTAATTGCGATTTTTGCTTTCTGTCGCTTCTTAAAACGCGAAATGAATGAGGCGTTTGCAGAAATTTCAAAAAATCATTTGAAGCAAAAGATTTAGAACGCTTAATTAATCGTTTCACATTTGAAGATATACAATTTGTATCGCTGTTACGAGTAGGAAACGTGACGTTTAGGTAGGTAGGTACTACCGCAGTGCCAGTCATTTTACCGTGAAGCAGTAGTATGCAAACATAACTGTGTTTCGGTTTGAAGGGCACTTAAGAACTTACGTCTCGGGGTGATGGGCGCAGTGTGGTGTTACACAGGAATGTTCTAGACGACATCGTATTTGTTCTGGGCAGACGTTGCACTTACCATCAGGTGAACGTTTTGATCGTACTACTACTTTTTCCAATAAAAAAAAATCCTTGTTGCGGTAACGTTAACATTTGAGTACTTGGTATCATAACTTTGCTAAGATCCGCATGCAAAATATAAACGCCCTCCCTCAGTAGCGTGCACAAGCAAACTAACACCGCCACCAGGAACCGCCACCAGGTACCCTCCACCAACCACTACAATACCACCACTAGATAATATACACCACTGAAGTCGAGAACACGACACGTGTTTCGCCCCAAAACGAGGCATTATCAAGCGTCATAGACTCTACCGACAGACGGCCGCCGGCGGGTGGTGCTCTTCAAAAAACTAGGTAATATACACCATTTTTATATTTTGCATGCGGATCTTAGCAAAGTAACTTACCTTCCTTCATTATAATGGATTTCCGCAAAGTAACGCCTGATTCTATTAACTTGGTATCAAGTCGAGACATTACACCGAAGTGACCCAAAAGAGATGTTTTTATTCTTAGACTAGCTCTGCCTCTCGGTTTCACCCGCGCAAAATAAGCCAATCACATGATTGCGCCGTACGGCATGGTACCTCTCCGACCTGAACTTTCACAGTTCGCCCATTCTTGTCAGATTTCAGATCTGTTTGTCTGAGGCGCCCTCGCGGGGACGGTATGATCGTGATTGTGTTGTGTGTGTCGTGTTGAGTAGACCGCTTGGGCCCTAGTGGTCGCGTCGTCAGGGCCCTCGAGGACGTGCTTCGGTCTTTTTCCGCGAGTCGAGTTTGGGTGTAACGCGAGGGAGTTGTTTGTGGCGGCACTTACAGCCAGTGGGTTGGGGTGCGTGACGGGAGAGTCGAAGGAGAGTTTACTTTACTTTTTACGGTCTTTCCGAGGCTTTACGCATGAATCTATTTTGTAGTACCTGAAGTCGGTGTCGGTTCATACCGTGGGACTCCTTAAGGCAGTAGCATAAGATTTTATAGCCAAGAAACTTCCACAGTAAACGGGCAATGTTACAGAAAAAAAATTCTAATCGAATTAGCATTCTAAAAGATTTAACATACAAACTCTCCATATCAATTAACTCCTCATCTCTATTACAGTAGTGGGCTGGTAACCGAGCAAAACCGCAAAGGCGTATAATTATAAATAAATAAAATATGTTGTACCACAGAGACATATCGTAGACCTAAACTCAATTCATTCCAAATAGGAGTAATTTGATAAATAACATTTAATAGAATCAGCCATTACTTTTCCGAAATCCATTCCATGAAGGAAAGAAAGTTATATTGCTAAGATCCGCATGCAAAATTTAAAATTGTGTTTTTTTTTATTAAAAAACCGGTGTCCCACAGTAGCATTTCTCCTGTGTCGTGGGTGCGTTTTACAGGCATAAATTCCACATGTACAAACACCCAGACCCGAACAACTATATGTAGGCCATACAAATATTTGTCCCGCGCGGGAATCGAACCCATGACCAGCGGCGCAGAAGCCGAGGACTGAGCCACTGCGCCTACCGAGCCGTTAATCAGAAATAATTTCATATCCGTAACCGTAACTGAAACATACTCAACTGAAACTCAAACATAGAAGTATAGTGTTATTCAAATAAATTAAAAGTTAAGTTCAAAAATGTCCCATTGCTGGGCACAGGCCTTGTCTCATTTCCGAGAGGGGTTTTGGAGCTGAAAAGAATCCGTCACGCTCCTCCAATGCAGGTTGGCAGACTTCACACATTTCTTTGAAATATTTTTTATTTTTTTATTCCTCAGACGTGCAGGTTGCCTTAAGATGTTTTCCTTCACCGCTGAGCACGTGGCAAATCGGCACTTAAAATTGCAATCTACAATTTTAGTGGTGCCGGCACCGGGAATCGAACCCAGGTCACTCGCGTAATAGGAAATTTTAAGCGAACGCCTAGCCTCTGCGCTACCACAGCTCTAACCACCATATCTATATCCAGTTTCGAAATTTCATATCCATAACATCCCATCCCATCCCAGGTCACTCGCGTCCTATGAAATTTTAAGCGAGCGCCTAGCCTCTCCGCTACAACAGCTCTAACCACCATATCTATATCCAGTTTCGAATTTTCATATCCAAAACATCTCTGCCATAGAGTACTCGTATAATCGTTGACCTGACTGTTTATAAAATTACTGATACAGGATCTCAACGTAAACAAACTTTTATTTGAAATTTCAGAACAACGGTGGGGAAGTGCTTTTCAACTTGCACAGTGAGGTGTTTCATTGAATCCGGCATTGTTAATGGGGAATAAATAAATAACGTGAATGGCGGCGCTGAGTACAGAAATCTATGCGGCTGGGTATTTTAAAATTATTATATTATTTCCTTCACAGTTATCGCAATGACGTCAATTTTTTTTTTATTCTTTATTATTGACACCTTGTTACGTTGTAACAAGGTTCTAAAATATAAAATAAAAACATAAATTCATTACATACAAACAAACAAAATAACTAGTTGTTACAACGAATGGAAACCGCGCGCTTTAACTAGTGATAGCATCGTAATGTCCATATAAGGTATTCTTTGATACCGGAAGTCGGATTCTTTCTAGAACATCTAATAACAAACGCCCACAACATGGAAAGATCTAGAAGAAATACAATAGCGAACAACGGGTAAACTACTCGAAAATGATTCCATTTCGCTCGGTTCGATTATTGCTATCTCAGTAGCACAAGAAAGTTCTAGAATATAAACAATAGTTTAGGGCGTGACTTCCTTCGGTTGAACCTTTCCTTCCATATATCCATCTCGTCTCATTCGAAGGTTCTAGAAATCTGAGAGTACCTATTTGCGCCTCAGGGAGGAGGTAGGCCGTCCCGATATAAAAACGAATTCGCGCAGGTAGAAACACTTTTCGACGCCAGAGAGTTCGCACGACAACTGTACGTAATCAATATTCGTAATTATTTGTTCTCATTTTGAAAGGCAGCAAAATCAATGCTATACTAAAACAAGAAGAAAATATAAAGCAGATAGCATCAATTTTCAACCCCCTTGGTAAGTTTAATATAATTAATTTCAATAGGTTTGGTTGCTGTTAATTGCTTTTTCGTGTCTGGGTTAATTCGATTTCTTCAACCTCTTAATAGAATAAAAATTGCTATGGCTATATATATTCATAATAGTGGTTAACAACGTGGCGAAATGTGACGGGAGTATCTTGAATTTAGTAAAATATAACCTTAACTTTTTATAATTCCGATAAGTTTTAAATATGTTCATGCACAATAAAGTTTGAGTATTTTCAGTAATATGGTTATGTTTCTTCTAAATAAATATCCGTGCAAACGCACATTGATGTTAACTTGTCATTATGTATATAATGGACAAAATATACCTTGGCTTAAATTGTGATACAAAGCCAGTTCCATCCACAAACATGCTTGCTGTCCACTGCCAGTTTATATGATGTGATAATGTAATTGTTGTTGTACGAGTATTAACAGCTAATACACATACCACATCATAGTGCTCTAAACTTTGTATCTGTTGAATATATCATTCAGCGTTTCAGTTATTATTTAAAACATTGTTCGTTAGATTGTAGAAAACATAATTTCACATTGTCACGGCTGCAATTATTATATTTGCACTAGAATATTAGTATTGAATAGTATCAGACCAATTTAATGTAATACTGTATATTACAATTGTGGATATAATTTAAATTAATAATCTGTTATAGACATAAGTTTAAATTATGATTCCCTTGTAATGTTAATGTTTTGCTAATATTAACCAGATAAAAATAACAAGCTAAAAATAGCCATTTATTACATTCCCATTATTAATAGAATGACGGTAGTTGCGTATAAGTAAAATGTTGTCCTTCTTTTGTACCTCATAGCGTAGTGGAATGGTGATTGTCCGACATGTAAACAGTTTGGGATTTGATTCTGGGTTGGGCAAATATATTTCCTTTATTTGATTTCATTAAATTATTTTTTAACTGGACCTAAATGTCGCCATTCCATTCCGGATATTTTTTTAATTGCTTCGCGAAAGATGCCGACGCCCACTCCTGGTCTCACCTAGTGCCTGGGTATCGGATCTTTCGCGCTTCAAGTGTGATTTCGACGCGTTCCAGGAGACTGGGGGTCCACCGTACGGATAGCAAACTACAGGCTGCTCGCCCACCGTACGGATTGAGAACTACGGGTTGGCCGGATAGTGAACTACAAGTTGCGCGTTCACTGCACGGATTGTAAACTACGGGTTGCATGTCCACCGCACAGATTGTGAACTACGAGCTGCACAGATCGGACAGTCCCAAGATAAGTTCCCAGCGCGCATAGGTTGTTAAAGACAGAAGATTCCCCTGTGCTTAGAATCCACACCCCGGTGTAGTTATATCTAGAAACTTAGAGATCATTTTAATTATTTAATTTATTTTCTTTGATTTGAGATATTCATTTCTTTATTATACAATAAATAATTGTAACATTTTTGTTGTGTTTAATTGTACCCGCCGTCAGGCGGTCGTAACAACCTTAATCTAAGGTCTACAATGGACGGACTTAATTTTTTGTTGCATTCTCTGCCAGTCAAATCTGGTTGATAGAGAAAAAAAAACTACAGCAAATGCTATCTACTTAAAAATGAAAAGCCTAGCTTATGATAATGCATAAATATAATAAATGATAAAAATAAAAGTTTCATCATCATCATCATTTTAGCCTATCACTAGCCCACTGCTGAACATAGGCCTCCCTCATAGATTGCCACAAAACTTTGTCTCTCATTTTGGGGGGATTTTGCCATAGTTGCCACGCCTGGCAGACGGTTTGGCAACTGCAGTATATTTATTTAGATGTTCCAGGAATTGCTGCTGCCCATCTTCTGGTTTTTATTATCACTCTGTCGACTGTTACGACACCCACGAGAAGAGATGGGGTGGTAGATTCTCTTAAGCCAGCACCACACGGTAAAAGAGATTAGTAGTAATTAATAATTATAATAGTAATCACTGCCAACACACATTTCACACATTGTTACATACATTGCCCATACAGACACATCCAGAACTGAAACGATTGTCTGGAGACAATGAAATATTTTTTCGACCTACAAATATAGACTCCAATCCACGATTAGTAACGCAGAAGCTAATCCTTTATTTAGCTCGGACCTTACTTATATATACTTCTTAATTTTAAGCCACTTTTATTTAATCTACTGAAAACTGTTTCTACTGCCCGTAAGTGTTCTAATTTCCTTTTTCCTCCTATAATTACGTCATCTAAGAACACCTCGACATTAGGAATATCATTTAATAAATTACACATTATACACTGAAAAATCCCTGGACTTGAAGCCAAGCCGTATACTAGTCTTCTATATTGATATAGTCCGCGATGTGTATTGACCACCGTGGCCCAGTCGGAGCAGTCGACGGGCTCAATGACACCGTCCCGCAGCATCGCGTCCAGTTCGGCGTCGATGTGATCGGGCAGCGCGTACGGGAGCGTCCTCGTGCGATGAAACACCGATGCCGACCCCTCGCGAATTCTTAACGTCGCCTTGCCTTCTGTGTACCGCCCGAAGCCGCCACTAAACAAATCCTTATACCTGGAATACAATTTTTGCAATTCATCATCTAATTTTAATTCATTGGAATGTAAGTTATGACAGGTGCTAAACAATGGCATTTTTATTCCTAACTCTGATAACCATTGCCTTCCTTAAAGAGATGTAGTCCCCCCTTCCACAACCAGCAGCTCTAACCTTCTTTTAACGTCACCGTAAACAACTTCAGGTCTTATGATTCCTAACGGTTTTAATAAAGTGCCATTATAAAAATTTAATTTAATGTTCGTCGGTTCTATATTAATATCACTAAAATACCGTTTGTAAGTTCGATCACTGATGCATGAAACAGCCGTTCCCGTATCGACCTCCATTTTAATTAAATTATTTTAAATATTTACTGGCAAACTTACCGGCTTATAATCACTTAGACACAGATGATGCAAGTCTTCTAAATCTAGGTTTATTTGCCCTTTGCTGTCCTCCTCTGCCGCCTCAGCATGGTGTAAAGCGGGGCCCCTGACCTCCCGGTTAAAAGTGTCCCGGACCGGGCACACGCGACGTAAATGACCGGTGCTCTTGCACCTGCTGCATACGTAGCTTCGAAACTGCCAAGCCTCGTAGCTATGACCAGTCGCTCTACATCCGCTGCAATCGAAGCTCCGCACACCATTTGCATTCTTCCTGACCTTAGCATCCCGCGTCGCCTCGCGGTATCAACGCGCCACGCGTCCGCCTTGAATCGCCGACGTCATACGCCGCTCGTCCTTCGCGAAGGTCACCGATAGTACAGCTGTCCTGCCCTCCTCGGCGTTTGCTGCCATGCCCGTATCCACCGCTGCTGCGTCCCGCTCCGCGGCCTCTAACGAGCTCGCAATTTTTACCGCGTTGTTGAAACTCAATGAGTCATCCTCCGCAAACAGCCGTTGCCGAATGACGTCACTCCTTAAGCCTCAGACGAACTGATCCCGCAGATTTTCCGCAAGGGCCTCAACCAATTTGCAGTGACGTGTCAATCTTTTTAACTCCGCCACATAATTCGCAATGTTTTCGTCCCCTCCTTGTCTCATTTGTCTAAAGCGAAACCTTTCCGCTAAAGTTGACGGTGCCGGTTGCAAATGCCTCATAGGCCTCGTCACCCATTACTGCTATTAACGTCAGTAACTTCAAATCATTTTTAACGTTATTCGCTGTGAAATACATTTCCAGCCTGTCCACATATGACGACCACACTCCGGTTATCACATCGAAATCGTTTACTTTTCCAATCGACATTGTTCAAAATTTTATATGCACTGATGATACACAAAGATAATACACTCGTAGTTCGTATCCGTTATTATCCACGTCGCCAAGGTAATGTTCTTATAAGGAGACAAGAGAAACGCACGTACTTGTTCACAATTTATTCCAGAATGAATTGACAGCATGTAATTCTTAACCTACCCGCCACCCGCATAACTACTAACTTATTTATCTAATACCTTACACTACAATTTTGATTTATAATTTTTTACTAAATTAACGGGGCACAGTAGGATTTATCCTGTAAAGTGGGTGCATTTAATAGACATCATGCCCGACACAACCATCCCGAAAACTAACAATCTGTGTTTGTGCACAAATGTTGGCTCCGGCTGGACTCGAACCCAGGACTCGCGGCGTATAAGTCGGGTATTCTAACCACTGGGCCACGATGCTATCGGTTGCGAACATCGGCGGTTGTCTATTAAAATACTTATTTAAGCCACATGAGACTATTAGTGTAAGAGATGCGTACTCTATATACAACATCTAAAAGATAACTGATGGGAGATCCTCCCCAGATCACATCATCTGATCTGGTGGGGTAACGAAGTGTTCTTGAACACGTAGTCAACTTCCCTTGGACAAAAGCTTACTAATACTAAGAGCTACGTCAGTTACTCTAGTTCTTGTGGCATCTGGAAATCGTCACAACCAGAAACACCGAGCATAGCCTTTTCCATAACTTGCTGTGTGACTTTGAGCTGCCTCATGCGGACTGCAGTGAAGGAACACCTTTTGGTTCCGCAAGTTATCACTGGCAACACGCACTGGATTGTGACTGCAGGCTTTTGATTTGAGAAACTGAAGTATACTCGACGAGAATATATGGCGCGGCTTCCCGAACGCTGCCCTGCCGAGTTCAACCCGTCGATTAACCTCTTGATCGAACCGGTATAGGTGTGCCATGGATATTAGACCTGATTTTCGTCTGGTCCATGTTCATCTAAGACCTACCCGTTGGAAGATACTATTGAGATTATTAAGCACAGTGCGCAGGTCCTCTAGCGATTCCGTCACAATGACTATGTCGCCGGCAAATCGAAGGCGATGTATTCACCATTGATGTTACTACCGTGTCCTTTCCAGTCCAGTAGCTCGAAGGCATCTTCCAACACAGCGGCGAAGAGTTTTGGGGATATTACATCGCCCTATCTCACACTTTCTGTTTCGTACTCTGGTTCTGTATTGGAACAGCTATATTAGCTGTATTGTTCAAACACTACAGTTAAACACTACTTCGATATACCGACAGTCCGTGCTGCACCGCTAAAGTGACTATATCACCGCCCAAATTTCGACGCCATCAAATGCTCTCTCATAGTCCACATACGCCAGACATAGCGGTACATTATACCCTTCGGTCTTTAGTACAATCTGATGAAGTAGGTACAATATGTATGTAGCACTAAAGCCGTTTCGGAATCCGGCTTTTTTGCGAGATCGAATCGTCCGATATTGCGCGTAGCATTTCTCTTAGGATACTCGTAACATCTGCTAAAATGTATTCTTTAATAATATCCTTCTAGCGTCTGTAGTCAACGTTTAATATTTAGTTTTCTTAGAATATTTAAAGCAGGAGCGGAACTTATTTAAGAGACAAACTAGCGATGCAAAGTGCGGAACTAAACAAACACACTCCAGAACTTCACTAAAACAAACGCTAAGACTATGCTTGTCTTAGGAAATTTTCTGCATAGAGCAAAGTTCACAATTGCATTTATCTTATCGTATAGCAATACCTATTTCTATTTTGCTCATATGTTGAATTACTTTATAGTAAACAAGTTTTTACTACGCTTTTACTCGTGCGATTCTCATACTAATGTGAGATGAAAACTATTTCAAATATTCCTCTGAAATATTAAATTTAGTTAGTTCTAAAAGCATAACTCGTTTTAAAGTTATTTTGGATGAGACAAATAGACAGATATTTTAGTTTATTTCCTTTAAATTGTTAGAGAATACAGAACATGCATTAACCTCGGCTCACATGAGGTCTCCTAGGTCTGTTAGTATCTATAAAAGTTGATAATAAATTCAAGAAACTGATTTCAGCATGGACAGTAGCATTTAAAACTATTTCTACAAATGTTTTACATAAACTTGGAAACTACAAGTTTGGACAGATAAAGACAGACTATTTTTATTATTGGATAAAGTGATGAAACGAGCGAAACGTTCACCTGATGGTAAGTGCAACCTCTGCCCATAACAAATGCTGTCAACTAGAAAATGTGCTGAGTGCACACAACACTGTGTCCGTCACCCTAAGACATAAGTTCTTAAGTCATAAGTTCATATGCCTAGTGATTACGCTAGCTCACAGTGCCCTTCAAACCGAAACCCAGTAATGTTTGCGCACTACTGCTTCACGGCAGAATAACTGGCCCTGGTGTGGTACCTACCTAGACAGATTCCTGCATAGATACCAAGAAAGGTAAAAACTAATACACGGTTGACGATCAACCTCAATGATTAGGACAATAATGGGTTCGCTAGTACTACGTGATTTCGCAAGTATTTGCATTGAGCTGAATCGATCCGACACTTTCATCGACGTCCCCTGTAGGCTGACTTATAGCGCCGTGAATTTTTTATGGCTATTATGAATTAGAATTAAGTGGGAAAACATGGAGGGCAATATAGGACAGTGAAAATTGATCCTAATATAATGGATACTGCGAATTTAATTCATTCTAATGTAATCCTGTCATTCTGATAGTGATTTACTTTTAAAGGATCGGAATTTATCTTAGCGACAAAAATATCGTAATACAATCACTTTATATTCTATTCTTGTAGGCTTCGTATATACTAGTATGTATGTTTGAAAACACAGATACTGGTGGTAGGATTCCTATGCAGGAATCCGTCTAGGTAGGTAGCGCCCCTGGGTCAGTAATTCTGCCGTGAAGCAGTAGTGTGCAAACATTACTGTGTTTCGGTTAGAAGGGTCCTGAGAGTTAGCGTAATCGCGGGGCATATGAGACTTAACTCATATCTCAGGGTGACGAGCGCAGTGTGGTGTCACACAGAAATGTTCTGGGTGACACAGAATTTGTAACGGGCAGACGTGGCACTTACCATCAGGTGAACGTTTTGCTCGTTTCGTCACTTTATCAATAAAAAAAATTTTTTTTAATGTATTTAACAGTTATCTCTACAGTTATCATTTATACGAGTATTGTTTCAAAGTATACTTAAGTTTTGAACTCTGCCTGGCTTTGGGATTGTTGATGAATTATTCAGTATGTACTCGTATGAAGTTGAAGGCAATACAGAAACTAAAGCTATGAAGTTTACATTATTTTATAGAATTGTAACGAAACTTGTTGTATATCAAAATCCAACGTGGGAACCCTGAGTTTTTTTTGTATCATTTCGTCATCATTTAAAATGTAAGTCGTAATCCATAATTGTAATTGTGAAACATTTTGGAAAGATATAAAATATTCCATTTCATTACATCCAGGATATTAGACAACCCTCAATGATCATCACCATCATAATCATTAGTATATACTGTTTTTGTACATAATAACGTGTTATTGAAATTTTATATATCTTACCGTGCCAGTTTCCTACAGTGACGGCAACTTCCGAATCGTATCGGAAGCTATATATATATATATTATATTATACTAGTGGTAGGATTCCTATGCAGGAATCCGTCTGGGTAGGTACCAGCCCAGGCCAGTTATTCTGCCGTGAAATATAAAAACAAAGTTTTGAAAAAAAGTGTTTTTTTATGAATCGCTATTTAATAGTGCAGCAAAAATATGAAAAATAGAAATAGTGTCATCATCCATACAACTAAAAAAATTGCAGTGCTCGCTTACGTGAGTGAGATATACTTTTTAATTTAAGCCAATAGTTGGTGATATAGGTGCTTCTACCAACATACATACAGTCACACCTTTTACCCATATAGGGATAGGCAGAGGCTGCTGACGTAGCCCACTTTTCGCGTTCGCGGGAAAAGAGAAGTCACGGGTGGTGAACCACGTCGCTGCCATTTTGGTACGCGTCAAAAAAATTCCCACTCCCCATTGCGTATTCACGAGTACAATAGTGACAGCATTGCATATTATGGTGTTATTCTGGACGAATTAAGGTGTCCGTTTAATACCTTAGTCGCCTATTACGACACCTCGGTAGAAAACACGTAGATGGTATTTTACTCTGCCGGTCACCTATCGGTTATATGCGCTTCTAAAGTCGTAAAATGCTACGTATTAAAGATTACTTTTCTTTGATATTTCTGTTATATATCCTTTTTTAAATATACATATCATGTTGGCATTCTATTAAATAAATTAGCTAAGTGTCTAATTTATTTCTAGCATACGCTGCAGAGCTTAACTTGTTTGTTGTTTAGATATATAAGGACCTCAGTCACGTTATTTTGTTCCATTCCATTCCCCACTAAACATTAAATTTGTATTAAATTGTAACACGCTTGTAGTTTCAGCGTTCGCATCGATGTTAGCTCTACCAATATGCGAGTTTGCGTGCACTAATTAATACGTCGGATGCACGGCTTAGCATCGTAGCTCGTAGAGCTACACGGTCTACTTATATCTAAAATAGGTTTCATTGAAACTTATTGGATAACAAATTAACGACAGAATTTTAAAGAATGATTTAGAACATGTTTTACACGAACTCATTTATGAAAGTGTTTTGGTGCCGGGAAGAGCTCGACATACTGTTTAAGGGCCAGTTACTTCACATCTTCGAAATATTTTATCTGTTAGACTTGCAAGTTTCCTCTTGATTTTTCTCTTACACTGTTTCACGGCAGAATAACTGGCCCTGGGGTGGTACCTACCTAGACGGATTCCTGCATAGGTATCCTTCCACCAGTAAATAAAAACAACACCAGCACAAAACTAAATTTTTAATTAATAAAATCGTACAACGGTTAAAATGACAAAGACTCGGGCTCGTGTTTTAACCTGGCCATCGTCAGTTTTTGAGCGCGACTTCAGTTGTTTTTATATTACGCGTAGTACATGCAACAAAGAAGTATTCAAATGTCGTTTCCCCGTAAAGTTTTGTTAAAGCTTTCATGTAATGAGGGTTAAACGTGGACAAACTCAAAAATGAATTTCGCTTTACCCCTTTTTGTTTTATAAAATTATTTTATGTTTACTATGAGCTGATAATGAACTTGTTTTATTTTAATGATGATGGGCAGCAGCATCTTCCTGAAACATCAGAATAAATAAACTGCGATTGCCAACCCGCCTGCCTAGCGTGGCAACTATGGCAAAATCCCCCCAAAATGAGAGCTACAGACTTTTCTGGCAATCTATTGGGGAGCCCTATTTTCAACAGTAGACTAGTGATACGCGTTAGGTGTCCGGCAGAGTAGAATACCACCTACCTCTTTTCTACCGAGGTGTCGTAAGGGGCAACTAAGGTGTTGTACTTACAGCATTTATTCGTGCGGAATGATACTATGGTGTGCGATGCTGTCCATTGTCTAGTGTTTCTAACTTGGAGTCTCTATCAGCCGTGAGGGTGATGATGCCACAGTGGACACAGCCGTTCTGCAACTTTCGCTATTGGATTCAAGTAACTGTAGTGCACGCAGCGACTTCATTCTGGAAAACCGCGTCGGATCGCGGGCTAAACTAGTCGAGGGGCCTGTTACTTCGGTGACTAGGTTAATAGCGGATTCCTCCCGTTTAGTGCACGAAGTCTGTCTCGGCGAGGAAGGCAACCTACCACAGATATGCAATATATAATATGATTTCGGACATCGATAATAAATATGATTTCGGCGAAAGTTGAACAACAGGGTTTTCCGTTCACACAAAATATCGCTCTACATGGCTATAGTCTTGCCAAATATTCTTTATTCTTCGTAAACGTGGACCGTATTTCGTCGACACATCCGCACTTTAGATCGGTTTCATATAAGATGTCTGCGAAAAATTCTTAAGATTCGATGGTCCGACCATGTACGGAAAACTGAAGTGCTGCGACAAGCAAGTGTCTGTGGTTATTTTTTTTTTATTTAATAAAAGTGACGGAACAAGCAAAGCGTTCACCTGATGGTAAGTGCAACGTCCGCCCATAACAAATGCTATGTCACCCAGAACAGTGTGACACCACAATGCGCCCGTCTTCCTGAGACATCAGTTCTTAAGTCTCATATGCCCAGTGATTACGCTAGCGCTCAGTGCCCTTGAAACCGAAACACAGTAATGTTTGCACACTACTGCTTCACGGCAGAATAACTGGCCATGGGGCGGTACCTACCTAGACGGGTTCCTGCATAGGAATCCTACCACTAGTGTAAGTGGTATAGACGTTTATCTTATGCAGCGACAACTTCGGTGGTGTGGTCACCTTCCACGTATGGCGGACGACCGAGTGGCGAAGCGCATCTTTTATTCAGAACGTGCGGAGGGCAAGCGCAAGCTTGGTGGGCAAATACTCCGGTATAAAGATATGCTAAAGCGACATATGAAAACATGTAACATAGAGCCGTTGCAATGGGAGAAGATGGCCAGTAATAGATCGGAATGGCGTCAAGTGAATGATAAAATCTAAGAGTTTGAAAACCATCGACTTTCAGAGCTTGATGCTAAACGCGAAGAATTAAAAGCCCGATCACCAGCGGCTACTCATTATAATTACGTTGATGGTATTCTGACATGCCCTCAATGCACGAGAACTTTTAAAAAGAAAATTGGCTACGTTAGCCACAGAAGGGCACATCAACGAAAAGAAAGTTGAAAAGGAGTTGAAGCAGTCGCCGTAGCCGAAATCGGCTATGGCGACGTCATCGTACATTCATGTAGAATAGTCTTTAGAGTAACTGACTTCTACACCGCGGGTCTGGGTTCTGACACCATCCGGAGCCAACATTTCTGCGTAAACACAAATTTAGTTGTTTTAGGGTCTGGTTGCACTACGTATGTGAAATTTGTGTCTGATAAATGCACTCACGATGTAGGAGAAATCCCAGTAAGAGTCATGGTTTTTTAAAAATCTTGGTTTAATATAGCAATCTAGAATGACGTGCTAAATGGAAAGAAAGAAAGAAAGAAAGAAAGAAAGAAATTTTTTTTATTCAATACTACAACACAACATACAAAAAATAAGTAAACAAAAAATACGACGTATTACATTGTCAGACGTACGTTGGGTTGTAGCAACGAAAAGGCTGTCGACTCAGCATAATGCTATGGCAGAGTTGCCACAGCGCTGTTATTCTGTCGATGCCTCAGGTTTAACGAGCAGCTTCCGGACATATTGTTAATTGACTTAGTTTAATTGAAAAGAAATAAATATGCGCACATGTACACGGATACACACACACACATATATTTAGATGACGAATGGCATAGAACGTTAAAAAATAAGACTGTTATATCTTTTTTAATTTATTTTTTTAGTTTGATAAAAGTGACGGAACGAGCAAAACGTTCACCTGATGGTAAGTGCAACGTCTGCCCACAACAAATGCTGGGTCACCTAGAACATTTCTCTGTGGCACCACACTGTGCTCGCCACCCTGAGACATCAGTTCTTGAGTCTCATATGCCCAGTGATTACGCTAGCTCTCAGTTCCCTTCAAACCGAAACACAGTAATGTTTGCACACTACTGCTTCACGGCAGAATAACTGGGCACTTCAAGGCACCTACCTAGACGGATTTCTGCGTAGGAATCCTACCACCTATATTACGAATAAATGTGATATTTGGTACTTATTCTTTTTATTTTATGAACACAAGACAATTTCTTAAGGTGTTCCAGGAAGATGCTGCTGCCCATCTCCTGGTTTCATTTTCCCTTTGTCGACTTTTACGACACCCAGGGGATGAGATCGCTTTCAGAGCGATAAGACCGCCTATCGCACTTGTTTATTTTGTGCTTATTCCTACATTTGGTGTACAATAAAGAATATATTGATTGATTTATTGATTAATTATAATGACTCTACGAAGGACAACCGCTAAGTCACTCTATAATATTATCATCATCATCATTTCAGTCTATCTCTAGTCCACTGCTGAACATAGGCCTCCCCCATAGATAGCCACAAGTTTGTAGCTCTCATTTGGGAAGGATTTTGCCATAGTTGCTACGCTTGGCAGGTAGGTTGGCAGATGCAATGCAATATACTGCTCGTGGGAACGCAGTGAGGAGGATTTTTTTGACTCGTACCGAAACGTCTCGTTTCCCACGGGTGCGAAGATTGGGCTACTTGTGTGGCCTCTGTTTACCCCTTATATGGGAAAAAGGGGAGATTGTATGTATGAATATTGGTTTTTAAAAGGTTTCCCGAAGTCCCATTGTATATTCAGTTGCTATTGGCTGCTTTGCAATACCAATACTAAATGCTATAATAAATTGAACTATGAACGTGAGCTAAGTATAATAATTATCTGTTGCCTTTAAAAAGATTTTAACCGTATAACACAAAGTGGTGGCGGCTTAAGAGAATCTACCACCCCATCTCATCCCGTGCGTGAACATTATACACAGGAGATGGGCAGCAGCATTTATCTGGAAAATCTGAATAAATAAACTGCGGTTTCCAACCCGCCTGCCAAGCGTTGCAACTACGGCAAAATTACCCCAAAATGCTACATACTTTTGTGGCAACCTTTGGGTGAGGCCTATGTTCAGCAGTGGACTAGTGATCAGCTGAAGCGATGATGATGTTGAACACAAAGTTTCTATTTTTAAATGAAACAGACTAACTAAAATTATTGTGTTCTGTCATTACAATGTACTGTAAAATTATGAAATTACACCGTTTCTTTGTCTTCAGATTAAATAATTATATTTGACAACTTTTAAAAAGACTGTATTCGTTTTATTCAATTATCTTAACAAAGAGAATTCTTTTCAAAATATACAGCTTTAGCCCTACAAAACTGCCATTAAGCAGCTGTTTCAACTCCTAATGTCTTTCTGTGCTGAATACGTAAACGTAATTTTCTTGAACGAAGAAAGTCCTATCTGTTTTTTTTTTTTTTTTTTATTTATTTAATAAGGCTTACCAACTAAATACATATAGAAACAATAATAATGAGGTGCACTTAAAAAATTGTATATATGCATTTAAATTAAAGGTAAACACAACAGATAATAAAAGACTTCCTTTAAGGAGAACAGTAACCTATAAAAATATCAGTACAATAAAATAATAAAATTAGAACAAACCAAAAAAAAAAACCTATCTTATATAATGTATAAATGGAAAAAAGAGAGAAAGTAAAAAATCTTTTAAAATAAAAAAAATATTTGGCTGTGTAATGTGTTAGTACCTTCCTCTTTAAAACATTTAAGCTATCAAAATGGATATCCACATCACAATTTTGAGATGTTGAATTGAATGCATTCAACAAGGATGATAAAGGTGTGTTTCTGCCATATTCGTTACGACTCTTTTTAATATGAAACGGTTTGTAGTTATGTAGACGTGCACTAATTCTTGGAACAGTGATATCGATATCAAGTAAGAGAGACCGACAGTCAATTTTAAAACTCAAGAGCTTGTGCAAGAAAGTTATACTTAAAACATCCTCCCGCCTTTCTAAAGGTATCATTTGGTAATGCTCAAGTCTTTTCTTATAGCTATTAAAAGTGTGATAAGTCCCTTCGATGTAACTGAGTCTAGCCAACATTCTTTTTTGTACCTTTTCTATACGTTGTATACTGTTTTGATAACTAGGATACCAAACAAAGGAACAGTAGTCTATATTGCTACAGATCAGCGCGAAATAGAGGGCCTTTAAAGCTGGTATGGACTTAAATTCTGTAGTGTTACGAAAGATGAATGCTATTAATCTATTACACTTATTTATTGTGATATCAATATGACGTGTGAATCTCATTTCGGAATCAATGTTTAGGCCTAAATCTTTAACATATTTTACTTGATTAAGACGAGTATCTGCAATATAGTAATTAGTCTCGAATTTTTTATATTTCCTTGAGAATTTTATGTGGTGACATTTTTTTACATTGAGTTCCATCTTATTACATTCATTCCATTTACAAAGATCGTTAATATCCCTCTGTAATAGTAACTGGTCCTCCGTGCACTTAACGGTTCTAAAAAATTTCAGATCATCGGCATATAATACAAACTGACTGTTATTTAATATATGTTTTATGTCATCTATAAACAAACAAAATAAAATTGGACCCAGGACTGAACCCTGAGGAACTCCAGAAGTAGCTTGAAATATGTGAGATACAAATCCGTTTACAACAACCCTCATTACTCTATTTTCTAAATAGGACTCAAACCATCTCAAAAGACATCCATCAATAAAAAAAAAGTTTTTAAGTTTAGCCAGTAATATTTTATGGTCCACTTTGTCAAAGGCCTTGCTAAAGTCGGTGTAAACGGCATCAACCTCATTGCCATTACTTAGTTCGGTTAAAACCTTTTCGACAAAGAACATTAAGTTGGTTGTTGTGGAACGCTTCGCAAAGAAACCATGTTGATAGTCACTCAGAAGTTGTTTTACGTGCCACTTTAAATGGTTACTAACAAGAGATTCAAATATTTTTGACAAAGTGGAAAGTATGCTGATAGGTCGATAATTACAGATATCACTGATACTTCCGGATTTATGGATTGGTAAAACGATAGCCTCTTTCCATACGTTTGGAAAACTGCCTTCCGAGATAGATCGGTTGTAAATTAAATGTAGTGGTGTCGACAATATTTTAGCACATTTTTTTATGAATATTGGAGGTACTCCATCAAAACCGGCTCCTTTATTGGTATTAAGCCTACCAAGTTTAACTTCAATATCCTTTTTAGGTATTTGTATATAATTCAGATTAAGAGAATTTGTCACACTGTCGTTAACTCTCGAGTAAGACTTATCTTGGACTTTGGAGGGTTTGTTATAAACAGATTCAAAGTGCTCTGCAAATAAGTTAGCAATACCATTACCGTCATTAGCACCTTTGTTCCCCAGTTCCATTTCCTTAGGGATCGAGTCATTATTATTACGTTTATTCTTTATGTAAGACCAAAAATGTTTCGGATTATTTAAAATATTTCTTTGCACATTATTTATGTAGTTGCTGTAACTCTTATTAATTAGTGTGTTTGCTCTTTTTTTTAACAACTCATATTCGTATACGTCACGATTGTTTTGATATTTTTTCATTTTTTTGCGGCTAATTTCCTTTTCCTTTAAAAGTTTTATAAGTCTCTGTGAATACCATACAGGATATTTATTTTTAACACATGGTTTTAGGGGTACATATTTCTCGATATTTTTTCGAATTATGGTATAGATTTTTTCTAAGCATTCATTAATTGAGCGGCAGCTATTTAACTCACTATCCCATTTTACTTCATATAGAGACCTATTTATACCTTCATAATCTGCTTTATAAAACTTGTACACATTGAAATTATTGTATCGAAGTTTATCTATTTTTTTATAATATATGTCAATTTCTAACGGCGGGTGAAAGTTATCAATCTTCGATAAAGTATCTACAGCTTTACTGACCGAGATAGGATATTGAACGTTAGATAAAACCAAATCAAGTATTTTAGAGTCATTATTTTGTACCTGATTATGCTGTTTGAAGCCGTTACATGAAGTAAAATCTATAAATATCTGATTTATTTTTGTGTTAGACTTAATTATTGGATTGCTATGATCTGAGGTCCAATCAATATGGCCCAAATTAAAATCACCCACTAGAAGGATAGGATCAAGATTTTGTATAAATATACTTTTGGTGTTGACGAAGTGGTTTAGATCATCACTTGAGACTGGTGGGGGTAAATAAACAGCACAGATATGAAGAGAGTAATTTGGCATTATGTCTAAAGTAATCCATAAATCTTCACAAGAACTTTCTAAGGATGTATTCCTTCTAGCCTTTATATTTCTCTTTACTGCTATTCGCCCACCGCCACGCTACGCTAAAACGCCACCACCTTCCTTTCCAGTATTGGAGGTATTGGCCTGTCGATCTCTCCTGAATACCTGATACCTACTGTCAAATAGCTCCGTGCTAGCCACAGAATCGTTGAGCCATGTTTCAGTGAAAATTATTATATGAAAATGTCTTGACAGTACATTTTTATATATACTTTGCAGCTTAGTCCTAACACCTCGAACATTCTGATAGTAAATGTTCAAATCAGAGTGTGTGAAAGATGTAAATTTAATACAGCATTAGATAATAAATTAAAAAAAAAAAAAATTAACTGAGATTTTCCAATGCTTCCAACCTTGTTATTACCCGTGCTGGTGATGTCTCATTTTTGCGCACAAAGATTTTCCCATTACGCACCCAAACATATTTGTATTGTTTCTCTTTTGCTCTCAATCTGGTAGCTGCGTGTAACGCCTTGTTGGATGGAGTGAGATGTTCGTTAATGAATACTGGTGATTCAATGTCTCCATAACCCAGGATTTTCGTGTTTAATTTATTTTTTGGGTTCATTTTATTGTATGTAAGTACAGCGCCTAATAAGTTGTCTCGCTTTATTTTACTTGTTAGTTTACATACAACAGTCCTTGGCAGCTTGGATGAGGTATTAAGCTTTTGCACTCGGTTGCAGGATAAAATATCAGTTTCCAAAATGGGAAATGAAATATTTTTTCCGATATTAACGATTGTGTTAACCAGGTTTTCTTGTCTGTGCTCAGGTAAGCAGTGGATTTCGACGTTTGACTGACGGGCAGACTGTTCCATTTGTGATAACCTTTCCTCTAAATCCCTGACCTTGCCAGTTAACATTACATTAGTTGTAGAAACGATCTTGGTATCATCACATAGGACTTTAACTTTGGTACTTATAGCATCATACTGTGAATTAATAAATTTAATCGTTTCTTCAAATGCATGAATTTCTTTTTTGATACTAGCGAACTCCTCATTTAATGTATCTCGTATCACTGAACGCAATTCCCGACGAATAATTTCTGCTAGTTCAGCACGAGATACACAGTCTTGGTGTTCAGTAGTGGGTTCGCGCTCTTTTTGACGCCTTACAGTAATATTTTGAGAGTCGTCTAAAAATTCGCTGCTGGTCGCCAATTTAATTGAAGTATCATCACTATATCCTCCCTTACGTATTATTGACAAGTGTTTAATGGAGCAGTCAGGACATTTCCAATCTTTTTGCTTTTTGAAGTTATCAACATTCAAATTAACACAGAGGTAATGATATCATTTGCCGCACGAATATTGAGTGCAAGTAATTCTTTCGGAAGGTTTGATTGGTTTTTTACAACCGCTGCAAGGTGAGTTCATATTTGAAATAATAAATTTGACAGAAATTATGCACAAAAAGTGTTAGTGTTTATCTGGATTCGAACTTCAGATTCTTGAATGCGCTTAACGTTTAAAACAAAAAGTGGCCGCTTATACCACTGCGCTACTAAGCTGCTAGCAGCAAGCATGAATTTTTGGAAGTGTTTCGAGTATTCTTCGTTATAACTATCGTACTTTGACCTTTCCTTTGTTTGTCAAGAATAGCTCTAACACCGCACACTACGTAAACACAATGTTTGCAATAAATATTGCCAAAATACACCAATTATTCCACGATAAAAGATAACACTAATACAACTGTTAGGTCCAGTAGGTTCTGACCGATATTAACGTCTAAATTTTACTTCACAAACTTTATTTTTTGCACTGTTATTGAATTTATACGAGGAGCATAAGTAAACGTGTCCGTTTGGTAATGTTCTCGCGGGTATATTCTGTTAGATTGGGTAACGTGAAAAAAACTTCTAATAGTAATTTTAAGCTTTTATTATTTATTTCGTGCCGTGCCGTGTGGTGGCGGCTCGTTAAAAGAATACTACCACTCCATCTCATCCAATGGATCTCGTAAAAGGCGAGTAAGGAATTAAACTGCACTGTGCACACCCAACAGCGCATGGTGGCGATGGGCTCACCACCTATCACACCGAGTGCATTATATTGTTTTGGTGAAACGTGGATTGTGGCAGTCATCTGTTTTTGCAGTGAGCGCCCAGTCTCTGACTACCCCTTATGGGATACAGTCGTGATCTTATGTATGTATGTATGTATTATTTATTTCAATTTTACAACTCTCGCGATTGTTCTTTAATTATAAGTCCGAAATATCCGCGGCTTCATCCGCGTGAAATTTACATGTAAGTAGGATTCCTATGCAAGTAGGAGTCAGTCAGTGTGCCAATTTTACACAGAAATATTCTGGATGACACAGCATATGTTGTGGGCGGACGTTGCACTTACCATTAAGTGAACGTTTTGCTCGTTCCTCATTTTTTACAATAAAAAAAAAATGTTAATACATGTATGTTAAATGTATATTAATATTATAGCGAAGCAGACGACCGCGTGGCCTAGTGGTCAGAGTACCTGACTTCTAAGCCGCGGGTCCTGGGTTCGAATCCCAGCCGGAGCCAACATTTGTGCTAAAACATAAATTGTTGGTTTTCGGGTCTGGTTGTGTTGTGATTGTCCCCGTGTTTCTGACACTGCACCCTAGCCTACCTCCGATTTTATCGCATCAGCGTTACATCGGGCGGGGATAGGTTGGGACGAGCGAGTGCCTCTGTGTTTGCGCGTACACTTGAGGCACTATAATATCTCCTGCGCAGTTGATGGCTCTCGACAGTAGACGGAAGTTGTCGCCGTGGTCGAAATCGGCTAGGAGAACATCATCAATATTATAGCGTAAATTGCGTTAAAAAAAGCTTGGAAATATCATTTTATTCAAATAAAATGTTTGTAAGTGTTTGCTGTGCACCCTATTTTATCCTGTTGATGTCGTCAACGTCGTAAGGGGAAAGTCGTTACTTTCGTACGTACATAATCATCATCATCATTATTAATTCAGCCTATCACTAGTCCACTGCGGAACATAGGCCTCCCATAGATTGCCACAAAAGTTTGTAGCTGTCTTTTTGAGGGGATTTTGCCATAGTTGCCAAGCTTGGCAGGCGGGTCGGCAACCACAGTTTATTTATTCTGATGTTCCGGGAAGATGCTGGTGCCCATCTTTTTGTTTTAATTTTCCCTCTGTCGACTTTTACGACACCCACGGGATGAGATGGGGTGGTAGATTTTCTTAAGCCGCCACCACACGGCATGCATATTAGTACGTATAAATTTTACATTCTAATATTTTTTTAAAAATCTTATGAATTCCAATTGCACGAAATCATCAGTTTTGTTCATTACAGTAAAGGGTTATCCTAAATAAGGCCTTCGAGAAAATGGTCATGATATAATTTTGCTTGAAGTTGGTCCAAAAACAGTTCCTATAAAGCTTTTGAGACAGTAAGTGAAAAGACGTTAACCTACTGTCACAGTTCCCTTGTGCTCTCTGAAACAAAGATTTACCCACGGGATTCAATTTACAATGGAGTTAGAGGCAAATAACTCTTTAGCTTTTATGGATGTGTTAGTAATTCGGAATCCTAATAACACCTTGTGTCACACTGTGTATAGAAAAAAGACCCATACAAATAGGTATATAAATGTTGAATCTCACCACCATCCTTCACAGTTAGTTACCGTGGGTAAATCTTTGTTTCAGAGAGCACAAGGGATCTGTGACAGTAAACACCTGGCCGCCGAGCTTCAGCATGTCAAGCAAGTTTTGCAAGACAACAAGCTTCGGGTTCCGCGCCTTCGTCGCAGTGACCGAGTGAAGCCGGCCACAGTCGAGCGTGTACCTGCTGTTCTTCCAAATGTCAGAGGAGTCACGGACAAGATTGGCTATATCTTGAAGCGAGCTTCTATAAGAACATTTTTCAAGCCGCCGAAGAAGATAAGTCAGTTTTTACCATCTGTCAAGTGTAACGTCCCTCTACAAGATGCAGGAGTATACAAGCTGGATTGTGAATGTGGTCTCTCTTACATAGGGCAAACTAAAAGATCCATAAAAACCCGCGTTAAAGAACATATAGCTGATGTGAAACATCGACGCTCTAGGAAGTCTGCAGTCTGTGACCATGTTCTGGATCATCCCAACCATTACATCAGATTTGATAGACCACAAATCCTTGCAAAAGAACATCGATTCCTACCAAGGATGATTCGCGAGACTATTGAAATTAAAAAACATCCTAATTTCAATAGTATTACCACCGGCTTGGGATCCTATTATTAATAAAATTAAGTCAAAAACCAAGCATACCACTGCAAGGCTTCAAGACACAGTAAGCTCTTTCTGCGTAGATCGGACTAAAAATAATAATTAAAAGCTGAAGGTACTCCGGGTTAACTATGACATCGGGACAACTGTCACCTCAGTCCCCCCGTGACCATGGGTGCTGTAAAGCGCCCGAAACGTCGGGTTAAAAATAAAAATAGTTATAAATTAAACGCGATAAAATCCGTAAAAATAGTTTTATTTAAAAGCTCTGCAGAACTGAATTCTTAATGATCCAGTGCGATCAATATCCACATATGTGTAATACATAAATCTTAATAAATAATATAGCTAGCGGTTTTCCATTTATGATTGTCCTTTTAAAAAATTGTCGACTTTTATTATGTTACAAATAGCTCCACCTTTTGCTTTACCGCATGTTACTCATAATTGAAATAATTGCTGGTCTGCCTCTGAGCCTCTTTTACATAATTACTCTTACCATACACTTTTAGCTGTTTTTGTAATTAATACATTTACAAAAAAGAACGAGACTCAAATAAGTTTATTTGACTGTAGTTCAAAAATCTCGCAGAATAATCACGGCTACAAATAAAAGAAAATTACGAGTTACTTGCTACGCTACGGCGTAGGCATGATTAAATATGAATTGTAGAGTCAAGGCGAGCCGGCGTAGCGTCGCGCTACAAGCTTAGAAATGAGTTATGCGAGCAAAGTTCTGATTTTAATTTTACTTTCTGACGCTTCACATACTGTTTTAAATGTTTTGATGAGTTTTAATTTGGTTAATTTTAATACATTTATATTTCAACTTTGATAAGAATTTCGTTTTTATTTTTAATGTGTTTTAGATAAATTGCATATTTGTATTTATAATGATAATAATATTAATAAATTATAAAATCGCCTCACAACTGAACTCTTCCCAGAAAAAGTATTCCCACTTTGCGAAGCTAATGACAAAAATGACAGAATAGTATATTTCATTACGAGTGCGGAAGCCTGTCATTGCAAAGAGTTCCGACAAATGTCTAGCCGAGCCGAGGCGCAGCCGGAGGTGAGGGTTGACAGTCGGAACAAGTTGCAATAACGGTTCCGCACGTGTACTGAACTATTTTTAATTACAGTTGCGAAAAAATGAAGCAATTTGATAAAATAATAAAAACACAATAAACTCAACTAACTAATCATTTGTTTCTTATAAAAGTTATTATTCACATATACATTGAAATTGGTACAGTTTTTATACTAACTGGGGATGTTTTAGGTTGCATATTTACTGTTTGAGACAAACTATTATTAATTTCGTATGATTGTTCATGTATATTTGTCAAAGGTGTTATACAATGGCGTTTGCTAGTTGATGGAATTGGATCTGATGAATTATCATTATCAAAGAAGGTAGATGGAGGAACGTTCTCTTCAGTATTGTCAATACTGAGTTCCGGTGGTGTTAATTCAAATAAAATATCGTCGAAATTACTCATTTTGTGCAACAAACAACTAAACTCGCAAACGCGCGCCTACCGTAAAATAATATAAGCAGAGATGCAGCAGATATGTTTTCTTCACCCATTGTGGGTAGGCAAAGGGAACTATGCCATACAGCCAAGTGTTCAGTAGAATTTTTTTATTGATATGAAATGAAAGAGAAATTTAATGAGATGAAATGATTTTGAATGAAACTAATTTTCCGGATTTTATCGCGTTTAATTTAAACGCGACAAAATCCGTAAAATTAGTTTCATTTAAATGTGTAGTGTTCGCGTAAATATAAAAAAATCGTTATAAGATGAAATGAAAAGAAACCTAACCTAACTCATTGGATCAAATCATTAAATCTGATATTGAAACAAATTAATAGCTTCTTTTAAGAAATATTTGCATGAATCATCAATACTTCTATGATTTTTTTTAGTAAAAACATCGTGGTTGGTTTTTTCTTTTTAATAGACATTATTTTGACAGTTGGGAAAGAGAACGCACGAGTTCGGAAAAGGTAAAGAAAAAGCTCGAGTATGTAATAGCCCACATCCCGAACGCTATACGTCCCTGCAATATGCCACTTTTTGAGCAACTGTATTAAAAATTAAGTTTTCTCTTATTTTACTACTTATCCAAGAGAATAAAGGAAGGGAAAATTGGGAATGACATAAACTTCTTCAATTTATTTATTTACTAGGATTTATCCTTTATTAATTTTACATGCACAAATGTAGAGTTCCGTCTAGGAAGGTCTTCCGTGAAGCAGTAATATGCAAATATTACTGTGTTTCAGTCTGAAGGGTAGTGAGGCCTAGTGTAATCACTGGGCATATGAGACTCAAGAACTGATGTCTCAGTGCGACGGGGACACAGTGTGGTAAAGAAATGTTCTGGGTGATAACATATGGGAAACATATGGGGAGGCCTATGGTCAGCAGTGGACTATTGATAGGATGAAATGATGATGATATACGTAGCCATTGTTTCGTCGTAATACTAAAGTCGCAACAAATGACCTCGCCGGCTATCTATGACAAAGCAATTGTACAATTCCCATTT
Source organism: Luehdorfia chinensis (assembly GCA_019845155.1). Lineage (NCBI taxonomy): Eukaryota > Metazoa > Arthropoda > Insecta > Lepidoptera > Papilionidae > Luehdorfia > Luehdorfia chinensis. The sequence goes on from JAHVAK010000445.1 coordinate 193,574, forward strand.
TTATGTGTCAATGTTATTTAAAAGACGAATGTCTGTTTTAGTTTTTTTTTTGTTTATTTCAAAACATTTACGTCACTCTGTTATTTAAAATTCGAATGTATGTAGTTTTTGAATTCTTATGTCAATGTTATTTAAAAGACGAATGTCTGTTTTAGTTTTTTGTTTATTTCAAAACATTTACGTCACTATGTTAGTTAAACGTCGAATGTATGTAGTTTTTGAATTCTTCAACAGATGGCAATGTAATATTAATACATCGCGGTATAAAGAGTCACTGTAAATAGTATAAGAGGTTTATATTGAATACATACATCATTCACCAGGTGAAACATAGTTTTATTGGAGTAAATCCTTAGCAGTGATTTCAAAATCCAACTTTCGCGGTTTCTATGTTGCGACGGTACATAGTGAACGTACTACAATTCTTCATATAAATCAATGATATGATACACACGAACAGGTGATATTACACGCTTGAATAAAAGCGGTTGTGAACTTATGGAGACAATTTTCAAAGACAGACGAGGTCTTAACGTGTGTTTTGATGAAATTCTCGAGTGTCTTCAGCTTTGCACTTTGCATCGCTTGTTTGTCTCTGAAGTAAGTTGAGCTCCTGCTTCAAATACCAGATGCTGACTACAGCCGTTAGTCGAAAATTTTAAATTAATACGCAAATTGACGACGCATTACTTGTGGCACTAAATTTAATATTCTAACGCTATAATGTAGTTCGTGTAATATCACTTACATATGTTTGTAAGTTTACATGTAAATTTTTATAAATACTAAATCTTCAAAAAAATTAATAACTTTTTAGTATTAAGTCATTAAGAGCCTAGGCACTCGCTTTTTATTTCATAGTACGCGAGTCACCTGGGTTCGATTCCCGATGCCAGCACCACTAATTGCAATTTTAGGCGCTGATTTAACACGTGCTCGGCGGTGAAGGTAAAAAACATCGTGAGGAAACCTGCATGACTGAGGAATAATAAATATTTCGAATACATGTGAAGTCCGCCAACTCGCATTGGAGCAGCGTGGGCGGACTCTTCCCGGCTCCAAAACCCTCTCAGAAATGAGAGGAGGCCTGTGCTCAGCAGTGGGACATTTATATGCTGTTACTTTACTTTACTTTTATTAAGTCATTAGCTGCACGTATCATGGTGCTTAAAGCGCGGATTGTTTTCTGGCTAGAACGCTGTACTTGCACATTGTCTTCTTTCAAAAGACAACACTACGGATCCTTTCACAAAAGAACATATTTGAATATGCCTGGCCAATGTTTGCTTTTAAAGAAATACAGAAAATTGTATTTCCGCACGGCTAGTAATAAGTAGAAAATAGCATTTTTTATACAATAATTATAAAAAAAATTGTCAGACTTTTTTGTATGTAACACACAGAGGATTTAATAAAACAGAAGTACAAAAAAGAATGAGTATTTATAAACCTAAAGTTACTGATGATATGCAGAAATCCGTCTAGGTTGGTACAGCCGCACGGCCAGTTATTCTGAAGCAGTAGTGTGCAAACATTCCTGTTTCGGTTTGAAGGGCACTGTGTGCTAGTGTAATTACTGGGCATATGAGTCTTAAGGATTGATGAAGGAAACAAAGATAATTTGCTAAGATCCGCATGCAAAATATAAAACACACTCCACCACTACAACACTGCCACTAGGCAATATACACCACTGAAGTCGAGACCTCGACCCGTATTTCACCTCAAAACGAGCCATTAAAAAATGATATTGACTCTACAATATTTAGCCGCCGAGTGACAGTCACGGGGTATCTGGTTGCGGTTCCCTGTGGCGGTGTTAGTTTGCTCGTGCACGCTATTGTGGGAGGGCGGGCGGTGTTCTTCAAAACTAGGTAATATACACCATTATATATTTTGCTGATATAATTAACTTTATTTCCATCATTATAATGTATTTCCGCAAAGTAACGTCTCATTCTATTAACTATATTAAGAATTGATGTCTCTGGGTGACGGGCGTGATGCCACACATACATTTTCTGAAAGGTAGAAGGTAAATAAGTTTACTTCAGGTAAGTAACGCCATTAAATTACAACATTATATTTCATTCTTTACTGTACTGACATTTCTTTAGCGTTACTAGTAATCCCACGGCTCTATTATATGAGAATTCAGAGTGTAGTCCTACCCCGCCGTGTAGCGTTTAGAGGCTATTTTATATTTGGACTTGATGGTAAGTGCAACGTCTGCCCTTAACAAATGCACCCAGAACATTTCTGGCTGACTGCATTTGTTCCATCTGTTACAGCATCTGTTATGGGTCCACTGCACAATACTGCGCCTGTCACCCTGAGACATCAGCCCCAGTGATTACGCTAGCTCTCAGTAGCCTTCAAACTGAAACACGGTAATGTTCCCACACTACTGTTAACCAGCAGAATAACTGGCAGGGCCGTGGTACTTACCTTAACGGATTCCTGCTCCCACCTCCTTACCTTAACGGATACCTCCTACCACCAGTAAAATTAAACGCGTAACAATTCTCATTATGCCCTCTTACTGAAATAAAGTAAACTGGAATTTGAAAACCCAAAATAATGTAGAAGGTCGGAAATATGATAAAGTACTCAACCTCAGCATCTCAGTGTTGCCACAACAAGCTAAAATTAGTTACAAAAGCTTTTCTGTTGAGAAGGGAAAAGATTCATTAAGTCGTTGCTCCAAACCTTTTGCAGTAAATGCTTTTCAAAATATTTGCTAGTGGCTCATTCATTTCGCGTTTTAAGAAGCGGCAGAAAGCTTTGCAGTTTAAATCGCAATTGAATTAAAAATGCCGGACGCTTGGGTCGAGAAAGAATTCACGAAACACAAAGGGTAATTGAAAATAGGTCATTTGTATGTTATAGTACGTAACGCGTGGCCTAGTGGTCAGAGTACCTGACTTCTAAGCCGCGGGTCCTGGGTTCGAATCTCAGCCGGAGCCAACATTTGTGCTAAAACATAAATTGTTGGTTTTCGGGTCTGGTTGTGTTGTGATTGTCCCCGTGTTTCTGACACTGCATCCTAGCCTACCTCCGATCTTATCGCATCAGCGTTACATCGGGCGCGGGTAGGTTGGGACGAGTGAGTGCCTCTGTGTTTGCGCGTACACTTGTGGCACTATAATATCTCCTGCGCAGTTGATGACTCTCGACAGTAGTCGGCAGTTGTCGCCGTGGTCGAAATCGGCTAGGAGAACATCATCACAGTACGTATGGATGTTTCGAATTAAATGTTAACAGTACTTATAAAAAACAATTTTTTATTATGTAACAAGGTATTTCACGCTCGTGTAAATGTGAATCCGCCTACCGTCACTGGGTTTAAATGGGATTCTTTCCAGCCCCAATAAATTCTTTCAATAACGAGAGGAGGACTCCTATGCAGGAATCCGTCTAGGTAGGTACCACCCCAGGGCCAGTTATTCTGCCGTGAAGCAGTAGTGTGCAAACATCACTGTGATATTAATGATGGTCACAATCACATTGCTAAATAAATTACATTTAGACAAAGGTGATCCTTAGAATTTTATTAAGTTTCAGCTGAAATATTTTCTATAGTTAATAGAATCAGGCGTTACTTTGCGGAAATCCATTATAATGAAGAAAAGTAAGTTACTTTGCTAAGATCCGCATGCAAAATATAAAAATGGTGTATATTACCTAGTTTTTTGAAGAGCACCGCCCGCCCTCCCTCAGTAGCGTGCACAAGCAAACTAACACCGCCACGACGAACCGCCACCAGGTACCCTCCACCAAACACTACAATACTACCACTAGATAATATACACCACTGAAGTCGCGGCCGTCTGTCGTAGAGTCTATGACGCTTGATAATGCCTCGTTTTGGGGCGAAACACGTGTCGTGTTCTCGACTTCAGTGGTGTATATTATCTAGTGGTGGTATTGTAGTGGTTGGTGGAGGGTACCTGGTGGCGGTGTTAGTTTGCTTGTGCACGCTACTGAGGGAGGGCGGGCGGTGCTCTTCAAAAAACTAGGTAATATACACCATTTTTATATTTTGCATGCGGATCTTAGCAAAGTAACTTACGTTTCTTCATGAAATGTTTTCTTTATTTCTCTTTGTAGTTTACGTGATAATTTTGTAAAAGCTTCTTACACATGTAGCCGTTAGCCGGTAAGTGTCCAGCAGAGTAGCACTTACCTCTAGCGTACCTAGAGCGTGCCCCTATTCGTGCAGAACAACACCATAATATGCAATGCAGTTACTATACTAATATGCAATGCAGTTACTATACTAATATGGCGGCGACGTGGTTCGCCACCTGTTCCGTCTCGTTTCTCGCGAGGCTGAAAAGTGGGCTACGTCAGTAGCCTCCGCCTACCCGTAATTGGGGAAAAAGGCCATACTATATGTACATCTGGCAAAATTACGAAGCGCAGTACTAAATGTACACATTTTAGTGCTAGCGCTTTACCTTTACACGTACGTTTCTCGACACCGAGACAGCTAATGAGGTGACACTGTATAACATTCATTATTCAACGCTTCCACGCGATCGTAAAATTCATTTAAGTATATCCATTGAGCATTAAAACGAGAGATTTTACAAAATCTTATTATACGTTTATAGTGAAATTAAAGCAATCTTAAATTTCTACCAAGCAATTATTAAAATATTAATTCATGATTATACATACAGTAGCTGCGCCCCGCGGTTTTTATTTTTGTATAAAGTGACGAAACGAGCAAAACGTTCACCTGATGGTAAGTGTAACGTCCGCCCACAACAAATGCTGTGTCACCGAGAATATTTCTGTGTGACACGACACCGCACCCGTCACCCTGAGACATAAGTTCTTAGTCTCAAATGCCCAGTGATGAAGCTAGCTCACAGTGCCCTTCAAACCGAAACACAGTAATGTTTGCACACTACTGCTTCACGGCAGAATAACTGGCCGCTGGTTTCACCCGCCGTTTAGTTTAAAATAAATCGCTCTAAGGCTCGTAGGGCGACGTTATATAGTCTCTAGCCTTTCTCGGTAAGCTATCGAACACTAAAATAATTTTTCAATTCGAACCAGTAGTTCCTGAGATTAGCGCGTCTGTAAATATAAGAAATCATTACAGATAATAAAAGTTAACAAATTAAAATAATTGTAGTTTTTAAAATACATTAAATTTATACAGATAAGCTAACGACATTGCATGTTCATGTAAGGAACGCGCATGTCGTCTACACGCGCAAACATTCAATTCTTACTTACCCTTAAGTAACGTTCATGCGAAAATTGGAGGTAGACTGAGATGCATTATCAAAGACACAGGAACAATCACAACACAATCAGACCCGAAAAACAATGAAGGAACAACGAAGGTTCAAACGCACGACCCGCAGCGTGGTAGTCTGATGCTCTAACCGTTGGTCGTTTGAAGATTATTAAAAATAAGTCACAACTGAAAATTTCGTCAAATAAATCCAGAGTTGGTAAACTTTTATAAAATTGTTGGTGCGACTTCCGGAACCGGTGAGCTACACGGATACCGGAAATTCCTTACACGCATAACACGTCGATCCGTGAAGTATGATTGTAAGATTTTTTTCACTTTATGAATGCATATGCTTAAAAGATTTTTTTAATCAATACCCCGGTGGAAGGACCCAAGGAAAGTTATTCGTGAAGCAGTAGTTTGCATGCATTACTGTGTTTCGGTTTGAAGGGCACTGCGAGTTATCGTAATCATTGGGCATATGAGACTTAAGAACTGATGTCTAAGAGTGACGGGTGCAGTGTGGCGTCACACAGAAATGTTCTGGATGACACAGCATTTCTTATTCACTTATTATTATATTGCACTTCCCATTGGGACGTTTTGCTCGTTTCGTGATTTTATCGAATAAAAAAAAATGAGATTAATATTATGTTTAAGTTTATATTTGGGTATTGTCTCAGCAATTTCTTCTTCTTTCTTTTTAATTTTATTGTATTTGTTTCAAACGCCTTGGTTTCTTAATATCGTTATTGGCGGTTCGACATTACTTAACGTAATGTGAAATATGTTGACCCGAGTTTGATGTCCCGGTGACGGCACCTCTAATATTTTGAAGGAACCATTTTTCTTCTATTCATATTAGCAAATTAACTTTTGTATATACACACCATTTACACACGTATATACACACACATTTAAACACCATAATATATTTTGCATGCGGATCTTAGCAAATTAACTTCCTTTCCTTCATTATAATGGTTTACGGATAAGAAACGCCTGAGTCTATTACTAAACATGTAAAATTGTTTTGCAATTTTAAGTGCTTATTTACCACGTGCTCAGCGGTGAAAGTGAACGATGTTTTGCTTCTTTTTTTTATATAGAATAGCTCAGAGCAGGTGGCTCATGTGATGGTAAGTGATCACCGCCGCCCATGAACACCTAGTAATACCAGAGGAATAGCAGATGCGTTGCCGGCCTTTGAGAAAGGAATAGGCTCTTTTCTTGAAAGTGCCTAAGTCGTATCGTTCTGGAAAAACCACTGGCGGCAGCACATTCCATAAAGTGCAAGTGCGTGGCAGAAAATTCCGAAAAAACTCACTGTGGTGGGATGCCAACCATGAAGGTGGTGACGATGGAATTTGAGGTTAAGCCGTAAGGTGCGATGGTGAAATTCAGCGGCTGGAATTAATCCGAACAATTCTTCGGAACACTCCCCGTGGACGTCTTATAAAAAATGCAAAGAGATGCAACATCTCTTCGCAAAGCCAGCGGATTTTCGTACAGACGCCTGCATGTCTCAGAAATGCGAATATTTCGACGACATGTGAACTCCACCAACAAGCATTGGAGCAGTGTGGCCGACTAAAACCATCTCAGAAGCGCTTCCGCTACTTTTTCGTCGTCATTTAAATTACCTGTTTAATATGAAAGGATGCAGCGATGTAAAATGTGTAAATGAAATTTTAAGCACGACACTTCAGCCGCAAATACAAAAGAACGTCATTACGTTGGAGAATTTATTAAATGTGGACGCTGAAGGCAGCGGCCGGCGCGGGGTCGGGCTGTGGCGCAATAGAATCTCTTCCCAGATTTATGCTTTGAATTTAATTTCATATTTAAGAGTAGTTTCAAATATTTACGTTCCGTATTTAACGCTTCTAAGCAGATTATGTTGAATGAGTTCCACTGAACCCACAGATTAGTCGTTTAATAGAATTATTGATTGTCTGTTTGTCTGTGTTCGTATAAAGTATACGTACAGTTATAATAGATAAGAAGATCAAAGCTTATGATTATTTTTAAAAGATGGAATCGTGTTACTGTACCTATAATAACGATGACAGCAACATTCCGTGTACAGTCAGCAATGTGGTCATGAGGGCTTGTTTGCTTGTTTTTGGTGAAGTAATCGCTGTTAGCCTTTTGGCTTTTACAGCTTCATGCCTGGCCCGCGTGCCAGGTATGGTTTGACCCAAACATAAACTCCCACTAAACATCTAAATTCGGACCGTTGCGTTCGCTAGCGTGCTTGCGCTACTGTGAATATCTCCATAAAATTCTTATCTTAAGTCATCTGATGACCGTCCGAGGGAGGCTGCGGGCCTCCGTTCGGACTGTCAACTTGTGTGTCGGTAACTCTGGGCGGTGAGAACCGCCCTGGAACACAGGTGTATCTGGTGTACGCGGTGTTATTAACGATAGCTGCGCGCCGCTCTCTACGGCGGTCGCGCGACGTTGTGCGTGTGATGTTAAAGCTGTTGACTGTGTTAGTGTTGTTCGGATCGTGTCTGACCGTATCGTGGTCAGGGAGTGTTGAGACGTCCGTGTCGTCTAGCACATTTCGCGGGCGACGTTTGCGTTCGTACGCGTTTCTGTCGGATCGATAATTCGCTGCTTTAACCACCCGCGGGTTTGGATGAACCGCGGCTTTTTCGAAAAACGGCCGTGATATTTCTCTGAAGTGTTCAGAGAGTAAGTCACAGCCGCTGTGAAGGTCTACATTGCGTTGGTACCAGCCGGCTCCGGTGGCACCTCGCAAGAATCTATTTTGCACGGTTGCCCGTCGCGTGTGCGAACGCGACGCATGCATAGGCCATTACGGGTCTAATGCATGTCTTGTAGAGGCGAAGTTTGTGCCTAAGGCACATTTTGCTTAAGGCCCGAGGTATTTGACGCTCTTTTCCCAGGGAATAGGGCGTCCGAAGAGGGTGATCGTGCCTAGCTGATTATTGCCGATTGTGTGGCAACGTCTAGCGAGCTTAGGCGTGCCCCTCGAGAAGTATATCGCTACACTTTTCTCAGGGTTTACCTCTATTCTCCATTTCCGGAACCATTCGCCTAGGCAATCGGCTGCGGCTTGGAGCTGGATCGTTATGCGGCCCTTGTGCTTATCGGAATAATACAGGGCCGTGTCATCTGCGAAAAGCGCAGGATTGACTTGTGGGTCTTTAGGTATGTCGCTAGTGTATAGCGAGAACAGGAGTGGGGAGAGGCAGGAGCCCTGAGGGACACCCGCACGGAGAGGGCGGCTTAAGGAGCGCGTTCCCTCTACCCGGAAGCGAAAGGACAAGAAGGACAAGGCGATTGGACAAGAAGGCTCGTATGATGTTCACGAGTCTGTCCGGCACTTTCGTGTGATACAGCTTGTATTAAGCCGTCGTGCCAGACTTTGTCGAATGCCTTTGCGACATCGAAAAATAAGGCCCCTGTACCGGCACTGACTTAGGGCGATCGTGGAAATTCTCTAAAATGTGCTCTATTAGGCGGTGCACTTGATGAGTACGCTTTATTTGGATAATTATATTCTACATACATACATACAGGCACGCCTTATTGCCATATTAGGGGTAGGCAGAGGCCACACAGGTAGAGAGTAACCCTATTTTTGCCCCTGCGGGAAACGAGACATGACGGGTAGCGAACCTAGGCGCCGAAATTTTGTTAAGAGAAAAAAAACATTCTTGCTCCCTATTGAGTTCCTACGAGTAGTACAACGGAAGCTGTCCCAACATAACCATAGTCGCTTCTTACGACACCTCGGTATGAAAGACGCTATTTTACTCTCCTTTTATAAGATACTTTAAATATATTCTAAGAGCCGCATTATTTATTACGGTGTAAATAAATAATATTTTTTTAAATACAGATCCTGTTGGAGCAATACATAAATATCGGCTAACAAAAAATGTTGTTCTAGTTGTGAATTTTCATGAGAAAACTTTCTTATAAGTTTTCAGTTTGCAACAACAGACGTTACATATGTTTCTTTAACACCAATCATATCACAAAAACTCAACATGGAGTGAAAGTAGACGCGATAAAATTGGTAAAATAATTTAAATTACATTTGTAATATTCGCGTAAATATAAGAAATGAATTAATAGAAATAGACAATGAATATACTCGTAATTTTTGGAAGATTTTGGTAGCAATTTTCCATATACAAATACGCTGAAGGACAAATATGAAACTAAAAACGAAATCATTTTGTTTTTTGAACATTGGAAACCGGAAGCGAACTAAGAAAACTTGTCTCTTGTATACCAAAACTCTTCCGCGAATCTCAGTTTTGGTTAAAAACGAGATTTTAAAATGTTTTCTTCTTTATTTTCACGTTGTTCACATTGTCACCCAGAATATTTCTGTGTAACACCACACTGCGCCCGTCACCTTGAGACATCAGTTCTTAAGTCTCAAATGCCCAGTGATTACGCTAGCTCACAGTGCCCTCCAAACCGAAACACAGTAATGCTTGCACACTAGTGCTTCACGGCAGAATAACTGGCCCTCGGGTGTTACCTACCTAGACGGATTCCTGCATAGGAATCCTAACACCAGTAAAAACACAGTTACATTCGCATTTATAATATAAGTCTAGATAAGTCACTAAAATGTGTGTATCAAGGTAGCCTTAATACACCTACTGCAGACCCTATAACAGATTATATTACATGCGATTCCTCCACCTTTGCGTGCCCTGAAAACAATACAAACTTTTAGGTAGAAACTCTCACTTTATTTAAAATATCATCAAAGCCATACATAATTTTATTCCACACAACTCAAAAAAAAAAAAAAAATTTTTTTTTCCTACAATCATCTACGTTTCATGACGTCAACTTTAGTTTATTTGTTTTATTTTCATTTACTTATTTATTTTCATTTATTTTGTATTTTATGGTCCTCCCCACTCGTGGTAATGAATGTATTGTATATACGGCAATGTAGAATTTTGCTATGCTGTTTCTAATTACTAGTTGTTAAAATTAATTACCAATTTATTTATTTATTTTTTAATTTTTAATTTTTTGATAGTAGTTGCGTGGCAGATTAATGTTTTTTTTTTAATTTTTTTCATACACGCTTCGTAACTGAACGTATTTCCGCCCGTGAAATCAATATCAGGCTCTATTTGAAAATCAGCGCTGCAGCATCTTAGTGCTGCCGCAATTTGCTGAAATAGAGACCTTGTTTGACTTCACATTTTTTTTTATTTTTTTTTATTTTTTTTTGTCCCATTTTTTTTCTCTCACTTCATTTTCGTTTTTTTGTTTTTTAATATTTTATTGTGTATTTGTGATGTCAAATAAAACAACTTTTCTTTTTTCTTTTCTTTCGATTGCCCGCGTGTCGTGCGTGTCGTGCGTGTCGTGCGTGCCGGTGAGTTATTGAAGGTAGACAATGTGTCTGTGGCTTCGCTGCGATGTAGTTGGAATTTCTATTATGTCAGTTATAAATATTTCAAGATGTTAAGTTATACTAGCTGTGTTTCAACCGCGTAAAAAAGCCGACCCCGAACGATGAGATACATCTATACTTTCCCTTTTGAATCGGATTTTGGGGTTTTAATTTTTTTTTGTCGCATAACTCCGATGACGGTGACACGAAGTCGTAGTTAAGCGTATCGATAAATAATGAACAATGTTTTGTTCGTATAGATTTTTATCACGCTACTTGTTATTAGTTAGTTGAAATACATTCTCGTCATGACATTTCTTTTATTACATTCGATTTTTTTTTATTATTGTATAAAGTGACGAAACGAGCAAAACGTTCAACTGATGGTAAGTGCAACGTCCGCCCACAACAAATGCTGTGTCACCCAGAATATTTCTGTGTGACACCACACTGCGCCCGTAACCCTGAGACATCAGTTCTTAAGTCTCAAATGCCCAGTGATTACGCTAGCTCACAGTGCCCTTCAAACCGAAACACAGCAATGCTTGCACACTTCTGCTTCACGGCAGAATAACTGGCCCTGGGGTGGTACCTACCTAGACAAATTCCTGCATAGGAATCCTACCACCAATAAAATTAACCGATTATAAGAAATAAGTCGATTAGCTAATAATCGACTTTAGATGGGGTTACAAAAGAGTCAGGTGACTTTTTATATGAAAATATACTCTATATCCGCTGAATTCCCTCCCATATTGACGACCGCGTAGCGTAGTGGTCGGAGTTCCAGACGGAGTCCTGGGTTCGAATTCCAGCCGGAGCCAACATTTGTACAAAAAGACAAATGGTGGTTTTCGGGTATGGTTGTCTTGCGCATCCGAAATTTATTTCTGTAAAACGTACTCACGATTCAGGGACATCCTTGTGTGGAGCTCTCGTATTTTAAAACTTTGGCCCTGCTAAAATAAAATGTGTGTTCATTTTGCGCTATTACGTATGACTATAGAATATACTATTATATTACGCAAATTATTAATTTCTGGTTGTTAATCGATAGATATCGTCACGGTCTCATCGGCAGCTTCAATGTTTTTTTTATTGGATGACGAAACGAGCAAAACGTTCACCTGATGGTATGTGCAACGTCCGCCCATTACAAATGCTGTGTCACACAGAACATTTCTGTGTGACGACACACTGCGCACGTCACCCTGAGATATCAGTTCTTAGGTTTCATAAGACTTGTAATTACGCTAGCTGTCAGATGCCTTCAAACCGAAACAGTAATGTTTGCACACTACTGCTTCACGGCAGAATAGCGGCAATGGGATGGTGCCTACCTAGATGGATTCCTGCATAGGAATCCTTCCACCAGTAAAACCAGTAAACCGTGATTATACCTAAAGAGAGTGGAAATGAAAGTACATGTTGAATACACAATCTCGAAGTAGTAACAGTAAACAAAGGTTAACCTTTTCAGTTTCGTGGCTTATCTTTTCTTATTTATGCCAGAAGGAGCATTTAAAAATAAGAGCCGTTTTTATTTCGTAGTCAGTTAATTAAAAACACTATTTGTAAAGTATGTTTGCTCACAAAAATAAGAACAAGATGGCGGGATTAATTCAACAAGACATTCTTTGCCGGTATAACTTTCGTTTAAACAGTGGCGTAAAGTCTGGGTAGGTACCACCCCAGGGCCAGTTATTCTGCCGTGAAGCAGTAGTAAGTAAAGTAAAGTAAAGTTTCGGCCTATAAATGTCCCACTGCTGAGCACAGGCCTCCTCTCATTTCTGAAATGGTTTTGGAGCTAGGAAGAATCCGCCACGCTACTCCAATGCGGGTTGGCGGACTGCACATGTCTTCGAAATATTTTTTTATTTCTCAGACATGCAGGTTTCCTCACGATATTTTTCTTTCACCGGCGAGCACGTGGTAAATCACACTTAAAATTGCAATTAACAATTTTAGAGGTGCCGGCACCGGGAATCGAACCTAGGGCACTCGCCAATTTTAAGCGAGCGCCTAGCCCCTGAGCTACCACGGCAGTAGTGTGTAAGCATTACTGTATTTCGGTTTTAAGGGCATTGAAGGCTAATGTAATCACTATACTATAATATATAGTAAAAAATACTACATATAATAGTAATAAAATAAATTTCCATAATTATAATAAATAAGAAAACATTTATAATATAGTATATGGGTATAATATATAATTGATGATAGTCTCCTAGCCGATTTCGACCACGGCGACAACTTCCGACTACTGTCGAGATCCATCAACTGCGCAGGAGATATTATAGTGCCGCAAGTGTACGCGCAAACACAGAGGCACTCACTCGTCCCAAACCTATCCGCGCCCGATGTAACGCTGATGCGCTAAGATCGGAGGTAGGGTAGGAAGCCTACCTCCGATCTTAGCGCATCGCTTAGCAGAAGTCATCGTTGCAGTGTCAGAAACACGGGGACAATCACAACACAACCAGACCCGAAAACCAACAATTTATGTTTTAGCACAAATGTTGGCTCCGGCTGGGATTCGAACCCAGGACCCGCGGCTTAGAAGTCAGGTACTCTGACCACTAGGCCAACCAGTAACTACCCCATATTCAACAGCAAGTATTCATCCATCAAGGCTTCACTATCTATAAAAAACACACCACATTTCGACTTCATTCTCGTTGCGGCACTTTGTTACTTGCGAACGTCGCCACAATGTGGTGTGCGAACCTAACATTAACATCGTCGCGACGTGCTCGTTAGAGTCGTAGAGCTATGCACTGCAGACTATAACTTACATTCGCAGCAAGTGAATACAAATGAAGCGCGAACACTGCATCGACATTTTCTCTCTCAAAATGTAATTTAAAAGGTCGTCAGTATAATTTCGACTGCATTAATGTAAAAAGCTAAGTCTTTATTATTAATTCATCTTCTAAACAAAAAAAATAAAATTGAAGTGTCTGTTTGTAATAACATAATAACGGCTTTTTACTCAATGCTTATGAAAGTACATACGGCAACTTATTAGAATAAAATAATTATTTATATATTAAATTTGTCTGTCTATCTGTCTGTCTGTTTGTTCCGGGTAATTTCCTAAACGGCTAGACCGATTTTGATGACATTTTTACTGACAGATAGGTGATATTATAGCCGGTAACTTACTCCCTTTTCTTCGCCTACTTTAATTTCAGAAAAATAAAATTAAAACTCCAAAATCCGATTCAAATTGGGTATATCATCGATTGGGCTTGGTTTTAAACCGCCTTTGTGTAAAACCGCGGGGCACAGATAGTATTCATAAATTTCAAAAATAATATAGTAATACTTTTTTTTATTGGATACAGTGATGAAACATAACAAATGCTGTGTCACCCAGAACATTTCTGTGTAATACCACACTATGCCCGTCACCTTGAGACATAAGTTCGTAAGTCTCATATGCCTAGTGATTACGCTAGCTCACAGTGCCCTTCCAACCTTAACACAGTCATGTTTGCACACTAATGCTTCACGCCAGAATAACTGGCCCTGGGGTGGTACCTACTTAGACGGATTCCTGCATAGGAATCCTATCACCAATTTGCACAAAATATGGTACATTTTACAACGAAGGTTGACGTAAATATAGCCGTTAACGCTTTTCAGCAATAGTATAGAACTAAAAGCTGCTAGATGGGACAGCGATTTTTTCTTTCGAACTCATCAGCACAGGAGAGGAGGACATGAGAAGCGGGGTCAACACGATGCGCCAAAAGGTTGATAAGAGAAGCGGCATGCAGCTATCTAACAATGGTTTAAAACTACGTTTAAAGACAACCGTCGTAAAGTGCTGCTGTCGGTAGGATTCCTATGCAGGAAACCGGTTAGATAGGTACAGCCGCAGTACCAGTTCTTCTGCCGTGAAACAGTAATGTGCAAACATTACTGTGTTTCGGTTGGAAGGGCACTGATAGCTAGTGTAATTACTGGCAATGTGAGACTAGATTTGATCACTCACTTTGACGTGTCTGTCAAATAGTTGAGCTGGGTGACACAGCATTTGTTATGGGTAGACGTTGTACTTACCATCAGGCGAACGATTTTATCGATCATTATTTCTTCTCTGAGTTACCAAGGCTCATATCTTATTCACTTTGTATTATAATAATCATCATCATCATCATTTAAGCCTACCCCTAGTCCACTGCTGAACATAGGCCTCCCCCATAGATTACCACAAAAGTTAGTAGCTCTAATTTTGGGGGAATTTTGCCATAGTTGCCACGCTTTGCAGGTGGATTGGCAACCGCAGTTTATTTATTCAGATGTCCCAGGAAGATGCTGCTGCCCATCTCCTGGTTTTGGTTTTCCCTCTATCGACTTTTACGACACCCACGGGAAAAGATGAGGTGGTAGATTCTCTTAAGCCGCCACCACACGGTGGCTACACAGTGGCTTATAATAACAGAATAATGTATTTCAGTCGTGCATCTAATTGTATTAATGTGCGAATGAAATTAACTCGCGACAACCTCTTGACATTAAAAAAGCTCCTGACAAGTTTGCTTTCAAAAATAAAGTCCGGGAATACTTTAAAAATTCATTACAAGTTTGATTTTTCTTTCCTGTTTCGTGTGTATGTATATTTATATAAATATGTTTGTGTATATGTATGTAGGTATTTGTATATATATATGTATGTATGAATATGTAGTGTTGTGTATGTATATTTTTTCTGTTTATGTATTTATAATCACATTATTCTATTTTATTTTCTTCTTATTGTTAGCTGCACCGCCTATCATCATATTGTTTATTCTCTGCTTTGCCTCATGGTTGACTGGTAGAGAATGCCTTTAGGCATTAAGTCCGCCATATGTACCACTAGTGCATTAAAGGTTAAATAAATAATTAAATAATTTCCCACTGAGTTGAAATTGATCCATATCGGTATCCGTATTAGGACTCTTATGTTGATGCTTCCAACGTTACAATACATTTGATATTATACCATCAGTAACATACTTGGTGTACGTTTCAGTACCGTTATTATATTACTGTGACTTTCCTATAGAGATATAAGTCGAAATAAACGTAAGGTAAACTGAAACAAAAAATGCTATTTAAGACATTTTTTTCCTTCGGTATTCTCAGTTGCGAATGTGAAATTGTTTTTATGACAAAAGTAAGGGCACCATAATAATTTATGTTATGTTTGTTGCACGTTTGTGTTTTGTTTTATTAACCCTATCCAATATGATTACTGAACTATATTCGTGTAATGGATAAGTTAGGCGTTTATTTATTTATTTTTATTTGATTAAGTGTCGAGAGGAGCAAAACGTTCACCTGATGGTAAGTGCAACGTCTGCCCATAACAGATGCTGTGTCATCTAGAAAAATCCGTATGACACCACACTGTGCCCATTACCCTGAGACATAAGTTGTTAAGTCTCGTATGCCCAGTGATTACGCTAGCTCACAGTGCCCTTCAAACCGAAACACAGTAATGTTTGCTTCACGGCAGAATAACTGGCCCTGGGGTGGTACCTACCTAGACGGATTCCTGCATAGGAATCCTACCACCAGTTTATAATTAAACTTTTAATTTGAAATGGAAATAACTCATAAGTCATGAACTGAAACTAAATCTGTCTGCCCTCTGTATCTTGAAGAGAAACAATAAAATCTGTAGTAAATTTTAATACATAAAATTATAAAGTTACGATCACACATTTTAGCGTAAGAATATAACCTGCTTTGGCGTATCTGCTGAATTTTAGCGTAAGAAAGCATGTATTACTGTTGAACCTTACAATTTATTCCTTGGGATTGAAGCATCGTGAATATTTAACTGGCAAAGTGCAAATGCAACGCCTCATGCGGATGTTTTATGCAAGCCCAAGCAGCATACAATGCAGAACGACTATACCTTTAACCGTCTAACTTAGATCAGTATTTAATAATGAACCTTATTTTGTTTATCTTAAAATTCAATTCTTATTTAATTTTTTTTAAGTTTGTATGATTACGTACAATCAAGAAGAAAAGATTGAAAACGTTTTTAAAAAGTTAAAAGTCATAATTTCTTTGTTCGGTTTAGGTTTGTTTAAATCCCTTATGAGTGTCAATACTTTCTGGTTTTGTACAACCTAAACATAGGAACTTGACGCCTCGACCCATAACTACTGGATAGTCACTTTTTTGTTAAATAAATTCGTGTTTTCCCGTACGTTCATGATATTTTTAAAAATAAACAACGACGGAAGTGTCAAATTAGTCTTCTTGAAAGAGAGCAAGATTTTTTGAATCCTAACGAAATGACGCGAACCGCGTCGCCGTCACGCACGAGAACGCAAACTTACAAACTTACAAAAAATTTGTAAGTGATATGCGTATAGTGATATTAATCTCTGCCTACCCACTTATATGGAAAAAAACATTGCTGTAAATACAAAAAATTTGTAAGTGATATGCGTATAGTGATATTAATCTCTGCCTACCCACTTATATGGAAAAAAACATTGCTGTAAATATATGTATGTATTCGATGACGCGACTGGAGAAGCGGACCCTCCTCTCGAAAACCTTAAAAATTAAAAGACGCTCGTGAGCTAAAAACTTACTACAATATAGTAAATAAGTAAAGCCATTAATGAAAAATGACGTCACTTGATTATAAAAGCAGACTTGATTTATCGAATCGGCCAATTGGGCGTGTACGATATATGTTGGAGTTAGCAGCTACAATTTACGATATCGATACTAAAACATTTGTTTTTCTATTCCAATCAATAGAGTATTGTCAAATAAATTTAGTCCATCCTATTCTATGTTTATCCTGAATGCTTTCCTTATTATAAAGGCGAAAGTAACTCTCTCTGTCCCTCTGTATATTTGTTACCTTTCCACTCGTCAACTGCTGAACCGGACTTGACAAAATTTGACACACAGATAGCTTGCGTCCTGGAAATGGATATATAAACATTTTATCCCGGAAAATGAAATAGCTTCCCCGGGATATATCCTATCCTATATCCATGCGGATGAAGTCGCGGCATCAACTAGCTCAAAATAATTACGCACAGTAGAGCATCTGATCTTTGTCGGCTCTGATGACGACTAGTGGTTTATGATGACATTTTGATGCTGGACCACTATCAGGAGGACACAGTACTCATTTTGTTGTTTTTTTGTCTGACACCTAAAAAAAAAAATAAGTAACAGCCTATAAACGTGGTAGGTTTCCTATGCAGGAGTCCGTCTAGGTAGGTACCACCCCAGGGCCAGTTATTCTACGGTGAAGCAGTAGTGTGCAAACATTACTGTGTTTCGGTCTGCAGGGCACTGTGAGCTAGCGTAATCACTGGGCTTATGAGACTTAAGAACCGATGTCTCAGGGTGATGGGCACAGAGTAGTGTCACACAGAAATTTTCTGGGTGGCACAGCATTTGTTATGGGCAGACGTTGCACTTACCATCAGGTGAACGTTTTGTTCGTTTCATCACTTTATGAAATAAAAAAAAACTGCTCAGTACAGGCCTCCTCTCATTTCCGAGATGATTTTGGAGCTGGAAAGAATCCGCCACGCTGATCCAATGCGGGTTGGCGGACTTCGAAATGTTTTTATTTCTCATACATGCAGGTTTCCTCACTATGTTTTCCTTCACCGCCGACAAGTGGTAAATCAGCACTTAAAATTGCAATTAACATTTTTAGTGGTGCCGGCATCGAACCCAGGTCACTCGCGTACTGTGAAATTTATAGCGAGCGCCTAGCCCCTCAGCTACCACTGCTCTTCCTGAGCTACCACGTCTCTGACACCTACAATTTACAAAGCATACGAGGTATGATCCATTTAATTCGCCGTAAGTAGTCAGCTGCCAGTGGGAAGCGAAATTAGCTAACCCTCTGCCCGCAAAGAATTAACATTATCAGTATGTATATATCAATATTTGTACATGTATGTGTGTTTATGATACACATGGCATATGTATATATGTGTATGTATGTATGTATATATATATATATCTATATGTATAAAAATATTATATAAGTATATAAATAATTATATAGGATGCCACTGAAAATCAGGGCGAGGTTGTGTTACATCCTAGAATATCCTAAGTGGCATTCCTTTTTGAAGCATTTCACCGTGTAGGTGGATATATAAATTTTCCACTTTTTTTTTTGTTTTATTATTATTATTAATAATTATTGTGACCTGTATTTTTTTGTGATTGCTTCACATAAATATCTCTTTCTTTCTTTCTTTCAAATTTGTCTCCTCGCTAACATTGCTGATAATTATCTATCACGTATACAAATAGAGGAACAAGCCCCATCGCTATCGTTAGTGCGTAGGTAATTCGAAACAAAAGCACATCGCAGCGCTCGGGGCGCGAATTCGAAACACAAAGCGTTGTTGCAAAGCGCTCGCTACAAAGTTGTCATGGAGCTATAGAGTACGTTAATGAGAGAGTCGTTTTTCTGTTGGTTTGTCGAATTTTTTGTTAAAGAATAGCAATGCTGTTAACATCTATCCAAATAAATAAAATTGAATCCGTTTGTAAGAATAAAACAATTTATAAATTTTTTGTCTGTCTTTCTGTCTGTTTATTCCGGCTAATCTCCGAAACGGCTGTACCGATTTTGACGGGACTTTCACTGACAGATAGCTGATATTATAACGGGTAATCCAGGCTACCTTAATTTAAAAAAATAAATAGGGTTCAGCGCAAAAAATTAAAACCCCAAAATCCGATTTCAATAGGGAAGTGAGATGTATATCATCGATCGGGGTCGGCTTTTTCACGCGGGTTAAACCGCAGGGCACAGCTCGTTACTAATATTTACGTTAACCGCTCCAACAGCGTAAAAGCTCTTGCTTGGAGATGGTTCTCGACAAAATCCGAATGACGTGCTCGATCGAAGAACGAAATTTTTTAAGCATTATGACAGAAAGGATGATGAGGGAATGTGTTCCTGATGTCACATCGGCGTATATGCCCCGGACTCGCACCGGTTCCTGTCGTACCTAACTCGGTTCCGCGGGTACGTCGAGCATCGTAGGCGCACCGCGATCCCACCATGGCCACTTGATGATATTTATACATACAAGCCGCGAACGCACGCATATTGGTCGATTTAATATACGAGCTTAAAATACGAGTAAATAGCGGTCTTTAATATCGAACGATTTTGATTTATATGACAGCCAAGAATTCCTGGAGGTCAACTGGAGCTTCATATTCAAACATAGTGCCTCAATGTTTGCTATATTTTGATGACGTTTATGGCACCGCTTGAGCAGGCCAAGGGTAATAAACACAAACATCGTAACACCAGCATCGTACCAAACTTTCTTCGATGTTTATACATTTAACTGCGAACAGAACGTAAATAACTTAAAATATTTACATTCTACAATACAGTACTTAGATTCTCGTGAGCGAAGACACTCATGTACTTCTCCGAACAAATCACCTTCTATCAACAACTAAGTCCTAATAGCCTTACGTGAAAGCATTGCGCGAGAGATTGAACTTAGAAGTACTTCGATACTAGCGATCTGAAAGCGGGAGTAGGCACCACACAGTTTTTTTTTATTAGATAAAGTCACAAAACGAGCAAACGTTCACTTGTTGGTAAGTGCAACATTTGCCCATAAAGATGCTGTGTCACCCAGAACATGACACCACATTGCGCCCGTCACCCTGAGACATAAGTTCATAAGTCCCATATGCCCAGTGATTACGCTAGGTCTCAGTGACATTCAAACTGATACACAAAAATATTTGCACGTTACTGCCGCAGAATAACTGGCCCTGGGGATGTCCCTGACCTACCTAAGCGGATTCCTGCATAGGAATCCTACCACCTGTAAAAAGTTTTGTAAGTATTAAAAGATATAAGATGAGACTTACGAGAGCTAGTCTTTATGATTCAAATATTCTAATGACGCCTGAGTTATGGTTACCAATGATCGTTTTTGGGGGAGTTCGGTTAAGATGCATTTTACGCTGTAAAACGGCGGAGTTTATTTCGCCTGTTTCTTTTTGGACAGAGGAATCTCAGATTTTTTTTTCCATAAAAGTGACGAAACGAGGAAAACGTTCACCTGATGGCAAGTGTAACGTCTGCCCATAACAAATGTTGTGTCACCCAGAAAATTACTGTGTGATACCACACTGCACCCGTCGCCCTGACACATCAGTTCTTAAGTCTCATATGCCCAGTGATTACGCTAGCTCTCAGTGTCCTTCAAACCGAAACACAGTCATGATTGCACACTACTGCTTCACGGCAGAATAACTGGTCCTGGGTGGTACCTATCTAGCCGAATTCCTGCATAGGAATCCTACCACCAGCATTTAAAAGATTAATAATGTATTACTCAGAAAAATCTTGGACGCGCGCTGTAACATACGAATAATGCATGCTGTTCTGTTAATAATGTATATCACAACACACGACGATATTAGCATTATCAGAGAAACATAAGCTCGTGACAATCGCTATTTTCGTGGCCTTCTTGAATACGGTCGTAATTATCCCTATTACAACGTCTGCACTTACGTGAAATAAACGAAAGCATTACTTAGAATCTGTCCGTTTTACTATGTAATAAAATAAGTTAATTAAACTTTTAGAAATATTTATAAGATATGAGAACCAATGCAATTGTAGTTAAAGACAATCGTATCCAGCACCAGTAGAGAGTTGGAGATAAAGGCGAGACGACCTGGTGGTAGGATTCCAATGCAGGAATCCGTCTAGGTACCACCCCAGAGTTATTATGCCGTGAAGCAGTAGTGTCCAAACATTACTGTGTTTCGGTTTGAAGGGTACTGAGAGCTAGCGTAATCACTGGGCATATGAGACTTAAGAACCCATGTCTCGAGTGATGGGCACAGTGAGGTGTCACACAGAAATGTTCTGGGTGACACAGCATTTGTTATGGGCAGACGTTGCACTAACCATAAGGTGTACGTTTTGCTCGTCTCGTCACTTTATCAAGAGAAAATACTTACTGACAAGTGGTGGCGGTTCCAGGTGGCGGTGTTAGTTTGCTTGTGCACGCTATTGAGGGAGGGCGGGCGGTGCTCTTCAAAAACTAGGTAATACAAATCTAAATGACCTCAGTAATTTAACTTTCTTTACTTTAATGTTTTCTTTTATTTACGTGAATATTACATTTAAATAAAACTACTTTTTACGGATTTTATCGCGTTTAATTTATAACTATTTTTTTTAACCCGACGTTTCGGGCGCTTTACAGCACCCATGGTCACGGGGGGACTGAATCGGAATCCTAATAACACCTTGTGTCACACTGTGTATAGAAAAAAGACCCATACAAATAGGTATTTAAATGGTGAATCTCACCACCATCCTTCACAGTTAGCTACCGTGGGTAAATCTTTGTTTCAGAGAGCACAAGGGATCTGTGACAGTAAACACCTGGCCGCCGTAGCTTCAGCATGTCAAGCAAGTTTTGCAAGACAACAAGCTTCGGGTTCCGCGCCTTCGTCGCAGTGACCGAGTGAAGCCGGCCACAGTCGAGCGTGTACCTGCTGTTCTTCCATATGTCAGAGGAGTCACGGACAAGATTGGCTATATCTTGAAGCGAGCTTCTATAAGAACATTTTTCAAGCCGCCGAAGAAGATAAGTCAGTTTTTACCATCTGTCAAGTGTAACATCCCTCTACAAGATGCAGGAGTATACAAGCTGGATTGTGAATGTGGTCTCTCTTACATAGGGCAAACTAAAAGATCCATAAAAACCCGCGTTAAAGAACATATAGCTGATGTGAAGCATCGACGCTCTAGGAAGTCTGCAGTCTGTGACCATGTTCTGGATCATCCCAACCATTACATCAGATTTGATAGACCACAAATCCTTGCAAAAGAACAACGATTGCTACCAAGGATGATTCGCGAGGCTATTGAAATTAAAAAACATCCTAATTTCAATAGGGAAGATGGTTGGGTATTACCACCGGCTTGGGATCCTATTATTAATAAAATAAAATCAAAAACCAAGCATACCACTGCAAGGCTTCAAGACACAGTAAGCTCCTTCTGCGTAGATCGGACTACAAATAATAATTAAAAGCTGAAGGTACTCCGGGTTAACTATGATATCGGGACAACTGTCACCTCAGTCCCCCCGTGACCATGGGTGCTGTAAAGCGTCCGAAACGTCGGGTAAAAATAGTTCAAAAATTAAACGCGATAAAATCCGTAAAAAGTAGTTTTATTTCTTCACTTTATTGATATATTTCAAACGAAATATACTTTTGTCATAATCACCAATTATGAAAATTATACAGACTAGTACTATGTTATTACAGCCAATTAGTCAAAAGGCCACTACGTGCAAGATTGGCAACGTTTCAAATTGTTATTACAACGGACCTTCGCTTTGATATCGTATCTTGTTTATAATTGATCCCGTTACTCGTCCACTGATCGCTGGATAATTTAGTTGATCAGAATCATCGACAGAAATATCTTACGAGGTAGTTACGTCTAACGTACATAAAGTAGGAAAACCGAAAAATCCCAAATGCAGAGATTAAAACATCCTATATATTCCTAGCCTACCTCCGATCTTATCGCGTCAGCGTTACATCGGGCGCGGGTAGGTTGGGACGTGTGAGTGCCTCTGTGTTTGCGCGTACACTTGTGGCACTATAATATCTCCTGCGCAGTTGATGGCTCTCGACAGAAGTCGGCAGTTGTCGCCGTGTTCGAAATCGGCTAGGAGAACATCATCATATTCGTACGTAAATAATTTTGATACGAACTGTTATTATGTAAAATTTAATGTGATGTTTGTGATTTTTTTTGCGCACTGCGCCCGTCACCCTGAGGCATGAGTTTTTAAGTCTCATATGCGCAGTGATTACGCTAGCTCTTAGTGCCCTTCAAACCGAAACACAGAAATAGAAGTTATTTAAATATTTGCCTGCATAGGTTATAAATAATATCATTAGAGGCATTATCAAGTGATAAAGTCCAGTAAACGCATGGCGTAAAAGAGGCAGTATGCATAACCTAAAATTAACAAATGTATGTAACAATGTTTGAGAATTTGACGATCGATGGCTTAGTGATCAGAGTACCTAACTACTATGCAATTGGTTTCGATTCATAGGCGGACTCAACAATAGTGTAAACATAATTATTGTGGGTGTTTTATGACTGTCCCCAAGCCTCTGAAATTGCAACCTCGCCTATCGGAATCTTATTGCATGAGCGTTACATTAGTCGTGAGTAGTTAAGGACGAATAAATGTCCCTGGGTTTCTACGTACACTTATACAGTCACGTCTTTTTCCCATATAAGAGGTAGGCAGAGACCACAAACGTGGCCAACTTTTTCCCTCTCCGGGAAACGTCGTGACGGGTGGCGAACCACACAGGGCTCACTGTCAAACAGAGGCGTAACTCTAGAATTGTCTATGTTCTCTACTCCATCTTAAATGATTCCACTTCTCCTAGTTATCTTTAGGACAAAGTTCAATACATTTCTTTAACTCATGAAAGAGTCCTACGTTCCGCTTCATTTAATAAGATTACAATTCCTACAGATTACACTTAACCAAATTCGTTGGTACCTCATTTATCGTTCAGGCTGCACTGCTCTGTAAGTCCTTGCCCGATGACATTAGAAAATCTCAAAATAAGATCTGCTTTAAGAGGTTAGTACGGGAGCATAATTGTAAAGATTGCATATAAAATTGTTTGTAGATTCTTTTTTACAAATGTATGTCGAACCGTTACGTATATTACTGTATATATATGTGTGATGTATGTTAGCTTATATGTATGTGCATATTTATGTATCACTATATATTTATCATAATTATGTTATGTATTTATTTAACATGAATTTTGAGTATTTTTTTGTATTGTATTTTATATTTATTAATAGCTTTTTAAGGTTCAAATAATGAGTTTCTTAGGATTTTACACCTGCCACAATGTTTCACTACACTACTCTAAATAGCGTCCACCAGCATACAAATACCGCCACCGGGAGCCGTGACCAGCTTCCCTCCACCACTAAAACACTACCAATAAGCACCACTAAAGTCGAGAACACGACATGTGCTTTACCTCAAAATGAGGCTTTACCAAGTGTTATTGATTCTACGACAGAAAGTCGTCGAGTGATAAATACAACTGTATCAGATAATCAAGAACTAGTGTACACATAATACACAAACAACGACGTTGGTTGGTGTACTTAAATTGAAAATTAATTGGACGTTACGCCATTGTCAAGAACTGAACAATGAAAGATATTTGCAACTAGAATTCGTTTTATTAGTTCCAATTCTGAACTAAGCTCTAACTTGGCGGCATGCAACTAACAACTTTAAGCTGACATCCCGCAGCTGGCATCCGAAGTTAGACCCAATCGAGCAAACCTCGCTAAAGTAAGTTTAACAATGAATTCCGTGACACTGTGCGGTTCTTTTTAACTTCCATAATTCGCCAAAATTTGCAGGTATCAGAAGATCTAAATTGAAAAAGGAATTATGCTCTCGTGTTTCAAAACTAATGGTGAGCTTGTCAGCCTTGAAGTAATATCTGTTCAGACCTTGATGTCGACATGTTTTGTTTTCTTACCTGGCGTAAGAAATTCTGTTCGGTCGAAAGAATCTACCACCCCATCTGATCCCGTGGGTGTCGTAAAAGTCGACACAGGGAAAATTGAAACCAGGAGATGGATAGCAGCATGTACCTGGAACATCTCAATAAATTAACTGCGCTTGCCAACCGCTGTTTACTTATGAGAGATGAGATGGGGTGGTAGACTCTCTTTAGCCGCCACCACACGGCTTTTATTATACATACTTCTTTTGATTGGTGGTAGGATTCCTATGCAGGAATCCGTCTAGGTAGGTACCACCCCAGGGCCAGTTATTCTGCCGTGAAGCAAAAGTGTGTAAACATTACTGTGTTTCGGTTTGAAGGGCACTGAGAGCTAGCGTAATCACAGGGCATATGAGACTTAAGAACCCATGTCTCAGGGTGATGGGCACAGTGAGGTGTCACACAGAAATTTTCTGGGCGACACAGCATTTGTTATAGGGCAGACGTTGCACTTACTATCAGGTGAACGTTTTGCTCGTTTCATCACTTTGTGCTATAACTATAATAACTATAATATATATATATATATATATATATATATATATATATATATATATATATATATATATTTTAGCAACCTATACAACCTGACAGCAACTCTTTATATAAAGTATTTGTTTAAGAAACTTTTCGAACCTATGTGTGTAATAAAACTCAGTGTAGAAATGGAATATTTAATTCATATCCCCAAAACATTGGCTGTTATCGATCCTTTGTTCATAAATGATTTGCATAACGTTAACAAGAATAACGAACTGCAAAACTGCTTCTAAAGAAAATAAACAACGAATATACTTTTCAAACCATTCAGCCAATTTGCTGGATGTAATTAATTAACATTTTTAGAGAAATAAAGCAAACTCGTTTATTGATTCAAAATATTTCTATGAAAACCGTAATTAGACCGTTAAGTACCGTAGTACCGTTAATTAGAGTCGTACCACAGCACTTGCGTTTAATATCATAGCTAAATTCTCAATATTAGCTTAATTGAAGTTGTGAAATGCAGAGTTAAGAGTTGATTCACCACATTTTTCGTGGTGTGAAAACATCGTAAAGAAAATTGCGCGTCTAAAAAACTTTCAAATGTGGCCGGACTTGTGAAGATCTCTTATTAAATAACATCTAACTCCTTTCTCAATGGTCGGAAATCTATCCACAATACTTCTAGTGTTCCTTATGTTCTCGGGCGGCGGTGATCACTAACTACCGAATGATGCTTGCTCGTTGGTCCAATGTATATAAATAAATAAAATTGAAGTTTTAGTTTGCAAAAACAAGATAACAGTTTTTACGCTTTCTGTGTAGTTAAGTTTTTTTGAGATGAGTATATTAAAATTGGCATATAAGTGCAACATAATTGTGATAGAAGCATTTGTAGAGCGCCGAATCGCTTGACCTTGACCTGTCGTGTTTAAAGCACTATCTCACGCCGCTTCGCGCAATGAGACGTAAAAGCAATATACTTTTGGGCGCCAATTCGAAAAGTGGCAGTGTTTTTATAAATTTTGTAATTTCTGAATATATTTGGAGTTTTGATGTTCAACATTGATATTTTATTATGCAGCAAGTAATACTGAAAGTATTTACATTGGAAAATTGAACTGAAGACCAAAATTGTGCTTTTCGTTTTGTCTTAGTCCAGTCAGTTTCCGTCCAGCAAATCTTCTACTATCAAAATCTTGAAGTCTTGCTGCTTGAAGGTTGTATACTTGATATTTTACTTGAGACTGGAAAATAGTTAATGGCTGATTATTAAATAAATACTAAACAATAAAAACTTGTTACCAGGCAAACATAAAAATGCAAACAACAAACTGTCCCCAAACGTTAACTGTCAAGTTAGATAAATGAACAACGCTATGAGAATTTCTCTTGCAGAAAACAAGTTGCAGCATTTCCTTATATCTTTTTTATTTGTGAGTACGCATGTGGCCGGTCATGAAACACAAATCGTGGTGGAAATACAAATATATTTTACTTGTGGTGAGATTTCTATGCCGGAATCCGTCTAGGTAGGTGCCAGGGTCAGTTAATCTACCGTAAAGCAGTAGTGTGCAAACATTACTGTAATTCGGTTCGAAGGGCACTGAGAGCAAGCGTAATCACTGGGCATATGAGACTTAAGAATTGATGCCTCAGGGTGATGGGCGCAATGTAACGTCACACAGAAATGTTCTGGGTAACGCAGCATTTATTATGTGCAGACGTTGACATCAAGTTTTACTGGTGGTAGGATTCCTATGCAGGAATCCGTCTAGGTAGGCACCACCCCAGGGCCAGTTATTCTGCCGTGAAGCAGTAGTGTGCAAACATTACTGTGTTTCGGTTTGAAGGGCACTGTGATCTAGCGTAATCACTGGGCATATGAGACTTAAGAACATATGTCTCAGGGTGATGGGCACAGTGAGGTGTCACACAGAAATATTCTGGGTGACACAGCATTTGTTGTGGGCGGATGTTGCACGGACCATCAGGTGAACGTTTTGCTCGTTTCATCACTTAATACAATAAAAAAGGTAAACATTTTGTTTGTTTTGTAACTTTATTTAATAAAAAAATCATAACCATGTACCTCTATGATCTGCGTATCTGCCCGCTGATTTTGCACGCTGCGCACTTGATTTTAGGATCTGGATATATTGTAACAGCTTCTGAGCCCTACCCAATAGCATAAGCTTACGTTTGATACAGAAAGGCGACGACGACATTTTCCCTCAGAGTTTGCGCTTTTCTTACTTTTTATAACTATAATAAAGCTTTAGAGTTTGTATGTTTGATGGCGCATTGATTTTTTTTTTTGATTAGATAACCTATTTATCCGTCATCATCATCATCATTTCAGCCTATCACTAATCCACTGTTGAACTTATAGATTGCCACAATAATATATCATTTTCATTTTGGGTGGATTTTGCCATAGTTGCAACGTTTGGGAAGCGGGTTGGCAACCGCAGTTTATTTATTTAGATGTTCCAGGAAGATGCTGCTGCCCAACTCCTGATTTTCATTCTCCCTCTGTCGACTTCTACGACACCCACGGGATGAGATGGGGTGGTAGATTCTCTTAAGCCGCTACCACACGGCTAATTACACAGCCAATTTATTCAGAAAGATTCTACTCGTAGGCTATAGAACTACTTACTTTAGGCCTTAAGAAGCCGTACGCTGAGAACCGAACATAACCGAGAAGGGCCGAATGTACGGTACAGTCTTGCGGTCGGCTTATTTTAAAGGGGTAAAACCGCGGGGCGCAGCAGGTACTTACATATTTGCAATTATTATTTCTGATTCATATATCCTCCCGAAGACTTAATGATTTTCTCTGAAAATCAACAGGTTGAATGAATTTTAATATTTTTATAACAAATTCCTTTTCAATTCGCTTAGCATTAATAAGAAATGAATGAAGTTAATGATAATTATTTATTCCTCAACGTAAGAAATATAAATTTAATTTGTCTAACGTCATTTTTTCTACAACCTACTATCGTTTCGTTATGAGTATCCTCTGACGGAGAAGAAATAGGCAAATGAAACTCCGTAGGTATCCTCTTTTTTTATCGTTGCCAAAAATATATTATAAATAAATTTACAAAGAAACGTAGAAAACGAAAGCAAAACGCTCCATGACAAAATGTAAGAGAAGATTCCCTAAAAATGTAAAAGTGCATTGCAAACTCGAGCAGACCAGCCTCCACCAACAGCACCTGTTCATTAGTAAGACGCATGTGACAGCATTAAGAATTTGAAGAAATAAATAGAACATGTAATTAATTTAATATATTTTATTTTTATTCAATATAGATCATTTACATAATACTTATTGAACGTCATTTTTTTTTAAAACTACACTGGTTCGCAAAGAAATGCCTCTGTCCTGGTAAGAACCAGTAAGAAACCCAGCGGGATTGTTTTTTCAGTTATTTTATATATATACTCGTATATATTAAGATGATTAATGAACTAGATTATTAAAGTCTAATTCACGAGGTTTATCGTATCCCAAAGTATTAGCTTCAGGCTAACAACATGGTTCGCAGCTCGGTTTGCTATCGGAATTACAATAATTGAATTTGAATTGATATTCTGATCTAACATCAGTTCATTTGTCGATTGGTTTGAGTAGAGCTAACATGGGTTTATTATTAATCGATAGAATGGCTACTAATGGTCTTATTAATTAAAGATATTTATGATAGATTTATAACATAGTTAATAGAATCAGGCGTTACTTTGCGGAAATCCATTAGAATGAAGGAAAGTAAGTTAATTTGCTAAGATCCGTTTAAAGGAGAGTTTTGAATACAATAATTTGAGATAAAGTTTCAAGTGGTATCTAATAAAAAAACCAATGACGGCACTCCTCATGAAGCCAATTTTTTTGAGCTTTAGAAATAGCAATGTCAGCTGCCGGACTGTGTGTGCCAGACCGTATGTTAATATAATTAGGTGTAACATGCTGTTGCTTACACTGCTGATTGAACCGAACGTTTTGAGCAGCACAACGATGTAGTTTTGTCAGTTTAGAGTCTTGCCTGTTCGGCCGTGCTAGCCAATTTAATATAGTTATTAGAATCAGGCATTACTTTGCGGAAATACATTATAATAAACGAAAAAAAAATAACTTGCTAAGATCCGATCCGATAAGAGCGGATCTTAGCAAATGAACTTTCTTACCTTTATTTTTTATATTTACAATGCCGAATAATTATAAAGCTAATTAGGCCTACTATGTTATGTTGTCGTCCTAATCAAATTTCATATCTACATTGGTGAAACATCTGTGAATTTGTACATATTTGGCTGCAAACTTCTATCAAAAATGAAGTAATCTCTTCGTAACATAGCTATAAACCTTACCCTTTAAAATTAAAGTAAAATTTACAACCATTGTTATTAAATAGCAGATGGGTGTCCCACAGTGTAATAGCACCTACCTCTTTCCTACCGTGGTGTCGTAAGAGGCGGTTAATTTATTGTACGGACAGCCTTTTTTCGGGCAGGACAACACCATAATATGCAATGCTGTCACTATACCGGTCGTGGGACCTCAATGACGAGTAAGAATTTTTTACTCGCACCAAAATGGCGGCGACGTGATTTGCCATCCTTCACGTCTCGTTTCCCACGGGGGCGAAAAGTGGGCGCCGGCGGGCGGTGCTCTTCGAAACTAGATAATATACACCATTTTAGCAAATTAACTTTCTTTCCTTTATTATAACGGATTTAACCAAAATAACGCCTGATTCTATCAACTATCATTGTTTCTTTCATGAAACTTCATAAAAATCTTTAAAAACTGTTGGAATGAAATATGAACAGTAAAAAAATGTACATAAAATATATATGCAGATTCAAGCTTACTAAAGCAGTGTCTCGATAGTGCCGGCCAGGGTGACAATCCATTAATCACTCACAGCTGTCGAGACTCTGCAGTCCCATTCAGCCATTGTATATCGTTTTACTTTGAATTTTTTCCTCGTCAAAATATTCATTACTTGCGATGATTGTTCGTAACTTTGTTTGCATGGAGTAACGAATTATTTAAATTTAATTCTTGAAAAATACATGGAGTACCTCGTACATTTTTATTTTTATTCTATACTAATTTATACTAAAAAAAATCTGTACTGAACTATACCAAAGCTATAGAGTTTTTTTTTGGTTTGAACTTGCTTATATCTGAAACTACTAGTAGAATTTCAATACGGTACGACCCTTAGAGCGATATATTTTAAACGTAAAAACTTGGAGAATAGCTACTATTAGTAATAAACTTAAAAAATAAACATACATATTTGAAAACAGCTTTTTTAGTGTCTTTTGTAGTCGGAGGCACTTTATCTACAGCGAGGGAGTCACTTTTTATTGTAACGATTCCCTTCGGTATAAATATTTGGTTAAAATCCCTTGCCCTCACAAATAATAAATGTACTTTTTACAAGTCTCCTTAGTCTAATTCTTACAGCGGTCGTC
Source organism: Luehdorfia chinensis (assembly GCA_019845155.1). Lineage (NCBI taxonomy): Eukaryota > Metazoa > Arthropoda > Insecta > Lepidoptera > Papilionidae > Luehdorfia > Luehdorfia chinensis. Next base: position 224,869 of record JAHVAK010000445.1, read on the forward strand.
AGATATGACAAGTTACTTTTTGTTAAGTGCACTAAGGTCTTAATTTGATTGGCATTTGATTTATAAAAGAAACAACAGGTTTACATTAAGACGGTTTACTTCATACTACTTATTAATTTTTCTCGCTATCCTATTCTAGCTTAGACATGCCGGCCGCCAAAAACGACTGTTTTTAAATTTATAAAATCTAAATAGTTATATAAGTAAACAAAGTAAATACAAATAACAAGTGAGGTAATCCAAATCAGTTGAATATCCTAACATGAACAAATTTCCTAACAACCAATACAATCCTTGCTAACTATGTAATACATTGATATCGCAACTAGTTTAAACTATACCAAATTACGATAATAAAAACTGAAACTAAATATAAATCAATTGAAACTTAACAAACTGTATGGCTAATGTTAGCTTTAGTGGACTGTATCTTATTAAATTAACCATATGTAAAGCAAATAACTACCATTAATTATTAATTAAATTTAAAACAATGACATATCAACCTAAATAGTGCATAGGTAAAGTTTATGGTGAACGAGTAATTATGCTTATTACATACAACTTATGACATACAAAATAAAATAAATAGAATCAAAATAACATATTTGTGGTGCCTTATACAGTAAAATTTGAAAAGAACATAAATTAACTGATACCATGGATGCCACTCTATCTGGATATTAAATTTTAAATTTTCTACTACTCAGGTTTAACAGGAAGCAAAATCAACTTAAAAAGGGGACGCTTCATAATAGCATTTCCCTTATACTGCACAGATACAACACGCACCAGTGTATCAGAACCTGGATGTAAGGCGACTACTTTTCCTAATAGCCACTTGCATGGAGGCAGATCTTCGTCTTTAACAATAACTATATCCCCGATTGATGGAGACGGTACTGCCACTTGCCACTTGCATCTTTGTTGTAACGTGTGCAAGTATTCTGCTTGCCATCTTCTCTAAAAATCTTGTGTTCTGCTTTGAATAAATTGCCAACGAGTTAAAAGGTTTATGTTTTTGCTAACATAGTCGCTCTCAGGAAGTGCAATCAACGGTTCGCCGATCAAGAAATGTCCGGGCGTCAAAGGATCTAGTGTTTCCATGGTGGTATCCATATGACAAAGAGGTCTCGAGTTAAGGCACGCTTCAATTTGTGCCAATAACGTTACCATTTCCTCGTATGTCAGCTTCGTTGTACCGTTAATTCTCGATAAGTGTTGCTTGGCGGATTTCACACCGGCCTCCCACAAACCGCCGAAATTAGGTGCTCTGGGTGGTGTGAAGTGCCATGCAGTGCCATCATTGGCTAAAAGTTGCGCTATTTCTTTGGCCAAATTGCTTTTTCCAGCTTCGAACATACGCCGGAGCTCCTTTGCAGCGCCTACGAAGTTAGTGCCATTGTCACTCCACAGATGTGAGCAATGACCCCGTCTGGCAAAAAATCTTCGAAATGCTGCAATAAATGCTTGTGAAGTAAGGTCGGTGACACACTCCAGATGTATTGCCTTTGTCGACATGCAGATAAATAGACAAATATAGCCCTTCGAAGACTTATTGCCCCGTCCTTTAGAGGTTCTGTCTTGTACAGGTCCCGCATAATCCACACCGCTGTTGACAAAAGCACGAGATGGAGACACTCTTTGCGTGGGTAAGTTTCCCATAAGTTGATGTTTCGTTTTAGCCTTGTCCCTAATGCATATTATACAATTACGTATGAATCCTCTAACAGCCGACTTCAAGTTAATGATCCAGTATTTGCATCGAATGTATGCCATCATTTGCAGAAGACCTCCGTGGAGAGTTCTTGTATGTGCTTCATTTATTATAAGCTTGGTAAGGTGTTGTTTAGTAGGAACGATAATTGGGTCTTTGGTATTAGTTGGTAAGTTCACAGCGTTATGTAGTCGTCCGCCAACTCTCATTAATCCATTCTCATCAATATATGGTGTCAGATTAATCATCGAGCTGCTGCTTGTTACTCTTCCATCCCGTTTCAAACATTCTATTCCATTATGATACATTTTGTTTTGGTAAAATTTAACGCATCTTATTTCTATCAAGTTCATTTCATCAACTGTCAATATTTCATTTTTCTTCTGTTTATTTTGCAGTAACCTTCTACAGTACGATAACACTCTTCTCTGTCTTGATAAATATGAAAAACGTTCCCAAATTGGTTCTTGATCTACGAAATTGTGAAATGAACTCTTGAGTTCTTATTCTGTTTGTGGTGTCTAAAATCTCTCTGTTCTTATGTGTCTTTGTTTCAGCCAGTTCGGTCCATTCCACCAAATCTGTTGTTTTGCTAAGTATGCCTTAACACCTCTTGTAGCTATATCGGCAGGGTTATCAGAGGACTGAACATGATTCCAGCGATTATTTTCTAGTACTCGGGTAGTATCTGCCACCCTGTTCGCAACAAATGTACGCCATCTAATAGGTTCACATTGTAACCATGAGAGCACAACCATCGAGTCAGTCCACGCAAACATCTTCTCTTTGGGTATGTTCAAAAGATTTGCGACTTCGTTCATGAGGTCTGCTAGTAATGCGGTCGCACTAAGTTCCAGTTTGGGAATAGATAGCTGCTTCAAAGGCGCAACCTTCGTTTTTGAAGCAATCATAAATATATGCACTGTATCGTTATTAATTACCTTTAGATAAGCCACAGCTGCATATGCGTGAACAGGTGCATCTGAAAACCCATGCAGTTCCAGAAACTTATAATTTGTTGGAGTAGTTTTAAACCAGCGCGGAAGCTCACTGTTCTGTAAATGTATCAACTCTTCTCTATACTTCATCCAGTTCTCACGCAAATCTAATGGTAACTCATCATCCCAATTTAATTTGCAAAGCCATAACCTTTGAATTAATATCTTGGCTGTGATGACAACTGGCGACAACCATCCAAACAGATCGAACAGGCGAGCGATATCGGAAAGCACGGATCTCTTGGTAATAGGACATTGTATCTCAGGTAAGTTTACTGTGATTTTAAACATATTATCCTTCCTATCCCATGTCAACCCTAATATCTTTATAATGTTATCTAATTTTATATATATTCTATCATTTGTGCTGCTTTCATTTTCTTGTAAATAATCCAATACTTCTTCACAGTTGCTAGACCATTTTTGCATTTCAAATCCTCCTTTTTTTATTTATTTACTTATTTCATTGCACATTTTCTTCGTTTGTTCTATACTTTATTTTCCTGCCATTAAATCATCCATATAAAATGATCCTTTCATTACAGCTGCGGTATCTGGATATTCTGTTATATATAATGTTTTTACCGCAAGATAGGGCGCCGCAGCAGTTCCAAAGGTAACTGTCAATAGTTTATAGCTGGTAATTTCGTCATTTTCTTTATCTCGCCATACAATGCACTGTAAGTCTGCGTGCTCTTCGGTTCCGAACCTGTCTATACATTTTTACTATATCACCAATTAAATTATATAGTCTTATAGTCAGAGTCAGTAGATACAGTTCGGCACTTTATTTTTAAAACTGTTTTTAATCACACAAATCACACATTTCCTACTGACGTAATCCGTATACTTTATAAAACGCAACTATCACTGTTTTGATAAAGTTTTGTATATATTTTGCAGCAAACACAGTTAAATAATTATAACTCATTAATAACAATTCATTCTTCATAGACTATTCGTTATATGCACAATAATTATTTTTAATGTTTTTTCAAAAACGAAATCCGGAACGATTGGACCATATGTTAAGTGCACTAAGGTCTTAATTTGATTGGCATTTGATTTATAAAAGAAACAACATGTTTACGTTAAGACGGTTTACTTCATACTACTTATTAATTTTTCTCGCTATCCTATTCTAGCTTAGACACTTTAACTAATAAATTATGGGTCCTAACCTTAAGTCGTGTAAGTCCACACGCCAGGTACCGGCAGAATATTAAAATATAGTAGATTTACATAATTCTTAATGAAGTTCATCATTTTACTTAACAGGATCGAAAAAACTCCAGTCCAGGGAAACAATAAGAAACCTAGCTGGTCTTTGTTCTCTAAAAATAACGAAATAATAAATAACGAATTTCTAGTATAAGTACAGAAGATTATTTATTTTTTGGAGGCTCTGTCTTTTACTACAATAATTCATTAGACATAGCCTGTAACGAATTATATCTTTTCCAGGGATTAAATATCACCCAAAGGGATAACCCTTTGTATAAATAAGAAATAACTTCTAAATATTGTAATAATAAGCTAATTTACTACTTTTTGTTTAACGGTTGCATTTTTTGAATTTCTCTTTCCCTTTCTTTCTCTCCCTCTCTCGTCTCTTCAATTTTTTGTTGTTTTTAGTTTTAGTTTCTTGCAAGCTTTAGCCACTGAACAATCATAGTTTTAATAAACTCTATAGCCTATGAAACGAAACTGTAGTCATTTCATATCAGCTCGGAATTGCACCGAATATTACTAAGGTAATAAATTCCTAAAACATTTTTTAAATTAATGTCTGAATTGTAGCTGAAAGAGTACATAGTTCAATGGAGCGATTAGTGAACTGATTAGGGACGCTCCGGTGTCATGATTTGCGACATTAATTACACTGTTTGTTACATAACTAGAACTTTGCTGCGCTAATTATGAGGCTTATAATTAAAACTATACTATGATGGACATATACTTTTGTATACCTACATACTAGTACAGGGATGCCTTGTCCCATATAAGGGGTAGGCAGAGACACAAGTCACATTTCGCCCCTGCGGGACATGAGATGTGACGGGTGGCGTACGTGGTCGCCGCTATTTTGGTACGAGTCAATTTTTTTTGCCCATTGCATTCCAACGAGAAGTATAGTGACAGATTTGCATATTGTGGTGTAATTCTGCACCAATAAACGCTGTCCGTACAATACCTTATTCGCCTCTCATGACACCTCGGTAGGAAATAGGTGGGTGCTATTCTACTCTCCCGTACATGGATCGGCCTATTAGCCTCCTCAAGGTCTTCAGTAAAATCTATGTGCGATTACATCTCGCCCGCTTAAGAGACTTCATGCAGTCTCAATAATAGGGATCCCCTATCCACGAGTAGTTTGAATTTCGAGCCAAACACTCATGTACCCAACAAGTGCTCCACATCACGCAACATAGCGGAGCACTCTTCTTCGACGTGGTGAAAGCATTCGACAAGGTCTGGCACATCGGGCTCACATACAAGTTATATGAGCACGATGTTCCAGATCAACTCCTACTCATCATACTAGATTTTCTTCGCATTCGAACGCTCCGAAGCACATCCCGCCTGCACTGGTTTATCTAAAGGCTCAGTCCATCATTATCCCTTGCTCATCCCGTTCTATACACCCTCTTCACCAACGACATACCGCGCATCCGCTGTATCGAACTCGCCCTATTCGCCGACGTCACATGTCTATACGTGTCTGGACATAATCCAGACACTATCACTAAGCGTCTCCAATTCGCAGCCCGAACCCTAGGGAACTGGTTTCGGAAATGGAGGATCGTGGTCAACGCCACCAAAAGTGTCGCCATGTACTTTCCTCGTCGTATAAAGCCGCATGTCCCTACGACATATTCATTTGATCGTGCAACCCCCTGAGAAAAGTCAGTCAAATACATAGGCCTTCCTACTCGACTCAAGACTCACCCTCGGTCCACTCATTAACCGCGTAAGCAACCGAGCGGCTATCGTCCTCGGCCGATTACATACGCTCCTAAATAAAAAACGCAAAGATGTTCCTGCGTAACAGAATTACATAACGAATACAGGCTTTGTATAACCTGCATTCGTCCAATCATGATATACGCAAGCCCAGTATTTGCGCATGCCTCTCCACGTCAAATTCACTTCAGGTCATCCAGAATCGGTTCATAGGCTAGGTGTCCACGGGAGCACCGTGGTTCCTGCCTAATATAAAACGCCTTATCGATTTTGGGCTTTCTACCATAGCTCAATAACTCAAGTTGACCTCCCGCCGACATATACACTTTGCCGTTACACACCCCAACCCACTGGTTGTAAGTGCCGCCACATACAACCCCATCGCGTTACACCAACAATCGATTCGCGGAAAAAGGAGACCAAGGCACGTTCTCGAGGATCTAGACGACGCGACCGCTAGATCCCAAGCGCTTTACTTACATTACACGCCAATGCTATCATACCGCCCCCGCCGTCAGTGAGGGCATACCAAACAAACTTATTCGCGTTACCGTCGCATCTCAAGCCAGTTTTCCCCTTATAATATTATAAACAGAAGCGTCCTCGGAAGCCCTTGCTCTGGGACTCCATAAATAAAGTTTTAAGCGCTCTTAGTGAGTCTTAAAAAAAGAACGCGCTTCTCACACAGCGGCTCTCTGTCGTAGAGTCAATATCACTGTATAATGCCTCGTTTTGATTAGAACACGTGTTGTGTACTCGATCTCAGTAGTGTAATTGCATTTTTTTATTGATCTAAGTGACGAAACGAGCAAAACGTTAACCTGATGACAAGTGCAATGCCCATAAGAAATACTGTGTCATCCAGAACATTTCTGTGTGACACCACACTGCGCCCGTCACCCTGAGACATGAGTTCTTAAGTCTCATATGCCCAGTGAGCTCTCAGTGCCCTTCAAACCGAAACACAGTAATGTTTGCACACTACTGCTTCCCGGTAGAATAACTGGCCCTGGGGTTGTACCTACCCAGACGGGCTCCTTCATAGGAATCCTACCACCAGTATTGCACAGACCGTCCATTTAATTACACATCACTAACACTAATAAATATCGATCCAAAAGTAAAATCATGAACCTATTTTCGTACAATTTCGTCATTAAAGCATTTAATGATTGTCAAAACGTTGTAGATTTCGATAACAAACAGCACGTCACTACCACAGACTAATAACCTGTCGTTTCAACATTATGTGGGAACCGTCAATTTCAGTGTATCGAATACAAATTAATTATTCAATAGACCATTTGCTGTTATCTCATGTTAATGTCATTAAGTGAACTCATTTATACGAAGTAAGTGATGACTCATTTATATGAAGATATGAAGTAAACCCGAAAGATAATAAAAAATTTGAATTTATTAAATCACATAAAATTTTGACTGTATCATCGGATGACTCTAGTGCTATTGAGTACAAGAGTCATTAGTGTTTCTAAACTGGTATACTTCGTTATATCGATTCAGAACTATCAGAATTTTGCAGTGCACAACTGCAACCATATTTTTTTTTATTTAAAGATATAAAATTAAATTGCTTATTAAAAATAATCATGAATGTATATTCTTTTTATTAATCAGCTTTAAAGTACTGTAGTACTGTACTTTAAAGTAGTTTAAATACTGCTCTCTGTGAACGCAGATGCTGACGCCCATCTTCTGGTTAACATACTATCTTCATAATGAGGAAAAAAGAAGAAAGTAAATTTACTAAGATAGAAAATGGTGTGTGGTACTTAGTTTTTGAAGAGCAGCGCCCGCTGTGCTACAGCAGTGTGCACAAGCAATCACCCCACCGGGAACCGCCACCCACCAACACAACTGTGGAAATTTCAATCCGCATGAAAATAGAAAATATACACCATTTTCTATTTTCATGCGGATCTTAGCAAATTTACTTTCTTTCCTTCATTATAATGGATTTCCGTAAAGAAAATTCTGATTCTATTAACTGGGTTATCTTAAGTATCATAGGTTCCGCCATTTGTCTCAATTGTTTAAAAACAAAGACTAGTTTGCAGATTTTCCCTTTCAATACTTTACTATGCTTGAGGGGGGAACCCCCCGCGACCATGGGTGCTGTAAAGTACTCGAAACGTCGGGTTATAAATAGTTTACAAATTAAACGCGATAAAATCCGTAAAAGTAGTTTTATTAAATGTGTAATATTCGCGTAAATATAGGAAATCATTTTGTTACACCTTTTTCGATGACGAGACGAGCAATACGTTCACCTAGTAGGTAAGCGCAACGTCTGCCCACAATAAATGTTGTCTCACCCAGAACATACCATTGTTACACTTTAGTCTCATACTACTATAGCTCTCAGTGCCCTTCAGAGCAAAAACACAGTAATGCACACTACTACTTTACGGCAGAATAACAATAAAGAAAAGGAAGTTAATTTGCTATCCGCTATCTAATCCGCATGCAAAATATGACTTGATAATGTCACGCGCGACTGCTTCTGAGTGCGGGCGGTGCTCTTCAAAAACTAGGTAAAACGCACCATTTTATACTTTGCATGCGGATCTAAGCAAATTAACTTCATTTCCTTCATAATAATGGATTCCGCAAAGTAACGCCTGATTCTAATTACTTTAAGCAAGAATAACACACGAAACTATGAAACGTGTAAAAAAACATCTTTCTTACCATCCTTGACACGTTATTTTTTTCGGGAGTTATAGTGATCACATCCCTAAAAAAATCCACGTCATATTTTTTAAAACGGTTTTTTTTGTCAATGTAGCAATATTAGATGATTTTTGATAATAATTTTAATGAATTAATTTAAGTGTTTTCTTGATATTATTCTATTCAAATTCATATAAGCGCAATATAATTGTGATAGAGGCATTTGAAGACCATTGAATCGCTTGACCTTGACATGACGCGTATGAATCACTATCTCACACCGGTTGGCGCCACGCGACGTGCAATAACTTATTGTATAAGTTTATCAAGGTAACCTATTTACAGCAATGAATACAATAGAAGTAGACGAAGTTAAGACGGATTTTACGTCGCTTTAAATAGAACTATCTTATAACGTTATCTTAACTCCTACATTGAACGTAGCAAGACGACGTGAATTGTATGAAACGTCAGCGATAGTGGTGCAGAGATATTGTCAGGAGTCAGACGGCAGGTGCTTGTGACATTTCTGAATGTATCTTAGATAATGTAATCACATCTTTATGTGTTGTCAGTGCTATGTACAAAAGCGAAACAATACGGTTCGACAACCGTGCGGTCTAGTTGTTAAAAGTACCTGATTTCCGCGCCGCGGGTCCTGTGTTCAAACCCCAGTCGGTCGACATTTGTGCAAAAACACAACTCGTTGGTTTTCACGTCTGCTTGTGTTGTGGATATATAATTTATGTCTGTAAAAGTCGCGTTCGTTATTTAATAACGTAAAGTATTTAACATCGTTTTTAATAAATAAACATGTTAGGATGCTGTGTATATGAATAACATTAATATGTCGGAGTCAGCGATGGCTGAGAGATAGCGCCGCTTACCTCTTGATTAGGCGGTACATGGTTCCTTGTGTAGATAGCGCAGAATAACAATTTCAAATGCACCTTGTGTAATCATTTCTCCTTACTACGCTTAATCACCAATTAACTAGGTAAACCGACAGTTTCGTTTCGAAGGAGTGACAAAGTCGGTGTCTCAAATTCAACTGCCCCCTGCACTAATCGAACCCTTAAATACGACTCTTTGCACGAGCCGCTAAAGTGACGTCACGGCGTTACACCTCGTCAGTACTACAATAATCAAATGCAACTTATTATTTAACGATGTTGTTTTCCCCGACAAATATAATATGTAAAGAATTTCATACCTCTTACGGAATGTTTGTATTGTTTAAAAGTATTTCATATGACGTCACGAAATGTCGCGAGGCTCCCCACCACGTTGTTAAAATGCCAGTATAAATCTCGTATCATTCTAGTAGTGTGCCCACTAGTGATTGGACGTCGTAATGTTAAATAGTTGTACCTGTGATTAAAATTATAGTACTCATGCAAATGTGAGTTGGAGTTATTACTGTTCTATTTGTTTTTATATTAATAAGTGTACGAAGGTAAAGCGTAACGAAAGTAAATGAAGAAAGTTATTTTCATTTTCTATATACTCCCATACTAATTTGGAATAAAAAAAATACCAGATGATATCCTGCAGTGCCGTAACAGAAGGTAGGATTCCTATGCAGGAATCCGTCTAGGTAGGTACCACCCCAGGGCCAGTTATTCTGCCGTGAAGCAGTAGTGTGCAAACATTACTGTGTTTCGGTCTGAAGGGCACTGAGAGCTAGCGTTATCACTGGGCATATGAGACTTAAGTAATTACGTCTCAGAGTGACGGGCGCAGTGTGGCAGCATCTGTTATGGGCAGACGTTGAACTTACCATCAGGTGAATATTTTGCTCGTCTCGTCACTTTATCCAATAAATAAAAAATAAAAGAGTGGGAAAACTTGCATTGTCTTGCAGCATGCAACTTACCTGATGGTAAGAAATCACCACCGCCCATGAATATCTACAATACCAGAAGAATAGTGAATGCGTTGCCGGCCTTTGAGTAAGAAGTAGGCTCTCTTCTTGAAGGTCTCCGAGTCGTATCGGTGCGGAAAAACTGCTGGCGGCAGCAGATTCTATAAAGTTGTCTTACGTGGCAGAAAATTCCGCAAAAAAAATCACTGTTATTGAAAGCCTACCATCAAGGTGGTGATCATGAAATTTTGAGTTGTGTCGCAATGTGCGATAGTGAAACTTAGTGGCTGGAACTAATGCGAAAAATTACTCGTCGTAGCTCAGGGCCTAGGCGCTCGCTTTAAATTTCATAGTACGCGAGTGACCTGTGTTCTATACCCGGTGCCGGCACATCTAATTTTTTTTTATTTTAAGTACTGATTTACCACGTGCTCTGCGGTGAAAGAAAACATCTTGAGAAAACCTGCAAGTCTGAGAAATAAAAATATTTTCGAAGACGTGACGTCCGCCTGGCAAAGCAAGTGTTACACAAGCTCCAAGTCACTCAAAGAGTCATGGAACGGGCTATGTTAGGTATCTCTCTACGTGATCGAATCAGGAACACAGATATCCGGAAGAGAACGAAATTGGTCGACATAGCTCATGTGATCGCTAGCAGAAAATGGAAGTGGGCGGGCCATATATGTCGTAGACAGGACAACAGGTGGGGTAGTCGGGTGCTTGAGTGGAGGCCTAGAGTAGGGCATAGAAATATATGCAGGCAACCGATGCGTTGGACCGACGACCTTTTTAGAGTGGCCGGAAAGGACTGGATGCGAAAGGCGCAAAACCGGGAAGAATGGCGTGCATTTGAAGAGACCTACACTCAGCATTGGGTGGTGAAAGGTTGAAAAAGAAAAAAGAAAAAGAAGACGTCCGCCAATCCGCATTGGAGCAGCGTGGCGGATTCTTCCTAGCTCCAAAACCCTCTCAGAAATGAGAGGACGCCTGGGCTCAGCAGTGGGACATTTATAGGCTGAAACTTTACTTTACTTTTTCTTACTCGGAATACTCCCTGTGGTAGCTCCTGTAAAAAATGCAACATCTCTTTGCATTTTGTGGTCAATGGATCACGCACGAACATGGTCGTTGACGATTAAAGCCGCTCTTCGTTGAATGGAACGAGCTGGCACTGGGGTACCTCTGCCCAGAGATAACAACAGTACTCCATGTGAGGCCGAACCTGCGCCTTGTAAAGTTGCAAAAGTAGGCCGGCACCAAATACTGTTCCGCTTTACTGAGCACGCCACGCTTTTAGAATCCACTTTGGTCTTTTCTTCCAAGTGACTGCGAAACTGAACGTCACTCTATATATTAACGCCAAGGATTTCCGATACTAGCTGAGGCAACAGGGGAGTGCTCCCTAAATGAAGGTGATATGGCGAAGGGTTTACGAAGGCAGTATTGTTGAGCTATTGAAACTGTTGATAAAATATCGATATTTTGATATATCAATATTTTATCATCGGTCCTAAAATGTACCCAGGTCCCGACTTACTACGGCTCGTAATATTTAGTATATTTTCGGTATTTGGAAAAAAAAACGCTCCCCTACAAAAGCTATACTGAAAGTCTCCATTCACAAAACGAAATAAACACGTCGGCAAAAGTATCGCGGAAATGTTCTTTTTATACGTTGATATACAACGTTACTAAAAGGTTTGTATGTAAAGCTGTGTGGGTATGACGGCCCATCAATCACTCATTGCTGTCGACGTCGGATACAGCATAGCTGTACGATCGTATAAATGTACTCCTTTTATTTACCTTGAATTTGGCAGCTATAGCGACCAAAGGACCATTTTATACTGTTATTTTAAGAGTAGAAGTTTTTTTTTATTGTATAAAATGTCGAAACGAGCAAAACGTTGCACATTACTGCTTTACGGCTGACACAGAATAACTGGCACTGCGGCGGGCGGATTCTCTCCAGCTCCAAACCCTCAAAATGAAAAGAGCAGTGGGATAAGCTGTTACTTTACTTACTCGCTCTCCCATTGTCGTAATGGATTTCGACGCAGCAGTACTAATTCTATAAACAAACGTTGTTTCGAGACATATTTATATTTAAAATTATCCCTTAATGTGATAATGATGTAATGTTCTTCTAGCCGATTTCGACCACGGCAACAACTGCCGACTTCTGTCGAGAGCCATCAACTGCGCAGGAGATATTTTAGTGCCACAAGTGTATGCGCAAACACAGAGGCACTCACTCGTCCCAACCTTCCCGCGCCCGATGTAACGCTGATGGGATAAGATCGGAGGTAGGCTAGGATGCAGTGTCAGAAACACGGGGACAATCACAACACAACCAGACCCAAAAACCAACAATTTATGTTTTAGCACAAATGTTGGCTTCGGCTGGGATTCGAACCCAGGACCCGCGGCTTAGAAGTCAGGTACTCTGACCACTAGGCCACGCGGTCGTCAATAATGTGATAATAATGATTATATAAACATTAAGTAATTTCAATAGGTACGCATTACAAAAAAATACCTATCCCATTTTCATTTCAGTAAATGTAGACGGAGCGCCGACAAATTGCATGTCCGCGGTTCGATGCGTCCGTAGATCAAGGGATAAGACCGTGACTTCACGGACGGGATAAAAGTAAAGGAAATGGAGAACTGCAGAGATTTATTTGAGCACATATTTATTTGTAAAGCTGCAAGATTAGTAATAGTTCATAATGCGAAAAAAACACACCGAAGAAAAAGTGCATGCAACCTTTACATGTGGTAAAAGTATTGGGTTGCCAAGAAAGTCTTTGCTTTTTAATTTGTGATTTTTTAGAATGTACAGGCATGTTCTAGAAATCCTTTAGTGTAGTATATATAAAGAGACGACCAGTGATAGTTACGCAAGCAAACGGAGTAGTTCTTTCCTTTCTTTTCTTTTTTTTTAAATTTTTTTTTATTAAATAAAAATGGAAATATCACGTCGAGCGCTCTCCATCCGCACAGCCTAACACATTGATTCAATTAATTTAAAAATGGCAAATTTTAACTTAACCATTGTCCGCGTTCAGGAAGATCATAGATAGATAGAACGTGTTAAAGAACTTGGTTGAAGAAAATCCACAGCTATAATCATTTAGCAAAACCACAAGTGCTCTCATACAGCTCCAGAAAACCAACTCAAAGAATTAAATAAAACCTGGAAATACGATGAATATCCCTCGCTCGCTCGTTCACCCGGTTCACCCGCTCAACTTCAAGTCAGGGTCGACGTATGCATTCAATTACTGACTTTCCGTCAAAACTATTATTATTATTACCGGCAACGACAAGTTGGTAACGTTTTCATTAAAGGGAAATGCCTAACGCATACCCGCTCCTGCTATCGGACTTGCACCGACTAAAACCCCATGATGTTCGGCCTTTGCCGCATGTTGGCAGGGCCACGGGAATGAGTACGCCCACCTGCGCCGGCCGCATGTCATTGAAGACCCTCTCCTCTGGAGGTTGCAACTCCTCCCCTCTCTCCCTCCAAGTAAAGTGCGACGGGACACACAACGAGCCAACCGTCACGACCTCTCTAATTGCGCACACTTAGAGGGCCACGATTTTTGGCGCGTGGATCCCTCCGAGCCCGATACGCGGAGAACACTTGAAAGCAAGTCTTCCCTTCCCTCAGCGGTAGATCTGGTCTGTAGCTCCGCCGCCGAACTCACTTTGGCAGCGGAGAGCAGGGAGAGAGATGCATCGAAATACCAGAACTCTTCTTCTCCGCGACTACACCGGACCAAACATGAGATCCGTCGTAGTCGTGCCAATCAGCTCGTAGCAGCAAAAAATATTTGAATTAGGCTTCACCCACCATATTCTCTGGATTTGGCTCCAAATAATTATCAATGATTTCGTTCTTTATCCGATCATTTGCGTGAAAAACAATTCAATGACCAAGAGGATTTCTTGCAAAATCTCAACAGTTTCTTCAATCAGAAATCCCAAGAGTCCTACAAATCTGGTATTATATATCTACCAGAGCGTTAGTCAAAGGTTGTAAAAGCACAGGGTGCTTATTTTTTTTAAACATAGTCAAGTCTTGTGTTGATCATAAATAAATATTCATTCGGAAAACGCAAAGACTTTCTTGCCCATCCAATAAAAATACTTCAGCGTCAAGTAATAAAATAAGATATATATATATATATATTTTTAGAACACCGAAAACGGGGATTCCTACATAGCAATCTGACTATTTAAAAGAAAGATAAAAGAAATAAATAAAGGCTATATCCATAACTACAACACAAAATACATAGAACAAAAGCGAGGGACGTCGTGGGACACCCGGTAAGAACGAAGTTCTTTTCGCTATATATTTTCTATGAAATAACAGGCACAATGAAGTCATTTACGTTCGAGAATAATTAAAAGAAAAATAAATTAAGGAATAGTAATAAAATTGTAAATATTTAAAAAAACTTATGAAAATAAACATTTTGTCATATTTGTTTTGGTTAACTGGCGTATAGATTGCGTCTAAACGTGACGGTCTAAGTCTTACACTTTTGCATTTGCACGATTGCGTCGTTAAATACAACATGTAAGCCCGCTGGTTTGCTCGATGCTCGGACGAAGTAAAAATTACACTCCTCCGAACGGAATGCACTTCGCTTTACACGTGCAATCTGTGACCAAACTACATGCAGAGATGTTAAGCTGAACATCTCAACAACAATGCGTTTAGAGATGTTGTTGGGGCTGTCTCGTTTCTGCGGAGCCTCATGCATGGTCCTTGGTGCACGTGCAGGGTGCGGGCGATGATAGCAGATAGTCTGGACTGCCGCTCTGTAAAAGAATGTCATGTTATTGCCGGATTAGAGATATAGTGTACTATAGTTTGAATATTGTTGATTTACATGGGTTAGCCGAAATAAACGAAAAATAAAAAATATAGATTCATTCGTCATACTTCTGAATTGGTGCTGCTTGTGGAGGCTGGTCTGCTTGAGTTTACAATACTACAATATATTACTTATATGTGTATTACTAGCTGTGTCCTGCGGTTTCACACGCGTAAAAAAGCTGATACCGATTGATGATATACATGTATACTTCCCTATTTGGATCGGATTTAGGGGTTTTATTTTTTTTGAACGGAACTCAAATTATTTGTCTGCAATGAAGTAGCCTAAGTTATTCGCTGTAATATCAGTGAAAGTCCCGTCAATATCGGTCCAGCCGTTTTACCGATTAATCGGAACAAACAGACAGACTGACAGAGAAAACTTTTATGTTACTTTGTTATTACAAACAGACACTTCAATTCTATTTAGTTGTACATATAAAATCTGTTTCGTCAAATTTTTTGCCATAGTGCCCTGCGGTTGTCTATGAGGCTATTCCTTTGTTATCTAATATGATTACGATGAATTCTTTGATTACGATTAAAACGACGATACGATTTGTTTGTTTTCCGGTTTGGTTGTGTTGTGCATGTGAAATTTTGTATGTAAAACGCACCCAGGTCACAGGAGAAAACCTATTTAATTGGGAGCGTATTAAAAAATACGTCATGTGAGCGATAACAAAATTATTGCTGTTATGTTAACATTTTTGAAACACTTCACATCGAATATGAGATTTATGTTTATTACGTAAATGCACAGGGGCCTGGTGCTCGCCTTTATTTCGTAGTATGCGAGTAACCTGGGTTCAATTCCCGGTGCCAGCACCTCTATAATTGTTCTACAATTTTAAGTGCTGATTTACCACGTGCTTAGCGGTGAAGGAAAACATCGTGAGGAAACCTGCATGTCCGACGAATAGTAATATTTCGAGGACATGTGAAGTCTGCCAACCCGCATTGGAGCAGCGTGGCGGACTATTCCCAGCTCCAAACCCTCTCAGAAATGAGAGGAGGCCTGTGCTCAGCAGTGGGACATTTATAGGCTGTTACTTTACTTTTTTTTACATTCCTTTCCGTGCCCTGTGGTAGCTTAAGAGAATCTACCACCCCATCTGATCCCTTGGGTGTCGTAAAAGTCGACAGAGGGAGAATGAAAACCAGGAGATGGGCAGCAGCATCTTCCTGGAACATCTGAATAAATAAACTGCCTGCCAAGCGTGGCAACTATGGCAAAATCCTCCCAAAATGAGAGCTACAAACTTTTGTAGCAATCTTTGGAGGAGGCCTATGTTCAGCAGTGGACTACTGATAGGCTGTAACGATGATGTTTATGATGATGACACGGTCAATTTTATCATAGAACCGAACATTGCGAGCGCTCGAACGTTAACCTAACTCCATTCAAATGACTGTATGAAATTGAAAAGTGTGAATTCATTATTTGTGAAGCGGACGTTTGTTTAAGTTCAAACGTGCATTTCATGTTGTCAAGTGCACGATACACTCGTACATTTCGAATGTTGGCAACAACCACACCGCACTAATTCGTTGCGATGTTCGAGGCTTGCAAAATTTCGAGCAGCACAAAGCTACGTCTTGGTCTTTTTGAAAAAAAAATTCAGATTTCGTTTGTCAAATATGGTTTTTTATGATCTTCCAACGTTTCTTAATGAGGTTTGTCTGTACAAAGAAGAAACTGGGGAAGGAAATTCCTTCACAAGTATCCTCTTTTTTTAGTATTTTTTTAGAAAAATCACTAAAAAGGAGGATACTTGCGAAAATAACTTTCCTTTTACAATGATAACATATAAAACGTGTGCAGTTCACACGCGGTGGAAGTAAAACCTTAAGAAGACTAAACTTCGACAGAATGAGACGAATGCAGAGTATCAGGTATATGATAATTGTAGCATTAATTTATTTTAATATTGTTAGCAAGTTCAAAAATTATTTTACATTTAATTCTACATTACAAATTAGCATTCGAAAATATAAATACAATAGGAAACACTGTATAGTGTATTCTATCTCATTCTCTCTCAGGTCCATCCTATTGATCTATATGTTTGTCTCTTTTGTGTCGCTTTTTCGTTTCATCGTGTTTCAAATCAACAACGATTTTTGAAAAGTTTTCACTTCAAAAATATATACTACATGAGGAATTAATATTTAGAAACAGCCTGGCAGCGACCACCTCATTCCGTAGGACTATTATCATCTATTATTTTCTTTTTTTTAATGTATAAAGTGACGAAACGAGAAAAACATTCACCTGTTGGTAAGTGCAACGTCCGCCCACAACAAAAGCTGTGTCACCCAGAATATTTCTGTGTGACACCACACTGCGCCGGCAACCCTGAGACATCAGTTCTTAAGTCTCAAATGCCCAGTGATTACGCCAGCTCACAGTGCCCTTCAAACCGAAACACAGCAATGCTTGCACACTACTGCTCCACGGCAGAGTAACTGGCCCTGGGGTGGTACCTACCTAGACGGATTCCTGCATAGGAATCCTACCACCAGTATTTATTGTTATCTTTATGTACATCACTTTTTTCTAAATGAAAGTCTAACTTAACATAATTTTGGTTGAATAAACCTAAAACATTATTCATTATTATTACCATGTGCCTGTAAAATGTCAAATGCTCGACACCAAATGTTGAATTAATATCCGTGGTATAGAACCCGTCACTAAGATTACATATCATGTGGACTAACAGACTTTTACCGCTCATTGAGTTTGTGGCTGTCACCACCAAATGTCCCAGGTTGACACTAACTGAATATTAATTTATTACCGGATAACCGGATTTCTGCATATTAATCATACCACGTAAAATGTAACTTTGTTCGTATTATACGAGTATTGAGTCCAAAACTTTTTGTTGTATTACGAAACAGCTAAAACTCTAAGGTCTGCAACACTACTTCACTGGTCTGCAACACTACTACTTACTATCTATAATCGTAACAAAAATACATATTATATACTTTTAAAATGCGTTTTATTCTTTTAATGTTGCCATCTCTCTCTCAATAGAACTCAGGGAGTGACAATAGATAATTCAAAATTTCGATCAACAGTAAAATAATAGTTGACTTTTACTGAAGATTTGCTCGCACACGGACAAAAAAAAAGATACAATTCTGGTCTTAAACAGAATTTTCTAATCACTATACACTTTAACTTTTTACGCCGTGTGGTGGCGGCTCGCTAAAAGAAAACTACCACTCCATCTCATCCAATGGATCTCGTAAAAGGCGAGTAAGGGAATTAAACTGCACTGTGCACCCAACAGCGCATGGTGGCGATGGGCTCACCACCTATCACACCGAGTGCATTATAATGTTTTGGTGAAATGTGGATTGTGGCAATCATCTGTCTTTGCAGTGAGTGCCCAGTCTCTGACTACCCCTTATGGGATACAGTTGTGATCTTATGTATGTATACACTGTAACAAGCACTTGCTACATAATAAACTATCAATATTAAACATCAACACTCGATATATACACAGAAGTTACAAAATTCAATTAAAACACTACCGTCACTTTTCGAGTTGACGCCAAAAGTCGTTAAATGCGTTACGATCTAATCCTTTTTGCCAAGTACAGCGCGCTTGACAGTCAGAATGTCACTGTCCTTTGTCACAGCTAATTAAAAGTCCAAATTCGATAAAATTTCAATAAAACGTTTCGTTCCGTTTATAGCGATCTTGGTACAAAGCCTGATCCAGTAAGAGGCGTCAAAGTCGACTAAGTAAAATACAAAGTTTTTGTTTATTTCAGAAAATGACTAAACGAAAAATTGGTTCACCTGAAGGCCTGTCCATTATAAATGCGGTGTCATCCAGAACATTACTGTTTGGCACCACGCTGGTGTAGTTACCCTGAGACATAAGTTCTTAAGTCACATTAGTTCTCAGTGCCGATCAGACCAGTCCACACAGTATGTTTGCACACTTCTTCATGGCGGGAAAACTGGTCTTGCGGTAGACAGATTCCTGCATAGGAATCCTACGGCCAGTAAAAGTTTGCGCGTAAACTTGTGGAATTATAATATCTCCTTGCAAAGTTGATAACTTCCGAAAAGCGTTAGTTGTCGCTGTGATTGAAAATCAGCCAGGAAGACACATACAACAATTGGATTCAGTGCCATTAAAACTGAAACACAGTTCATTTTTCACACACACAGTTTCATTTGTACGCCACTAAGCAGTGCGTGGCTTAGACAGATTCATCTTACTACCAACCTGTTTCATCATCATGATCATCATTTCAGCCTATCACTAGCCCACTGCTGAACATAGGCCTATGGGGGAGGCCTAGATTACCGCAAAAGTTTGTAGCTCTCATTTTGGGGTGATTTTGCCACAGTTGCCACGCTTGGCAGGCGGGTTGCCAACCGCAGTTTATTTGTTCAGATTTTCCAGGAAAATGCTGCTCCGCATATCCTGAAGAGAAGAGAAGAGAATCTACCACCCACTGAATCTACTACAGATTCAGTGGGTGGTAGATTCTTTTAAGCCGCCACCACACGGTTATCGTTTAATAAGTAAAATTGAATTCGAATCGTGGTTTTCACTTCAAAGGCGTACATTGCCTAGTTGCAGTGTTGTAATGGTGGAGGGTATCCGGTGGTAGTGTTAATTTGCTTGTGCACGCTACTGTAAGAGAGCGGGCGGTGCTCTTCAAAAACTACGTAATATATTTATGAACATCATTTTATATTTTGCATGTGAATCTTAGGAAATTTTTCCTTCATTTACGCGAACACTACACATTTAAATGAAACTAATTTTACGGATTTTATCGCGTTTAATTTTATTATTTATAACCCGACGTTTCGAGTGCTTTACAGCACCCATGGTCACGGGGGGACTGAGGTGACAGATGTCCCGATGTCATAGTTAACCCGGAGTACCTTCAGCTTTTAATTATTATTCCTTGTCCGATCTACGCAGAAAGAGCTTACCGTGTCTTGAAGTCTTGCAGTCTTGCAGTGGTATGCTTGGTTTTTGATTTAATTTTAATAATTATAGGATCCCAAGCTGGTGGTAATACCCAACCATCTTCTCTATTAAAATTAGGATGTTTTTTAATTTCAATAGCCTCGCGAATCATCCTTGGTAGAGGATTTGTGGTTTATCAAATCTGATGTAATGGTTGGGATGATCTAGAACATGGTCACAGACTGCAGACTTCCTGGAGCGACGATGCTTCACATCAGCTATATATTCTTTTACGCGGGTTTTAACTGATCTTTTTGTTTGCCCTATGTAAGAGAGACCACATTCACAATCCAGCTTGTATACTCCTGCATCTTGTAGAGGGATGTTACACTTGACAGATGGTAAAAACTGACTTATCTTCTTCGGCGGCTTGAAAAATGTTCTTATGGAAGCCCGCTTCAAGATATAGCCAATCTTGTCCGTGACTCCTCTGACATATGGTAGGACTGCAGGTACACGCTCGACTGTGGCCGGCTTCACTCGGTCACTGCGACGAAGGCGCGGAACCCGAAGCTTGTTGTCTTGCAAAACTTGCTTGACATGCTGAAGCTTGGCGACCAGGTGTTTACTGTCACAGATCCCTTGTGCTCTCTGAAACAAAGATTTGCCCACGGTAGCTAGCTGTGAAGGATGGTGGTGAGATTCACCATTTAAGTACCTATTTGTATGGGTCTTTTTCCTATACACAGTGCGACTCAAGGTGTTATTAGGATTTCTAATTACTAAAACATCTAAAAAAGCTAAAGAGTTATTTGTCTCTAACTTCATTGTAAATTCTATTTTAGAATTTATGGAGTTAAGGTGGTCTAAAAATGCAGTGACTTTATCAGAAGGTAGTATTGTGAAAGTATCTACGTACCGCTTGTAGAACCTTGGATTTACTGGGGAAGTACGGAGGGCTTTCTCCTCAAAGTCTTCCATGAAGATGTCAGCAACAATGGGAGATACTGGGGAGCCCATCGCCACACCATCTACTTGCCGGTAGTATTGTTCCTTCCACAATAGATAGCCAGATGTAGGCAATGTCTAAGTAATTCTGCATGTTCTACTGGCATGTTGTTCTCTGTTAGCTTCCTAGTTACAATTGAGATGCAGTCTTCAATAGGTAGGCATGTAAATAACGACTGGACATCAAAACTGACCATAGTTTCATTGTCAGTAAGATGTAGGTCTTTTATCTCACTGACAAAATGGTAGGAATCCTTTGTGTGTGCTCTTGTGTGTCCTCTAAGTGGGGAGAGTATTTTAGCCACATGTTGAGCCAATCTGTAAGTTGGTCAATCGATTTGACTCACTATTGGACGTAGCGGAGCATTGAGTTTGTGTATTTTGGGTAACCCATACAACTTCGGTGGTTTTGCACAAGAAGGTATTATCGAATTCACGTCTAGATTTAATTTCTCGGCGTGTTTCTTTATTAGATCGCTAGTTATTTTGAGCGTGTCAGTAGTTGGTCTGTCTTGACCTTTTTATAGGTGTTTACGTCCGCCAAAAGTTCTTGCATTTTAAAATTATAATCCGACGTATCCATTACTACCGTAGCGTTTCCTTTATCTGCGCGGAGAATCGTGAGTTCGGGTCTGTTTCGTAAGTTATGTAAAGCTTTTAATTGGTCTTTGGGAAGATTCAGTTTCGGCACAGAACTTCGACGTAACATAGACGAAATGTCTTGACGTATGGCCTCCAAATCTTCTTTACCGATATTATTTTTAAACAGACAATCCTCAACACTACAAATAATTTCTTCGTACGGTATTCTTCGCGGTGTTATTGCGAATTTCATTCTCTTCGATAATACTTCTATAGTTGATTCATCCAGTGTTTGTTTTGACAGATTATAGACCGCGCGTGATCTATGATCTTTGTTTTTACTCAACGGTCGCGTTCCGTTCATTCGTTGAGATTGAAGTTTGACATTTAATTTGGTCGTTAACTTTTGATATTTTTCTATATGTTTATTTTTGCATTCATTATATTTAGTTGTTTCGCGCTTATTTAAGGTTTCGATGTAATTATCAAAATCAAAGGTCGTTAAAATTGTTTTTAGTTCACTGAATGATTTGTCTATGGCTGTATTTATTCTATGCAGATCGGTACGGTTTTGCTGAATCACCGTTCGTAACAACTTTTTACTTGCCTGATTTAAGATCTTAGCGCTTCCTCGAATGTCCTTTTTAGCTGCCCCCCCCCCCCCCCCCGTGACCATGGGTGCTGTAAAGCACTCGAAACGTCGGGTTATAAGCAATAAAATTAAACGCGATAAAATCCGTACAATTAGTTTCATTTAAATCTTAGGAAATTATTTTCTTTTTCTATTAAAATGGATTTACACAAAGTAACGCCTGATTCTTTTAACCATTATTAAACGTTATTGCATTTAAAAATATTTAATTTAAAAGTGCGTAAACGATAAACATACAAGGAAATGGCTTTTAAACAGAATAATTTGCAATGTGAAAAAAATTTAAAGCAAATGTCGAAATTAATAGTCTTTTAAGTATATTTTACGCAAGTAAAATACTCAGTCGATTTTTATTCAAATTAAATACGTGCACGTGTTGGTAAATTTTGATATAATTTCAGTTTGTTCAAATTTTCATACACGTGTCGGATTTTGTGCAAAATTATTCCTCGTAAAATATTTTGATCACAACACACAAAATAAATAAAATTATTTCGTTAAGAGACACGGAAACTCCTACGTTGTTGTTATCATTGCTTGTCTTACCCTACGTGGTAGGGGATAAAATATAACTTGCTTCCATACAGTCACGCTTATTTCCCTTTGGGGTAGGTAGTAGGCATCTTTCCACTGGTTACGATCCTGACACATCTTTCGCTGCTTCTATTTTCATAAGCGTTTTCATATAAGCTCGTTGGTTGAGATTACTTTTGACGTGTCTTTTCTAAAATTGTCTTCGATCTGATCGTGATATGTTGACTCTTTCTGGCTTGTCCATTTACACTCTCGTCATAAATCTATTTCGTCAAACTACTTTCATCTATCTTCTCTATGTGTCGCATCTCTTTCTCGATCTTAGCCAATACATCTTCTAACAAACCGCAACGTTACCTTATCACGCCGTTCCTCACTTTGTCCATAAAAATCTCCAACTATATTACACACACACAGACTTCTCAACATGAAACGCTAACAGCGTATGACGAAGTCGAAGAAGTTAAATGTAAATATTTTTCTGGAAAAAAAATAAACTCCCCCTCCCTCTCCCCTCCCCTCTCTCTCCCCTATAGATTGCTAAAAAAGTTTGTAGCTCTCAGTTTGGGAGTAATATTGCCATAATTGCCACGCTTGGCAGGTGGGTTGGCAAGCGCGGTTTATTTATTCTGATGTTCCAGGAAGATGCTGCTGAGACTTTTACGACACCCACGGGATGAGATGGGGTGGTTGGTTCTCTTAAGCCGCTACATATGTACCGCAGATGTTTTATTTCAATTGGATGAAGTAGAGAGATAAGCAAAACGTTCACCTGATGGTAAATGCAACGTCTGCCATGCAACTGCTGTATCACCCAGAACATCCCGCCACCTTGAGACATCAGTTCTTTAGTCTAAAATGTCCAATAAGACAATACACTAGTTCTTAGTGCCCTTCAGACCGAAACACAGTAATGTTTGCAAACTACTGTTTCACGGCAGAATAACTGGCCTGGAATAGTACCTACCTAGACGGATTCCTGCATAGGAATCCTACCACCAGTAAACTTTCAAAATGGAAAGGAGTTTAGCCTTGTAAATACCGCTACATTCCTTGAATGGTTTTTAAACGAACTGCAATGGGGGACCCATTGCAGTTCGTATAAAACGTGGCTAAACTATCAAATATACTTAGATCTACAGTATATGTAATAAAATAAGAAGTCCACTGATTTATATATAATTATGCTATGCATTATATTTTGCAAAATTTTTTTTTTAGGACTGACGGTTACTGTTAGCCCAAAGGCTTTCACAGCTTCGCCGGATTGAAAAGCCGAGCGCCGAGGGCGCTTAGCCGAAACCTTCATTTATGGATGACTGGCGCAAGGGCCCCCGAGAGAGGACCTCGGCTTGGACCGTCATCCTGTGCGCGAGAGTAACTGACTCGAGGGTGCCCAAGAGAGCCGGCCTCGCTCGGGCAGCTACTTCAATCGGGAGGGATTGCATAATTTTGTTAAAGCTGTTTTTCGAAATTTGCACTCAATTACAAATGTAAACACAATATGTTTGTCTAATGACTTTTTTAAAGAAAAAAAAAACGGTACTGAAGTTTTAACTGTAAATCAGTAATTGTCTTTACATTCTTCTGACTACTATATGGGCTTTTGTTGTATGTGTTTATTAATGATGATGATGTTCTCGTAGCCGATTTCGACCACGGCGACAACTGCCGACTACTGTCGAGAGCCATCAACTGCGCAGGAGATATTATAGTGCCACAAGTGTAACCCGCAAACACAAAGGCATTTTATCGCGTTTAATTTTGAACTATTTCTAACCCTTCGTTTCGAGTGCTTTACAGCAAACAGGAAGTCTGCAGTCTGTGACCATGTTCTGGATCATCCCAACCATTACATCAGATTTGATAGACCACAAATCCTGGCAAAAGAACACCGATTCCAACCAAGGATGATTCAAGAAGCTTTTGAAATTAAAAAAAAACATCCTAATTTCAATAGTGAAGATGGTAAGGTATTACCACCGGCTTGGGATCCAATAATTAATAAAATTAAATCGAAAACCAAGCATACAACTGCAAGACTTCAAGTCACAGATATCTTTTTCAGCGTAGATCGGACCAAAAATAATAATTAAAAGGGTTAACTATGACATCAGGACATCTGTCAACTCAGTCCTCACGTGACCATGGGTGCTGTAAAGCATTCGAAACGTCGGGTTAGAAATAGTTCAACATTAAAATCGATAAAATCCGTAAAAATTAGTTTTGTTTAAAATCTACGTAGCTTAAATGTTTTTAATGCTTTCAATACGTCACGATGTTTAATTAAATAAATATAGCTTGCTCTTAATGAGGGTGCTACCAACTGTCGTTATTAATGATTTATAAAGCGTGCCCTGATAATTGTTTCCATGTTTAATGTGAAACAATAAGTGTCTTAAAATTATCGGTAGTTTCGATGGCATGTTATAGACATCGGCCCGAGTCTTTTTTTTATTTGATAAAGTGACGAAACGAGCATTTTGATCACTTACAATCACGCGAGCTGCCAGCTCGTTTGCCACCTCTTCCATCAAAAAAAATGGTATAAGATGGTGGTAGGTTTCCTATGCAGGAATCCATCTAGCAATGCAAACATTACTGTGTTTCGGTTTGAAGGGCACTTGGAGCTAGCGTAATCACTGGGCATATGAGACTTAAGAACTGATGTCTGAAGGTGTCGGGCGCAGTGTGGTGCCACACAGAAATGTTCTGGGTGACTCAGCATTTGTTATGGGCAGACGTTGTACTTACCATCAGGTAAAAGATCTGCTGGTCTCACTTTATTCCATAAAAAAAACAATAAGTGTCGACAGTGAGGTCGAACCATGAATCTGCAGTCGTGTCTCCGTGCGGCTATTTTTAATCAAAAAAAGTCAGTAAATCTGACTAAATTCACTGATTTTGACTTCAATTCGGTAATTGGTGATATAACTGACATGTATTTTACTGCATTAGTTTCTTTGAGGGCTATAAAATGCAAGATATGCCATACCTAGGCTCGCTATGGTTGCTCCCCAATTACATCGGAAATAGAAAGGACATTTACTGGTGGTAGTATTCCTATGCAGGAATCCGTCTAGGTAAGTACACCCCTAGTTACTCAACTATGAAGCAGTAGCGTGTAAACATTACTGTGTTTCGGTTTGAAGGGCACTGAGAGCTAGCGTAATCACTAGGCATATGAGACTTAAGAACTGATGTCTCCGGTGACGGGCGCAGTGTTGTGTCACACAGAAATGTTCTGGATGACACAGCATTCGTTATGGGCGGACGTAGCACTTACCATCACGTGAACGTTTTGCTCATTTTGTCTCTTAATCAAATAAAAAATTAAGCTTCAACATAACAGGATAATCAACTCAAATCAAAATCATATAAAATTGTTCATTGCGTTTGGATACGTGAAATAAAATCATAGACGTTATTGTTAGTTGTAATGCAGCGGGCGTGCCCGACAGCGCGGTTGATTGCGTCCGGCGCGACACAATGCCGCATTGTTAGGCACGCGATGAAAAAGAGAAATAAATAAGTGCACAAAAGACAACCTTTTCTTTGTGAGAGTAGCAACAAGACACGAATTATTTTGCCGCCCGAAACAGTCGGGGCGAAAATAATAACTCCGAGCCTAGCGAAACTAAGGATCTATATGTTACCGACAATGTATGAAAAGCCGGCATCCTATAGAAAGTACTACATTGTATGTAATGCCTAAATATCGGCAATGTATGAAACGAACTAAATTTCGGACATTAAATTTCGCGCATTCTGTAGAATGCGAAATGAGAAAATAAGACAATGTGATGAAAAACATCTCTGATTCGTTTCGAATATCACGTGGCAAGGCTCTTGACTTATAACGCGCCTTAGGCTTAGAATTTGTCAGATGCACTTTGACAAAATTTAAGTAAAATTGCGTATTTTGTCAAAATACCGAATTGAAGTCACAGTTAGTGAATTTAGTCAGAATTAAGACTTCTTTTATTAAAAATAGCTGCACGGTGTCACGACTGCAGATTAAAGGTTCGACCTCACTGTCTATGAAAGAAAGTGAGACCTGCAGATCGTTCACCTGATGGTAAGTACAACGTCTGTCCATAACAAATGCTGTCGCATCGAGAGCACATTTGTGTGACCCGTGTGGTAGCGGCCTAAGAGAATCTACCACCCCATCACATCCCGTGGGTGTCGTAAAAGTTGACAGAGGGAAATAAAAACTAGGAGATGGGCAGCAGCATCTTCTTGCAAGCGTGGCAACTATGGCAAAATCCCTCCAATATGAGAGCTACAAACTTTTGTAGCTATCTATGGGGGAGGCCTATGTTCAGCAGTGGACTTGTGATAGGCTGTAACGACGACGACGACGAGTCGACGACGAGACATCAGTTCTGAAGTCTCATATGCCGGTTACACTAGCTATCAGTTCCATTCAGACCGGAACTCGATAAGATGATAGAAAAAAGCACTTTATTGAATGTATTTCCAGCGGTTTTTCCGGACGTATTTGCTATTCCTCTGGTATTGTAGATGTTCTTGGGCGGCGGTGATCTCTGATTCGTTTCGAATATCACGTGGCAAGGCACTTGACTTTTAACGCTCGCCTCACGCTTAGAATTTGTCGGATCCACTTTGACAAAATTTAAGTAATTTGCGTTTTTTGTCAAAATACGCAAAGTACTTAAATTTGTTCATCAAAAAATTAGTACGTTTACTGTGGTCCGTGAAAATGGAGGAGTAAACTGTTGTTTTGAGGAGTCTGGGTCTATAGCCATGAAACAACGATTCAACGTTGAAATGTCCACAATTCCAGTTAACCTAATAACCCACACCATTTATATAATATCCTTACCAGGTTCTTTTTTCATACTTTGCACACTTTTATTTTCTCATAATAACATGCGTACAATACGTAGGGAAAGTATCTTATAATTCTCACATTTCATACATTGCCTAAAAACGCAGGGCATTATCTACAATGCCAAGGCATTCATACATTGCCAGTAACTTATACATACATACAGTCACGCCTTTTTTCATACAAGGGTAGGCAGAAGCCATTCACTTAGGCCACTCTTCGCCCCCGAGGGTAACAAGACGTGACGGGTGGCGAAATACCTGGCCGCTATTTTAGTACGAGTTAAAAAAAATCTTATTTCCCATTGCGTGTTATTCTGTACGAATGAAGGCTGTCCTTACAATACCTTAGTAGCCTCTCACGTAGGTACTATTCTACTCTATTGGTATATAAAAGTGATTTAACACTTACCCCGATATCTCCGAAACTGTGTGTGTGTGTGTGTGTCTGTGTGTGTTCTCCTAGCCGATTTCGACCACGGCGACAACTGCCGACTACTGTCGAGAGCCATCAACTGCGCAGGAGATATTATAGTGCCACAAGTGTACGCGCAAACACAGAGGCACTCACTCGTCCCAACCTACCCGCGCCCGATGTAACGCTGATGCGATAAGATCGGAGGTAGGCTAGGGTGCAGTGTCAGAAACACGGGGACAATCACAACACAACCAGACCCGAAAACCAACAATTTATGTTTTAGCACAAATGTTGGCTCCGGCTGGGATTCGAACCCAGGACCCGCGGCTTAGAAGTCAGGTACTCTAACCACTAGGCCACGCGGTCGTCAAACTCCGAAACTACAGGATGTATTCACCTGTAATTTGGGATACATCTTCCTTCTTTGAGAGCTAGCGTAATCACTGGACATATGAGACTTAAGAACCTATGTCTCAGGGTGATGGGCACAGTGTGGTGTCACATAGAAATTT
Source organism: Luehdorfia chinensis (assembly GCA_019845155.1). Classification (NCBI taxonomy): domain Eukaryota; kingdom Metazoa; phylum Arthropoda; class Insecta; order Lepidoptera; family Papilionidae; genus Luehdorfia; species Luehdorfia chinensis. Next base: position 253,521 of record JAHVAK010000445.1, read on the forward strand.
TCTGGGTGACACAGCATTTGTTATGGGCAGACGTTGCACTTACCATCAGGTGAACGCTTTGCTCGTTTCATCACTTTATGCAATAAAAAAAGCAGTTTACCAGTGATAGGCCGAAATTATTATAATGAGGGAAAATTAGGTAATACACGCTATTTTATATTTTGAATGCGGATCTCAGCAAATTAATTCCCTATTATTTTTATATCATGCCAGCTGGTAGCGGCGAAAAAAAACTTTCACCTCGTCGCAACCGCTGGGTGCAGCCCTGGCTGTCGCAGGAACCGATTAGTTAAATGCCTTGACAATCTCATGGCTTCCGAGAGGTGGAGCAAAAACCATCAAAAAAAAAAATACGAAACCGTAAATACATATAAAAATTACTATAATCCAAAAGCCCCCTCGCCAAACGGTGTGAATTCGGCAAATCAAACATCATCAACAGACGAAAATTGACAGGTTATAATGGTAAGGATATTGAATTGATAACATAATACACGAAACTTAAAACATTGTAAAGAAAAACGTCGTAATGAATTAAAAGATTTGCAAATGACTTCAAAGAGATAAATATATTTCCCTGTAGAAATTACTTTCATGGAATGTAGATTTAAATCTTGAGCTGCTTAGTATTATACAATCTGAACGAATTCAAATAAACGTAATCCGATTTAAAATATTAAGAAATATTAGGATTATACCGAAAAGTTTCCTTTATGTACCATAAACCGGGATCACAAACGGGTTATGAGAATTTTTAGATTTGATTTAACAAATGTAAAAATTCTTATAACCAATATACTGGTGATAGGATTCCTACGCAGGTTTGGCGGATGGTATATTGCTAAGGAAAAAGGTCGCTACCCACTAGATCGGGTGGTCCGATCAGAGAAGAACATCTCCTCTTACTAGTATATTTAGATGTTGTATATATTGTTCGCATCTCAGAAACTTTCATAACGCGATTATGGAATGTTGAAGAAATATCTCATATTTCTTGAGCTTCTCATGTGGCGACATAGATGTCGCTACACAGGAATCCATCTAGGTACCACTCCGCAGTGAAAGTTATTCTGCCGTCAAGCATTTCTGTACAGACATTACTGGGTTACGGTCTGAAGGGAACTGACAGCTAGTGTAATTACTGGGCATATGGGACGTAAGAACTGATGTCTCAAGGCGCAGTTCTCAGTACACAGAAATGTTGTTCTAGGTGACACAGCCTGGATATTATTCCCACCCTCTATCTGACGGTTATCACGTCAGTCTTCGTAATTTGCTGTGGGACTTGTCGCCGTGGACCAGAGACCCTTTCTTTGTATTTGTTCTAAGCTTCTATGGTGGAATGTTAGAAAGAAATAAATAAAAAGAAAAACTTTATTTGAAGGAACCACACAATAAATACAGGCATAATTGTAAACAAAACACAGAAAACCAAAACTGTAAATAAAATAAATCAGTCATTAAAAGAAAAAAGAAATGCCACAAGTAGAATAATAACAAACAAAAGTAAAAATAATTAAAAACAATGGCAATAGGACAACTATATGGCAAATATCTGGATTTTAAAGCAATAAAAAAAAACATTAAAAAGAACTACCAATATCCACACGTACATAGCGGAATGCTTCCAAAAGTTATGCCACTCATGCTACGATGTGTTGAACTAAGACAACCTCGCCCTGATTTTCAGTGTCATTCTTATACGGAGAATTATATATCAAATATATATATATATACTGTAGTTGCCACGCAGTCAGTTAATCAAAGTTATATATTATGTTCCATTAAAATGTTGCTGCCTATCTTCAGATTTTGGACCCACAGGACGAGATGAGGTGGTAGATTATCTTACGTCATGCCATATGTCATAAGTTACATAAATTCTAGTATAGTTGATTGAATCAGGCATTACTTTGCTTTAATCCATTATAATGAGTGAAAGGAAGTTAATTTGCTAAGATCCGCATGCAAAATATGTATGTTACCTCAAATCAAATGGTGTATATTACCTCCCTACACCACTGGATAATTTACACCACTGAAGTCGAGACCACGATACGTGTTACATTATAGGCCTTCGGCGGCTATCTGTCGTTCGACGGGGCTCTTCATAAGCTAGGTAATATACACTATTTTATATTTTGCATGCGGATCTTAGCAAATTATTATTTTTTTCTTTTTTATTGTATAAAGTGACGAAACGGGGAAAACATTCACCTGATGGTAAGTGCTACGTCCGCCCACAACAAATGCTGGTTCACCTAGAATATTTCTGTGTGACACCACACTGCGCCCGTCACCCTGAGACATCAGTTCTTAATGTCTCAAATGCCCAGTGATTACGCTAGCTCACAGTGCCCTTCAAACCGAAACACAGTAATGCTTGCACACTACTGCTTCACGGCAGAATAACTGAACCTAGGGTGGTACCTACCTAGACGGATTCCTGCACAGCAATCCTACCATCAGTAATAAATTAACTTCCTTTCCTTTATTAATATTCTAGTAGTCGTATCTTTAACATTTCGTTTGTGTTGAAAATGAAGATTGTGTCCATTTGTTTTGTTTTTCTTTAGCAATATTTACAAAACGACAATAGTATGTACCGTATTTCTATTAGATCTTAATAATTTGAACGATAAAAATGCGCTCCGTAAGCATGTACATGTTGAAATGAAATCTTGCTAACTCATCATTAAACGCTGCTTTTGTTTTTCGTTAAACTGCCGACCTTAGCTATCTTTCCTCTTCCTTAAGCAACGTGGAAATAAACAAAATTTTGTTTGGTCGTATCTCGAGTCGTTTTTGTGCTCGCATCATTAACTCATGAATACATTTATTGAACCAGAGCTTATTTCTGTATTTTCGTTTGTGATGAAGTTATAGTGTATTTCTTTTTAACCGACTACAAAAAAGTTGGAGGTTCTCAATTCGTCTGTATATATTTTTTAGGTATGCTGGGGCGGAACTTATGCTTTTATATACCGAATTTAATTATTCTTTTTACTTAATAGAAAAAGGTATCGAAGGGATGGTCTATGTTTAAGTTCAAGTTGGTCAAGTTCTGATAATGGTATTCATTAGAAAATAATTAAACTTAAATTAGCATAAGCATGTTTGAACCTTCTGCGTAGAAATCGGTTTTTTGATTTAATAATTATATTAATAATAATAAACCATCATCACGGACAGGACTATTCTTGCGAATAAGCCTGATTTCGTGCTGATGGAACGGGCACTGTCAAGGATATTTTTGGTAGACTACCATTCCATATGATGAGAACCTCGTGAAAGGCGAAACAGATAAGAAGACGAAATATCTGGATCCTAGCTCACGAGGTGACTGACATGTGGGTTCGTGTGACCGAAACTATTCATGTGTTTGCAAACGGAGTAATCCCAGTCAGTCTCTCTGGAAATCTGAGACAACTGGGACTCTGTGACGGGCTGCTCCATGTTCAAATGCAGAAGGCAGTTCCCCGCGATACCGCCCGCCTAGTCCGCTGGTTTCTAATCCTTGGCCGTTTGGTCTGAAAAAGCGCTGACGGTAGCAGATTCCATAAAGTGCTTGTGCTTGCTCGAGTGCTTGTGCGTAGCAGAAAATTGCGCGAAAAACGCACTGTGCTGGAATGCCAACCATCAAGGTAATGTGCGATGGAGAAAATCAGCGGCTGTTTTAATTCGAACAATTCTTTGGAACACTCCTCATGGTAGATCCACTAAAAATGCAATGAGATTCATCATTTCTACCCAAAGCCAGTGAATCCAGCCGATCAGATAGAACATGGTCGTCGACAATTCGAGCCGCTATTCGTTTTGTCTAAAGTTCTAACTTGCAAAAAGACGAACGCGTGGCAGAATCACCACGTCGGAATACCTAACTTCTTTGTCTGCAGAAAACACAGGTCTGCAGAAATCCTAGTGTGAAGCTTAGTTTTCTTTAAGCCCACAAGTACTACTTGAGAGCGAAGTCCTTACCCGGTCATGCCATTTGACGACCGACCGACCGATGGCCTTGTGGTCAGAGTACCTGACTCCTACGCCGCGGGTCCTGGGTTCAAATCCCAGACGGAGTCACCATTTGTGCAATAACACAAATTGTTCGTTTTTCGGGTCTGGTTTTGTTGTGCATGTGGAATGTATGCCTGTAAAACGCACCCACGATACAGGACAAATACTAGTGTGAGGCATCGTTTTTTTTTTTAAATAAAAAAAAACTCATTATAAGCAACGGCCGGTATCTGTCTCCATTGTCACGTTACAACGAGAAATATGACTACGCGTATTTGGTAAGAGTAAGTAGAGAGAAGATAAGAGTTTTATTAGTATTTTCGCATACGTACCTAAAGGATGTCCTTACTACATTTAAACAACTGAGTGCGAAGATAAGTGTAATTAACGAATGTACTAACATCCTAAATAAATATTGATCACAAAATACAACGGAACCTGTAGTTACGCCCGTACAGACAAAACGATGGGAGATCGTTCGCGTGAACTTTTAAAGTAAGTAAAGTATTAACATATACGCTGGACCGCAAAGGAAAAGGGTCGGTTAGAAAATCATCAATATCTACAAAAGTACCTGACCTAGCTTTATGAAGTAAAGACTTAATTAAAGAATATTTTAATGTGCTTAAATGAAAATAAACAAATAAAAAAATTTAGAACTTCAGTGAAATATCTTTCTGCAGTTAAAGTTCCATTTTCTATCATGTCTAGCTCAGTGCGGTTTTCGGAAGAAATCCCAGCCCACACGTGAACAGAGCCTCCGCCGTATGGTACTTTTTCTTCTCTACCATAACTGAACCTTGAGTTTCTGTGGTGTCGTTCTTGTTTTGGGCCATTTGCAGGTCTTAATGGCTTTAAATTTGCTTCAGCCAGACGGCGCCTTACTGTATCCGTACTCAGATTGTTTCCTCCAGCTCTTAAATGATGACTCTTTAAAATTTAAATGAACTTAGTTTCATTTAAATGTGTAGTGTTCGCGTAAATATAAGAAATCATTATGACTCTTTAAAAGTTGTAGTTTTTATAGAATTATCAAAAATAAATAGAAATTTTTTATGTATATTATTTTATATGGCATTAAATATTCTCTAATTTAGTCCTTATTTCATAAAGCTAGGTCAGGTATTTTTGAAGATATTGAAGATTTTCTAACCGACCCTTTTCCTTTGCGGTCCAGTGTATATAACTGTTACAGAATCAACTAAAATCGTGTAATATAAAATCTCATTCAAAAACATTGAGATAATAACAAGTATTAAATGAACAAAAAAAAGACTCTTCATAGTAATAAGCTGGCAAGAGTTTAAAAATGACAAACACTGTCCATGTTAATACTTTGCTAAGATTTTTTTAAGACAGCTAAATAAGTTCAAAAGTTCATGTGAACGATCTCGCATCGTTATCAATCTTTACGTGATTGATTGATCAAACTCCGATACTAAATAAATTAACCGTAGTCTTTTACAATATAATTACTGGCTCTGCAGGATCCGTCTATGTAGGTACCACTCCAAGGCCAGTTATTCTAACGTGAATCAGTAGTGTGCGAACATTACTGTGTTTCGGTTTGAAGGGCACTGAGAGCTAGTGTAAGAGCTAGTGTGGCGCCATATATAAATGTTCTGGGTGACAAAGCAATTGTTATTTTCATAGGCAGACGCTGCGGTTACCATCATACAATGTTGTGTCATCCAGAATATTTCTGTGTGACACCACACTGCGCCCGTCACCCTGAGACATCAGTTCTTAAGTCTCAAATGCCCAGTAATTACGCTAGCTCACAGTGCCCTTTAAACCAAAACAGTAATGCTTGCACACAACTGCTTCACGGCAGAATAACTGGGCACTTCAAGGCACCTACCTATTGCCTTGCCCATAGCTATCGTTAAAACACAATCCTGATCAACCTGCACTTATAAACTTTTTTTATTGGATAAAACGACGAAACGAGCAAAACGTTCACCTGACAGTAAGTACAACGTCTGCCCATAACAAATGCTGTGACACCCAGAACATTTCTGTGTCACACCAAACTGCGCCGTTACCCTGAGACATGAGTTCTTAAGTCTCATATGCCCAGGGATTACGTTAGAGTCAGTGCCCATCAAACCGAAACATAGTAATGTTTGTACATTACTGCTTCACGGCAGAATAACTGGCACTGGGGTGGTACCTACCTAGACGGATTCCTGCATAGGAATCCTACCACCAGTATTGCTCTTTTCGTCACTTTATTCAATTAAAAAAAAACATCATAGATAAATATGTCTTCATTATTAATGTATATATACTATTGCCCATGTATTAGATAGAAGACAGAATACATATAGTTTAATTATTATGTCATTTATTTCAGCAACTAGCAGGTAAAACAAACAAAAACAAATTAACAAAGCCAATTTTACGGTAACTTATTAGAACTTTATTACATAAAGGAATAATAGTTAATAGAATCAGGCGTTACTTTGCGGAAATCCATTATAATGAAGGAAGGTAAGTTACTTTGCTTTAATTATCAAGCGTCATAGACTCTACGACTCGGCGGCCGTCTGTCGTAGAGTCTATGACGCTTGATAATGCCTCGTTTTGGGGCGAAACGCGTGTCGTGTTTTCGACTTCAGTGGTGTATATTATCTAGTGGTAGTATTGTAGTGGTTGGTGGAGGGTACCTGGTGGCGGTTCCTGGTGGCGGTGTTAGTTTGCTTGTGCACGCTATTGAGGGAGGGCGGGCGGTGCTCTTCAAAAAACTAGGTAATATACACCATTTTTATATTTTGCATGCGGATCTTAGCAAAGTAACTTACCTTCCTTCATTGAAGGAATAATGTTTTATAGTTAACAATGTGAAATGTAATAATAATATGTATTACGAATAAGAATATTACAAATAATGTCACATTATCAATAAAATTAAAACATGGTTTGTTAATATTTCAGTAGTAATTTATATGTCCCTAACAGGTTTGAGTTACAGTTTACCTTTATACCGTGGTAGCTCAGAGGCTAGGCGCTCGCTTTAAATTTCATAGTACGCGAGTGACCTGGGTTCGATTCCCGGAGACTGAAATTGTTAATTGCAATTTTATGTGCTGATATACAACGTGCTCGGCGGTGAAGGAAAACATCGCGAGTAAACCTGCATTTCTGAGAAATAAAAATATTTTCGAAGACATGTGTAGTCCGCCAACCCGCAATGGAGCAGCGTGACGGATTCTTCCCGGCTCCAAGCCCCTCTCAGATATGAGAGGAGGCCTGTGCTCAGCAGTGATTTATTTTTAGTTTCCTTTACTTTTTAAATAAAAAAATAAAATTCATTAAGAGTTTAGTATGGTTTTTCTGTAAGTAGTTTTTTCAGGTTTAGCTTAAATGATTCAACTTATAGGTTCTTAAGTTATTAATCTTTAATAATATACAGAGGTTAATACGATAGTGACACACTCAGCGAACTAAGATTGCACAGAATTTATACGTTTGGTGTCAAGCGTAACTAATGCATTTTTCCATACTTATCTCTAAGAACATCTCGTTATTCCAAAAGAAAAAACTTTTCGCAATTTTTCACTTAACAGCTACGAGTAAATGGAATTATCGCGCCTTTTCAGTAAAACTTTGCTGTCACATGTTCACGAAAAAAGTTTTTCGGCTTTCAAAAGTAATATTGTACTTACGAAGCGGTAGTAGTCTGTAAAAAGGGACGTTTTACAAAAAAATATATATTTCTTACTTTATTAAGGGATGAGAGTACGCAATGAAATTCATAATTTTTGATGAATTTGGCGTGTCAGCGTTTTTGGAAATTTATCCCCCATGGAGGTTAAATGTGTGCTCGTTAAAAGAATACTACCATTCCATCTAAAATATATAATATATAATAAAACTGCACTGTGCACTCAATAGCACATGGTGGCGATGGGCTTACCACCTATCACACAAAGTGCATTATATTGTTTTGGTGAAACGTGGATTGTGGCAGTCATCTGCTTTTGCAGTGAGTGCCCAGTCTCTGACTACCCCTTATGGGACACTGACGTGATCTTATGTATATATGTATGTATGGAAGTAAAATAAGAGATGAAAGTTTGTATTTTTAAATTTAGAAACGCGGAAGTTGGTATTTAGGACTATAAAAATACATTTAGACCGATTAAAAGGTTGATTTATCAAAAGACAAATGTCAAGGATCAACCTTAGGATGTAAGTAAATAGACGTTCTTTTTTTCTAAATCAGCCTTCTTAAAGTTTTCGACCTTTCGTTTTTAAGTTATTTATTTTAAAAAACTGCCCATAATGAATAGACACAGCAATGAGCATGAAATACTTTTGAGAAATATTACGCCTTAATTAGGAAGGTAAAATAGAGGGCATGGGGAGAGATGGAAAGTTAATACCATCGGGTACACGGCTGGTCACAACATTTTATAAAAAAATAATTATCTTGGAAGTAGTAAGCACATTTTTAAAAATAAATATAGTAGTTTTAGATGAATGAATCTTCTATCTCTATTTCTAATAATAAAAATGTAATATGAAATACTGTGTTAGAAATATTTTCATTGCTTTGTCTCCATTGCTTTCGTTACTTAAGAGTAGTGAATAAATCTCCAGTTTGTTGTTCCTTGGGTTCCGCGACAGCGAAATGAAAACAATTTTTATTTACTCTGTTGCGCAGCGCTCGTTGGCGGTTGATTGCGTCCGGTCTATAACAATACGCTTTTGTTGACTGAGGTTTTAAAAAAGACAAATAAGCGTGGAGACATTGTTTAATTTTTGTTACTGAATTTAAATCATTTCTCCTGTTACAGAGTAAAATACAAAGTAAATGTTTAATAGGAATTGAGATTTAATTTAAACAACAGCAACATCTAATGTTTGCGTGTTGTTTTACTTACTGACTGAGACATCTTTTAAACTGTAGTGCAAGGTATTAGATAAATAAGTTAGTAGTAATGCGGGTGGCGGGTAGGTTAAGAATTATATGCTGTCAATTCATTCTGGAATAAATTGTGAACATGTACGTGCGTTTCTCTTGTCTCCTTATAAGAACATTACATAAACTATAAGTAAAAGGCTTTGCTCAGTGTTTCTCTAATAAATACAATCCATAACAATGACTTCCGCGGTAGAACTAGAATAACCGACACTACATAAGGATTAGCGAAAGGAAATGATAACGGGTCGGCCATATATCTTGTAAGACCAGTAACCATTGCAAATTTCCCGAATGGGAATCTCGTAACCACAAACGCGGTAGATGAAGCGACATCTTGTAGGTTTTGCGGGAATCGATGAACGCAGGTGACTCAGGAGTGTGTTTTGCAGCAATCTTTTGAGTAAGCTCATGTTCAACATAGGACTTGTCATCATCATCATCATCATTTCAGCACACGGTCCTGAGCCACCTGCATCCATCGATTTCCATAATGCTCTCTCTATCCCTCTATCTGTTTGTTGCCTTTTCACGGCTCAACCGTTGAACCGATCTTGACCAAATTCGGCACCGACATAGCTTGCATCTTGGAGACGAACATAGGATACTTTTTATTCCGGAGTTCCCACGGTATTTTAAAAAAAAAGCTAAATACACGCGGACGTGGTTGCAAGGTTCAGCGAGTATAACTATCAAAAATAGTAAAGTAACAGCCTATAAATATCTCACTGCTGAGCACAGGTCTCCTCTCATTTTTGAGAGGGATTTGGAGCCGGGAATAATCCGCCACGGTGCTCTAATGCGGGTTGGCGGACTTCACATGTCTTCGAAAATATTTTTATTTCTCAGACTTGCAGGTTTTCTCAAGATGTTATCTTTCACCGCAGAGCACGTGGTAAATCAGCACTTAAAATTGCAAAAAACAATTTTAGTGGTGCCGGCACCGGGAATTGAACCCAGGTCACTCGCGTACTATGAAATTTAAAGCGAGCGCCTAGCCCCTGAGCTGCCACGGCTAAATCATAAATAAGAAAAAAATATGTAAATTATCAATTATGTATTATATAGAACTATTAAATTTACACATTTGTCATCAAAAACAATATTTTATGTAAATCAAACACTAAGTTATTACAAGTTTCCTTGCCTGTAGTTTCCATAATATTAAATACATTTCTAAGTCAACCAGCTGGGAAAGGAAATAGGAGAGGAAGTTTAATTAACTCAGACGAAACTTAAATAGTTCGGTTGGGAACAGGGAAGTATCCCAAAACAGTATACATTAGTTGAATGACACTATATTTTTGTAAATAAGGAAAGGCCAATTGACCACATTTATATAGCAGAAAGTGACGTGACGAGTAAAACGTTCACCTGATGGTAAGTGCTTCGTCTGCCCATAACAAATGCTGTGTCACCCAGAACATTTCTATTTAGCACCACACTGCGCCCGTTTCGCTGCGACATCAGTTCTTAATTATCATAAATATAATTACACTAGCCCAATAATACTTGGTACTAGTTATGGTAGATCCACTTACCATCAGGTAAACAATCTGATCGTCCCGTCACTTTCTTCTTTAATAAAAATCTTGCTATCCACCAGTTTGTGTGTACATTATTTTAAGAAATTACACTAAAAAAATCCCGCTGGGTTTCTTACTGGTTCTTCCCAGGACAGGGCATTTTTTGCGAACCAGTGTAGTTAAAAAAAAAGAAAAGAAAATGACTTTCAATAAGTATTATGTAAATAATCTATATTGAATAAAAAAGCCGTGTGGTGGCGGCTCGTTAAAAGAATATTACCACTCCATCTCATCCAATGGATCTCGTAAAAGGCGAGTAAGAATTAAACTGCACTGTGCACCCAACAGCGCATGGTGGCGATGGGCTCACCACCTATCACACCAAGTGCATTATATTGTTTTGGTGAAACGTGGATTATGGCAGTCATCTGTTTTTGCAGTGAGTGCCCAGTCTCTGACTACCCCTTATGGGATACAGTCGTGATTTATGTATGTATGTATGTATGTATGAATAAAAAAAATCTATTCTATTCTATTCTACTCTGTGTATTTTTAGGCTGGCTGTAATGTTTTGGTTATCTAATAGAAGGAGACGAGATAGCCCTTCCGTGTTCGCGTGAACAATAATAGCCCTATAAAATGTCCGATGCATGTATTTTAGTCTTTGTCTTCCTTATAGTGTATATACTGGCTTCAGATAGTACTTTAAGACATCATTTTAAACATTACTGCCCATCATAAATCCACTGCTGAGCATAGACCTTGCCCATAGCTATCGTTAAAACACAATCCTGATCAACCTGCACTTATAAACATTTTTTATTGGATAAAACGACGAAACGAGCAAAACGTTCACCCGATAGTAAGTGCAACGTCTGCCCATAACAAAGGCTGTGACACCCAGAACATTTCTGTGTCACACCAAACTGCGCCGTCACCCTGAGACATGAGTTCTTAAGTCTCATATGCCCAGGGATTACGTTAGAGTCAGTGCCCATCAAACCGAAACATAGTAATGTTTGCATATTTCTGCTTCACGGCAGAATAACAAGCCCTGGGATGGTACCTAACTAGACTGATTCCTGCATAGGAATCCTACCTCCAGTAAAGACTTGTGGTTGGTGGTGTGGTGGCGTGCAGGTTGTCGGCACGATGTTGCCACTTGAGAATATTTCTTCCCCAATAGTTATGGTCCTTCGAGCTATATAGTCAGCTCATTGCCACTTAGGCATGTTTACTTGTAGTATTTTAATTAAAATATACCACGGCTGTTAAAGACAACCAGAGTTGTAACATTTTATCAATTGTCAAGGAAAAACGTCATGTTAAATGAGCATTTTCCAGCAACACAACATTGAAAAAATATTGTAATATAAACTCGTAATCAATCATCATTCTGAGTTAGGAAAAACGCGAACGACAAAATGTTGGACAAGATTTAATATAAATGCAAATTAAGCAAAAAGCTAACAAATTACAAAGAAAATAAAATTATAACGGGACAGTATTCCCATAAAAGACGTTTAATTCGTAGACATACACATTATCTATAAGTCATTAAAGTGATTTATATTTAATTTTGTCATCATCACCATCAGCATGTTGCAATCCACTGTTGGACATAGACTTCTCCCAATAAATGCCATTTAGCCTAATCTTTGGCTTTACGTATCTATTTGCCAGGCGCCTTGGCAGCGAGCGCTGTACTTAACTCCTACTAGCTCGGAAGCCACCCACTCTATGTTTGCCTAAACGCGGTTTCCACTCTATAATTCACCTACTTCATATTGTCTGATAATCATATACAATACAAAAGAATTAAGTTGTCTATATTGTGTGATCTGAAGAACTGTCGACTGTGAAGAAAGTCAGGCACTAACTTAAAATAAAGTAACAGCCTTTAAATGTCCCACTGAGCACATCCTCCTCTAATTTCTGAGATGATTTTTGGAGCCCAGAAGAGTAAGAATTGATGGATTTTACATATTTCAGATTAGAACGAAATTTCTATTGAAACAATTTTTAACGCAGAACTAAGGACCCTGTATACATATTCGAACAAGAAACGTAAGAGTTCTGCGGCACGTGATGTTAAGAAGAGAATTTTGGAGTAGTTAGATTGGTATATTTTAGTTATTTCCATGGCGTGAGGAAGGATCGCATTAAAAGTACCCGCAACCGACATGCGTTTATGATAACACTAATGAAAATAGAAGAAGCGAAAGATGTGTCAGGATCGTAGCAAGTAGAAAGATGAGATCTCTGCCAACCCCAGTGGGAAGGAGGCGTGACTGTATGTATATATTACTTGTGGTAGGATTCCTATGCAGGAGTCCGTCTAGGTAGGTACCATCCCAGGGCCAGTTATTCTGCCGTGAAGCAGAAGTGTGCAAACATTACTGTGTTTTGGTTTGAAGGGCACTGAGAGCTAGCGTAATGACTGGGCATTAGAGACTTAAGAACTCGTGGCTCATGGTGACGGGCGCAGTGTCACACAGAAATTTCTGGGTGACACAGCATTTGCTATGGGCAGAATTTGCACTTACCATCAGGTGAACGTTTTGCTCGTTTCGTCACTTTATTAAATAAAAAAAAATTATGTATGTGGCATTTCGCTTTCTGGTGATAAGACTGAAGTGAAAGGAGTTATTAGGAGGTATTAGGAAGGAGTTATATTAATATTTCAATTATTGATCATTATTAAGTATTCTTAACAAAAACGAGACTTGGTAATGTCTCGTTTTGAGGTAATGTGTTGTTGATAGGCCGTCGACACGTTTCGCGTTATTGTCATCACTGTTCTGTATTGCATATTGTTAGTGTTGTAGTGGTAGTGGTGGAGGGTATCTGGTGGCGGTTCCCCGTGGCGGTGTAAGGTTGCTAGTAGAAGCTATTGTGGGAGGCCGGGATCTTCAAAAACTATGTTATATACACGATTTCATATTTTACATGCGGATTCTAGCAAATAAACTTTATTTCTTTATAAAAAAAAGGCAAAATATGATATATGAGACTATACATATACTATATATATAGACTACCGATCGCAATAATATTCTGCAACTTATCACTAGTCTACTGCTGAACATAGTCCTTCCCCAAAGATTGCCACAAAGTTTGTAGTTTTCATTTTGGGGGGATGTCGCCATAGTTGCCACGCTTGGTAGGCCACTCCAATACGAAACTTGCAATCAATACCTACTTCGTTTTCGTCTTAAATATTAATTATTATTATTAAGCCAGCAACTACATTCTTAGTCATTATTATTAATTTTGCAGCTTTATGTATATATTTCTACTAAAAAGACACTGTTTTTCGGTGCCGCAATAGCGTTTGACAAACTCTGGCACGAAAGCTTGCTCTATATTCGAGTTATTCGGGTGGACGGAACACGCTTTTCAAGCCGCCCTCTCCGAGCGGGAGTCCCTCAAGAAGCTTGCATCTTCCCACTCCTCTTTTCACTACTAATATATCTAAAGACCCGAAAGTCAATCTCTCGCTTTTCGCGCTCATGTGATACGATCAAAGGTAAGCTAGGCAGTGTCAGAGATATCGCAACGCAATCAGACCCAAAATTATTTTTGCTCCAATATTGTCGGCTGGGATTCAAACCCAGGACCCACGGCGCAGAAGTTACCACTTTTCCACGCGGTCGTTTTAATTTGAAATAACTCATATAGCAAAGCTGTCGTGAAAGCATTACTAAGTTTGCTTTTCGCTGAATATGTGTAACTCATATATAGCTTAGAAATCACAAGCATCGTTTATGTGAATAGGGCGAATGCTATTGACAGCAAAATCTAAATTTAAAGCAACTAATTAAAACTTCTTAAAGCAAAAGCCAGTTCTGAAACGAAAATTTATAATACTAGTTGGTTATCGATTCAATTAAAACTTGTCAAGGTTGCAATTATATTCTCATGGTTCTGTTTTTCTTTAAGCAAGAATCATATATGAGTATTGCGAAAATCCTGCCTATCTCCTATTAAATAATTATAATATTAAATAATTAATTGTACATATATTTATATATATATATTATTTATATATATATATATATATATATATATATTCGAGAAATTGTGCAATATCAATTTTTTAACAAGTAACGATCTGTTGATTCAGAAACCAACGACGCCAGATCGTCACGTGCTTAAGAGAATCTACCACCCCATCGAATCACATCGAATTTTATTTTCCCACTCTTACTGCAGTGCAAATAAAAAGCCAGGAGATGAAAAGCAACTTCCTGGAACATCTAAATAAATAAAATGCGTTTGTCAACCCGCCTGCTAAGCGTGGCATCTGTGGCGAAATCCACCCTTAAGTAAGAACTACAGCTCAACCGTCGTAATCGTGTTTAGCTCTTTACTGAACGGGTTCACTGTTCCGAAAAATAGATGTGACCCGAATGATTCTAGAAACTTGTGTCATTCACCTGTTTTCATTTCACCTGTCAGGCGGTCAGCGATACTAATGTTCGTGTTCTATTAACGAAATGTTAGCCGTTCGTTGTCTGAGACTGTTCTGACTCGGTTTTTCAAATGAACGTTTCATTTGGATCACTGATTCGAAACTTATCACTGTTCTAAATGCAATTGTTCCAATATTCTAGGTAAGCGTAATCACTGGGCATTTGAGACTTAATAAGTGATGTCTCGAGGTGACGGGCGCAGTGTGGTGTCACACAGAAATATTCTGGGTGACGCAGCATTTGATGCACTTACCATCGGGTGAACGTTTTGCTCGTTTCGTCACTTTCTACAAAAAAAAACACGTTTGCAACGTCTACAGCGCCGTATTGCCGATGATAGGAGATAGGCAGGACTTTCGCAATACTTGGGACTGCTGCGATAGAACTGTCGCTGTGGTGCACGGAAGAAGACGACAGTGTACTATTGTTTACAGTATTTTTGCGTCATCGTTACCCGAAATAAATTTATATAGATAAAATACAACGGTTACTTCGATTTTGAATAAATTTTATTATGTTTTTTGTATATCTTCGTCATCATTTTAGCCTGTCATTAGTCCACTGCTGAACATAGGCCTCCCTCATAGATTGCCAAATATGTTTGTAGTTCTCATTTTGAAGGGATTCTGTCATAGTCGCCACGCTTGACAGGCGGGTTGGCAACCGCAGTTTATTTATTCAGATGTTCCAGGAAGACGCTGCTGCCCATCCTGGTTTTCATTTTCCCTCTGTCGACTTTTACGAGACCCACGGGATGAGATGGGGTAGTAGATTTTAAATTTGCTTCTGCGTTTTAGTGTTAAATTTAAGTGACACAATACATGACTCTGCTGTGTACGTGTGGTGGATTAGTGTTGTCTGGGTAATCGTGAGTTCTTCATCGATTAAATCTAGACTATCTTTATTCATTCAAATTTAGTGGAAGGTAGACGAATTGTGATTGATAGTCATTGATCCTGAACAGAGTCATCTTTAGTCGAGTAGCTGTGAGGCATAGCGAGCGCCATCTATCATTGCGCAATAGCAATAGTCCAATCACAAACTCGATATGGCGAAATGTGGAGCTTGTGGTAAATTCCTCTCGTCGGCAGGTGGCGTTGCGTGTACCATCTGTCCCTCTATGTTTCATAGAGGTTGTTTGTTGGTGTCAGATACGGTGGCTATAAGCAAAGATTGGGCTTGCCCGGAGTGCAAAAAGAAGTCCAGAAAAGGGGATAATACTCGTAGTTCTACCCCTGTAAGGGGAATCTCCGGAAACACCCCTCAAGACTACGGGCTATCCCGGGAGTTAGCCGGTAGACCACCGTGCAGTAACGCTTCTCAGTCGGCAGACATGATCTCGTAGCTGGTGATGATACCGCTGCACGAGAACTAAGTCGCCACCTTGTTGCGTGCATGGCTGAGATGCGGGAACTACGGAAGGATATGGCAGAGCTTCGTGCATCTGTATCGGGATTCACTGAACGTATGGATAGTTTCGAACGTAGGTTGGAGGTGATCGAGCAGAGTCAGACTCCCAATGGAACGGAGGTCACAGAGTTAAAACAAACAGTAAATTTACTTAAGCTGGAGCTCAATGAGCGGGACCAGGATGCTCTTTTGTCGGATCTGGAGATTGGTCATCTTCCGGAAGAGAAAGGGGAAACCGTCATTCACACTGTAACCGTCTTGGCTGCTAGACTAGGTGTACAGCTGGAAGAGCGAGACATCGTTTTCGCGGAGCGAGTTGGGGCGGCGCCACAGTCGGTGAGCTCTGTCACGCCGGAGGGCGCGGCGCCGCGAAGCCGCCGCCTCGTTGTGCGATTGGCGCGACGCTGCTTGCGTGATGATCTTCTGCGCGCTGCGCGCGTGCGCCGCTCTATCACCACCACGCAGCTCGGACTGGCAGACCTACCGCAGCGCCTTTATGTCAACGAGCGTCTAACATGGTACAACAGACAGTTGTTCCATAGGGTACGTGAGACTTGCCGTAAGCTCTTGTAGCGCTACTCCTGGACGAAGAGGGGTCGTATCTATGCCCGACAAGGAGATGGGAAAACCAGCTTTCTGCATCCGCACGGATAACGACTTTGTTCGTATTTTTGGATCTAATATGGTTTGAAGTAGAGGTTCACCATAACATTATTAAAAAATACTTTATTGCGAATTGTAAAACTTGTAATTATGATGTTGTATGTATTTCTTTTACATCACATGTAAATATGTATAACATAACTGTAATAGATCCTAAATATGTGGGGAAAACATTTCCAATGCAAAACATCTTTTCGTTGTGTAATATTTTAATATTTATTTTTACTTCAATGGCATACCCCGTACCGTATATACAATATTTATTCGTTAATAACTATGATGGTATACTTTTATGTGATGGAATATACAAAACAATTATTCGATTATTCCTAAACTCGAGATTATTGTTATTCTACCTAGACTGGTCATTTATTATTGACAATGGTTAAGTTAAAATATTTAAAAGATAGGTTTGTTTAATGCGGGCTCCTTGGGCTCAAAGCATGAGGAATTTATTGTAGCAATAAATTAACTGAAGCCAGATATTTTGGGCATCAATGAAACATGGCTTAGAGCAGGAGAAGAGGCAAAAGCTCCTCAACTTTCTGAATATCGTTTACACCATACGCCCAGATCTCGACTAATAAAAGGGGGGAGGGGAGGTGGTGTAGGTTTTTACATACATAAAAATTTAACATTTAAAATCTGTTCGCATCCTTACAGCCCGTCTGTTGAGCAGTTGTGGCTAAGATTAAATCTTTCTGGAGTTAATCTAGTAGTCGGAACGGCGTACACCATGGCAAGATATTAATATTTTCTTAGATGCGTTAAATGAATCAATTACCGCTTTTGCTTAAGCAGATAAGATAATTTTAGTTGGTGATTTTAACATAAACTTTTTGGATACTTGCAACAACAAGACCATATTACTCGTATTAAATCAGTTCCTAGACTGTTATGGTTTAAAACAAGTAGTTTCTTCTCCTACGCATTTTACCAACTGTAGCGAAACACTTATAGATATTGTTTGCACAGATGCTCATGTACGCACCGTCACTGTCAAACACTCGCCCGATCTCGGGAGTCACGCCATTATTGTAGCGGAATTTAACTTTAAAAAAGAAAAACCCATCCCTCGATATGTGACATATAGACCACTAAATAATATCTTAGTAGAATTATTTAACAAAGATTTAGACAACATAAATTGGTCATATTTTACGAATTCCTGTGATGTAAATGACATGGTTTTATATTTTTCTTCTGTCATTAACGCCTTATTCGATTTATATGCTCCACTTAAAACCACTCGTTTCAAGACACCACCGCATCCCTGGATCACTGATACATTACGGAAGATGATTAAAATTCGCGATGACTATCATGCCAAGTATAAAAGTAAAAAAACTGATTCATTTAAAAGTTGTTATAAAAACATGAAGCATATAGTAAGTCAAGCTATGATAAGTGAAAAAGAGCGTATTTTGAACAGTACATTAATAAAAATATCAACAATTACAAAATTCTATGGAAACATTTGAAAAACAATGTTTTGTTTTCCAAGAACAAAGCCGAAGACCTCCCTAATCAATTTAACGATCCTGATTTAATAAATACAAATTTTCTTAATATCCTGGGTAATGACAAAATAATGCTCTCTCATCTCAACTACTTTGAGTTTTATAGATACAATTCTAACATATTTACACTGAGTACAGTAACTGAAGATTCAGTATTAAAGATAATTAAAGGTCTTAAATCCGATGCTTTAGGTGTTGATAATATTTCTCGGCAGATGATTCTAATGACTCTACCTCAATCCTTATCAGCAATTACCACTATCATAAACAGATCAATAGAGAGTGCGGTATTTCCTGATATCTGGAAACTTGCTGTTGTTAAACCGTTGCCCAAGAAATCCAATCCTCTTTCGTATCAAGACCTGCGACCTATTAGTATCCTACCTTGTATTTCCAAAACTTTAGAAAAAATTGTATGTAAACAGATGACAAAGCACCTTGAAGCTAATGATATTCTACCTAAGATGCAATCTGGTTTCCGGAAGGGTCATAGCACTTCTACAGCTTTGCTTGATGTAGTTGATAGGGTGCTCACAGCCCAGGACAACGGGATGTGCACAATCTTGGTCCTCCTTGACTTTTCACGTGCATTTGATTCCATTAATCAATAATTACTGTTGTCCAAGTTAACGTACTATGGATTTGACTCTACTACAGTCAAATGGTTTGAGAGCTATCTTACCGGTAGGCAACAATGTGTAGAAATCGTTAAGAGCGATGGTACCCGGGTTCAGTCAGCTCTACAGAAAGTTACAAGAGGCATTCCTCAGGGCTCCGTGCTTGGACCAGTTCTCTTCACATTATACTCTGGGGATATTATTAAGAATATTACTCATTGTCATTACCACTTGTATGCAGATGACCTGCAAATATACCGTTATTTTATGCCATCAGAGCTTGCTGACGCTGTTAATAAAATAAATTATGATTTAGATGCTGTTTCTGCTTGGTCAAGTTCAAATTCGTTAGTCCTGAATCCCATAAAATCTAAATTTATATTAATTGGTTCCAAAAGAAATTTAGTCAAATTTGTAAATGTCCCGATAGTTTTAAAAATTGGAAATAATCCTATTGAACAGGTCACAGAAACTAGGAATCTTGGGCTCCTCCTTGACAATCACCTACGTTTTGAAGCACATGTCACAGAGAGTGTAAGAAATTGCATGTTTAGATTAAAAATTTTATATAAAATTAGGCCCTATCTCGCAGAGGAAATAAGAATTAGATTGTGTGAGTCTTTGATTCTATCTAGACTAAATTACTGTGACGTAGTGTTCAGACCGTGTCTTTTAGGTAGGAGTCAAAGGCTCATACAGCGTGTACAGAACGCATGTGCAAGGTTTTGTTTCCAGATACCACCTAGAATGCATGTTACTCCATTTCTTAACAATGCTAGTCTTCTGAAAATGTCATTGCGCCGAAAACTGCACCTTGCTACCCTTTTGTTTGGAGTAATCACTAATAAAACACCGACTTATTTATATGACAAGCTAGTATGGTACAGTGATCAATCTAGATATCCTAATCGAAATTGTAGCAATGTATTCGTAACCCCTAAACATAGGACCATGGCATTCAGAGGGTCTTTTAGGTACGCAGCTTCTCGCTGTTGGAACGACCTCCCTCCACCTTTGCGTGCCCTGAAAACAATTCAAACTTTTAGGAAGAAACTCTCACTTTATTTAAAATATCATCAAAGCCATACATAATTTTATTCCACACAACTCAAAAAAAAAAATATTTTTCCTACAATCATCTACGTTTCATGACGTCAACTTTAGTTTATATGTTTTATTTTCATTTACTTAGTTATTTTCATTTATTTTGTATTTTATGGTCCTCCCCACTCATGGTGATGAATGTATTGTATATACGGCAATGTAGAATTTTGCTATGCTGTTTGTAATTACTAGTTGTTAAAATTGATTTACAATTTATTTATTTATTTATTTTTTTAATTTTTAATTATTTGCAAGTAGTTGCGTGGCAGATTAATGTTTTTTTTTTTTTTAGTTTATTTTCATACACGCTTCGTAACTGAACGTATTTCCGCCCGTAAAATCAATATCAGGCTCTATTTGAAAATCAGCGCTGCAGCATCTTAGTGCTGCCGCAATTTGCTGAAATAGAGACCTTGTTTGACTTCACATTTTTTTTTCTTTTTTTTTTATTATTTTTTTTCTCTCACTTCATTTTCGTTTTTTTGTTTTTTAATATTTTATTGTGAATTTGTGATGTCAAATAAAATAACTTTTCTTTCTTTCTTTCTTTCTTAGATTCTCTTAAGCCGCTACCACACGGCGAGTGTGGCAATAACGGTGTAATAAAAAAACACGGTGCAATTTTGCAATAAGAAAATACTCCTATATGATTCTTGCTTAAAACAGAACCATGAGAATATAATTGCAACCTTGACAAGTTTTAATTGAATCGATAACCAACTAGTATTATAAATTTTCGTTTCAGAACTGGCTTTTGCTTTAAGAAGTTTTAATTAGTTGCTTTAAATTTAGATTTTGCTGTCAATAGCATTCGCCCTATTCACATAAACGATGCTTGTGATTTCTAAGCTATATATGAGTTACACATATTCAGCGAAAAGCAAACTTATTAATGCTTTCACGACAGTTTTGTTATATGAGTTATTTCAAATTAAAACGACCGCGTGGATAAGTAGTTACTACTGCACCATGGGTCCTGTCGAATCCCAGCCGACAATATTTGAGCAAAAAAAATTTTGGGTCTGATTGCGTTGCGATATCTTAGACACTGCCTAGCTTACCTTTGATCGTATCACATGAGCGCGAAAAGCGAGAGATTGACTTTCGGGTCTTTAGATATATTAGTAGTGAAAAGAGGAGTGGGAAGATGCAAGCTTCTTGAGGGACTCCCGCTCGGAGAGGGCGGCTTGAAAAGCGTGTTCCGTCCACCCGAATAGCTCGAATATAGAGCAAGCTTTCGTGCCAGAGTTTGTCAAACGCTATTGCGGTACCGAAAAACAGTGTCTTTTTATTAGAAATATATACATTAAGCTACAACATTAATAATAATAACTAAGATTGTAGTTGCTGGTTTAATAATAATAATTAATATTTAAGACGAAAATGAAGTATTGATTGCAAGTTTCGTATTGGAGCGGCAAGTTGTTCCATTTTTAGTTGCGGTGTATCGGAAGCTTCCACGGAATGCAGTAGAGTGATGAAGGGGCACCCGCAGCATGTCCACCGAAGCTCTTCTTGGAATTGAAATATTATCTTATACCCAGTGCAATTTATGAGGATGTAAATTTAACAGTGCCAAATAAAAAATATTATAGACCAAATTAAAGACCAAATTACTGACCAACAGTGCAAAACGTAGAACCTGTGTCGGGTGCGTGGAGATTGCATACGTAGATGAGTATATACTTATGACAAATTGTCTCTTTCTAAGCGAACAAGAGAACAAATTTGCACACCGGAAACACCTGGAAGTGCTTTTGGTCCATGAAATATCTAATGAAAAGAAATATCCCCTGTAGCGATCACACTTCAAGAATAAAACAACACCGATAGTTAGTTGAACTCGGTTTTTATTCACTTTCATGTTTACTTTTTATTTATTGCAAAAAGTGATGAAACGAGCAAAACGTAAACCTGATGGTAAGTGCAACGTCTGCCCATAACAATTGCTGTGCCACCCAGAAAATTTCTGTGTGACACTACACTGTGCCCATCACCCTGAGACATAGGTTCTTAAGTTCCATATGCCTATGGGCACTGTGAGCTAGCGTAATCACTGATTACGCTAGCTCACAGTGCCCTTCAAACCGAAACACAGTAATGTTTGCACACTACTGCTTCACGGCAGAATAACTGGCCCTGGGGTGGTACCTACCTAGACGGACTCCTGCATAGGAATCCTACCACCAGTACTACACACATTATCCAAGAGCAAAACCATAGCATGCATTTAATAGATGAGCGACATCAAGTGTAGTTAAAATAGATTCTCATTACTATTACAGTTAAGTAGATTATCGACATCTAGTGACTACAAAATAACAAATAATTAGTATAAAGGAAAGTAAGTTAATTTGCTAAGATCCGCATGCAAAATTATCATTATCAAGCATTATCAGTCTATGACACTTGATAATGACGCGTTTTGGGGCGAAACACGTGTCGTGTTCTCGACTACAGTGTTGTATACTATCTAGTGGTAGTATTATAGTGGTTGGTGGAGGGTATCTGGTGGCGGTTCCTGGTGGCGGTGTTAGTTTGCTTGTGCACGCCACTGAGGGAGGGCGGGCGGTGCTCTTCAAAAACTAGGTAATATACACAATTTTTATTGTTTGCATGCTGATCTTAGTAAATTAACTTACTTTCCGACATTATAATAGATTTCCGCAAAGTAACGCCTGATTATATTAACTATAAATAATTAGTAAATAAACATCTCCAGTATACAGTATGCATTCTTATTTTCCTCGCTTACGGTAAACAAACATAGTTTTAGACATCGAAGAGAACGTAGTCTGCAGTCAGGGTCTGTCAACTAGTAATGCAGCTCAGTATTGGCGTGAAACTTTCCGATCACGTCCGTAATCCAATACTGCGCTCTAAAACGAATATCACGAACGTAGCTCATAAAACCGCGATGCTGAAGTGAGACTGAGCCGAACATGTGAACAACGGGTCCCACAACAGATACGGTGTCACGGCCGGCCTAGAAATAGATAGCGGTACGAACTTGATGCTCGCATACACACTTCGAGAATTGCAGCCCAAGATCAGCAAAATATGTAGGCTCCTAATAACATTTGGCCGCGTGCGTGGCGGCTTAAGAGAATCTACCAACCCATCTCATCCAGTAGGTGTCGTAAAAGTCGACAAAGTAGCAAATGAGCAGCAGCGTCTGGAACATCTAAATAAATAAACTGCGACTGTCAATCTGCCTGCCAAGCGTGCCAACTATGGCGACATCCCCCCAAAATGCAAACTTCTGTGGCAATCTTTGGGGGAGGACTATGTTCAGCAGTGTACTAGTGATAAGTTGCAGAATATAATTGCGATCCGTCCATATTTATCATTCTTGAGTTGTTAATATAAGGTATTTTAAAACATAATGGAACGCAGGCATTTTGGACACCAGTTTCGTTCGGGCCGTATGGCGTAGCCGTGTGGTGGCGGCTCGTTAAAAGAATACTACCACTCCATCTCATCCGTTGGATCTTGTAAAAGGCGAGTAAGGAATTAAACTGCACTGTGCACCCAACAGCGCATGGTGGCGATGGGCTCACCACCTATCACACCAAGTGCATTATATTGTTTTGGTGAAACGTGGATTGTGGCAGTCATCTGTTTTTGCAGTGAGTGCTCAGTCTCTGACTACCCCTTATGGGATACAGTCGTGATCTTATGTATGTATACACTTTAACAAGCACTTGCTACATAATAAACTATCAATATTAAACATCAACACTCGATATATACACAGAAGTTACAAAATTCAATTAATGTATGTATGTTTCGTTCAGGAAGTCTTGGTTCTAAAACTGTGACAGTAATTAAACTTTGATAACACCAACGACTCACATAACTTAATACGTGCCTCCTTGTTTAACACTCATGAAGTTCACTCTTCACTTTATCAAGTGAATGGAATGCACTGGAAAATACTTCGTCATAATTATCCGCACAAACTTGATAAATAGCTCGCTTGCGTCTACTAACGAGATCTAAGCTGCTAAGTACAAGTCACATTCGTTTAAAGTAAATGCATCATTTATTTATCCGTTCTATCGTTACATTACATTTAATTTTTTTTTTTTTTATTTGACAGAGCGACGAAACGAGCAAAACGTTCACCTGATGTAAAGTGACACGTCTACCCATAACAAATGCTATGTCACCCAGAACATTTCTGTGTGACACTACACTGCGCCCGTCACCCTGAGACATCAGTTCTTAAGTCTTATATGCCCAGTGCTTGACGCGATGACGCTAGCTCACAATGCCCTTCAAACCGTAACACAGTAATGTTTGCACACCGCCGCTTCACGGTAGAATAACTGGCCCTGGGGTGGTACCTACTTAGAGGGATTCCTGCATAGAAATCCCACCACCAGTAAAATAATGTCAGACAGGTAACCTTTTTTAAATAAATTGAAGAATCCGATCAAGCTAATCATCATCATCACTACACACACTAGTCCACTGTTGAACAGAGGCCTCTCCCCTCTCCCATCGATTGACACAAAAGGTTAGTAGCTCTCGTTTTGGGGGGATTTCGCTACAGTTGTCACGCTTGGCAGGCGGGTTGACAACCGCATTTTATTTATTCAGATGTCCCAGGAAGATGCTGCTGCCCATCTCCTGGTTTTTTTACCTCTATCCACTTTTACGACACCCACGGAGGAGATGTGGTGGTAGACTCTCTTAAGTCGCCACCACACGGAAATTGTACAAACGAAATCGTAATTAGACAATGTACGCTGTTGCTGTTTTTCTTAGTATTATTTTTTTACTTATCTATGGTATTGCAAGGAAATAATTGACTGCTTAGTTCCAAGATTTTAGTAAAGTAACAGCTTATAATTGTCTCACTGCTGGGCACAGGCCTCTATTCATTTCTAAGAGGGTTTTGGGGCCGGGCAGAGTCTACCACGCTGTTCCAACTGTTGATTTGTCTTTGGAATATTCTTTGTCCTTAGATATGCAGGTTCCCTTACGATGTTTCTGATCACCACTGATTACTTTTTAATCAGCACTTGCAGAACAATTTCGTGGTGCTGGCACCGGGGATCGAATTCAGGTCACTTGTGTTCTGCAAAATTCAAAGCGAGAGTCCCCCCCCCCCCCCCCCTGGGGCTTTATGATTTTAGGTCTTACATTATTATAGAACTACATACATATAGTCACGTAGAGGCCAAGTACTTAGCCCACTTATCGCCACCGTGGAAAACGAGACGTGACGGGTGGCGAGTCACGTCTCATAAGAGTGATTTTTCGAAAAAACTGATTTTTTTTAAAGTAATTTAGTACTTAAAACGTCGTCCGTTTACAAACAAACAAACGGACAGACAATTCTAAAAATCATAGAAATGTACTTAGCTACTTATTTTTAGCTTCTCTCAATCATTTATTTCGCTTTTATTTTTATTAAAAAAAGTTATATCTAAAGTTTGTTAAGTTTCTAGAAAATTACGAGAACTAACTTGCTGTATTTAATGTCACGGACGTGCAATATTCGTACGCCAAAAACGTGGATTTTATAAATTTATAAGCAAAAAAATTCAAATTACAACCTGTATAAAGAAGCTAAAAATAAGAGAATGTGTTTGAAGTTTTTGTTGTTCATTGCCACCTTAAACCTAATGATCAAAATAACCTATAATATATTATTTACCATACCGTCAATTGCTTTTTAGTGTGTAATAAGTAGTAGCCTATAAATCCCAATGCTAAGCACTGGCCTCTGCTCTTTTGAGGGGCTTGGCTCTTTTTGAGAAGCCGGAAAGGTAAAAAATGCACCGAGAAAATATTTTAATACTAAGACTGAAAGTACGCCTAAACGCTTTTTTAATTAATCTCTTTTACTCTTTGCATTCCCTTTGTTCAAAATAAAATGCAGCGAGATGGGATTCTAATTAAAAATAAGCACTTATATAACACGAAAGGCTAAGACAAATATAATTAATAATATAATATATTTCATGTAATGATCTCCATGTGACTTAGTAGTCAGCGCACATTGAATTCTGAATCAAAATCTCAGTAGAATAAAATTCAATATTACTTTATAAAAACCAAAGCAGCTTATAAATGTCCCAGTAATAACCTTATTTTTGAGATTTTTTAGATCGCTTTTTTATTAGAATTCATGTACAAGATTTTTTTTATCGAGTTAAGTGATGAAACGAGCGTTAACCTGATAGAAAGTGTAACGTCTGCCCATAGCCGGGTTTTCTATTCTGCTTCAGCAAATGCTGTGTCACCCAGAACATTTCTGTATGTCATATTAAGAACGATATTTACGAATGTTTACTCCAAAATGTTTAAACAGGCTGGTGCTGTATTTATCAGTATAGAACTGACTTCAACGAAACGATAACTCCTTAATGAATCCAGGGCGGACCAGCTAGCTTATACAAGTAAGTACAATTGTATTGTCTTTTTGTAATAACCAAATAAAAGCTGTTTCTTCTCCTTCAGAGAAACATCATAACGAAACAGCGGTAGATTGTAAATAAATGTCGTTAGACAAACGAAATTTATATTTCTTAGGTGGAAAAATAAAGAATTTTCATTTCGTATCAACAGCGCCGAGGTAACAAGCGACCCATGAAACACATTGTGGTAAACCGACTTCCATTGATTTGGAATTTTGATTTAAGGCTGGCGGTGTGAAATCACACGCATACAGCGGTGGAGTTTCGTCAAGTTTCTTAAATCTATGTGTTAACGATGATGTTATTAAGGCGAATTAATATACCCTTTATAACATTGGAAATAGTGACAAGACGAGCAAAACTTTCAAATAACAAATGCCGAGTCACTCAGAACATCTGCGTGACACCACACTGCGCCCGTCACCCTGAGAGATCAGTTCTTAAGTCTCATATGCCCAGTAATTACGCTAGCTATCAATGCCCATCAAACCGCAACACAGTAATGTTTGCACACTGTTGCGTCACGGAGAATAACTGATCCTGTGGTGGTACCTACCTAGACGGGTTCCTGCATAGGAATCCTACCACTAGTAAGTAGTTTGTATATTACATCCATACTCATTTTATAATTGCGAAAGTAACTATCTCTGTCCCTCTGTCTGTTTGTTACCTTTTCTCGGTGTACTTAACCGCAGAACTAATCTGAACGAAATTTGGCAGAGAGATCTCTTGTATCCTGGAGACGGACATAGGATACTTTTTATTCCGGAAATTCAAATCGTTCCCATGGTATAGTAAAATAAACCTATTTACATGCGGAAGAAGTCGCGGGCATCAGCTATTATCGTATATTTCTAAGATCCAATCGTCACAAAGAGGTGGATATTCTGATTTTACTTTAAGAGACACGAGGGGAAGCTTTTGATGTTATGAAATAAGGCTAACTTTTGAACGACTTGTTGGTACACAGACATCCTGCGGTTGTGTTAAATAACGAGCATTTTGCAAAATAGCTAGCTTTTTTAGTTATTTGCTAACGAGCATTTTGCAAAATAACGGCGAACGCAAGCCGTTTGCTCGTTATTAAAACAGTACAACAACAAACAGTAAGATACAACAAATATCCTAATAACATTTGTACTTTACTTTCATAATTTTTATAAATTCGATTACAGTTCTCATTTTTTAGGGATAGCAAAATTGAGATGAATTCCTCTTCTGAAAAACGCCGGAAGGTTCTTCTTTGTATTTTTTTTTTGTTGGCAGCACCCTCGTCGCCTTGTTTTTTTATTGTATAATGTGGTGAAATAACCAAAACGTTCTCTTGATGGTAAGCGCGACGTCTGCCCATAACAAATGCTGTGACATCCAAAACATTTCTATGCGCCCATCACCCTGAGACAAGTTGTTAAGTCTCTTATGCTCAGTGATCACACCAGCTCACAGTGCCCTTCAAACCGAAGCACAATAATGTTTGCACACTACAAATTCACAGCAGAATAACTGGCTCGGGAGTAGTACCTACCTAGACGGTTCCTGCATAGGAATCCTACCACCAAGTATCAGCCTACAACGTCGCGGTTCCTCGGTTAAAATTCCAACTGGAGACAACAATTTTGAAAAAACACTAATTAAAGTAGTTGTGGGTTGTTTTATGACACCGCATCTTACAAGTGGTAGAATCTGGGTTTGGAACCACTTCATGGCCTGATTTTTTTTATAGAATAGGGGCAAACGATCAGGTGGCTCACGTGATGGTAAGTGATCACCGCCGCCAATGAACATTTACAATACCAGAGGAATAGCAGATGATTTGCTGGCCTTTAAGAAAGGAATAGGCTCTTTTCTTGAAGGTCCCTGAGTGTTATGGGTCCGGAAAAGCAGCTGACGGCAACACATTACATAAAGTGCAAGTGCGTGGCAGAAAATTCCCCGAAAGTTATTCTGTCGTGAAGTGTTCAGCAGTATGCTAACTGTGTTTTGGTCTGGAGGGCACTTGGAGCTAATGTATTCACTGGGAATATGAAACATTAGAAATTAAGACTCTGGGGGCGGACGCAGTGTGGCACCACACCGCGCTCGTCCAACACCCGTCTATAACATTAATTCTTATGTCTTATAAAACACAGTAGTATTTGTATACTCTTGACGGCAGAATAACTGGAACTGCGGTGGTACCCACCTAGGTGGATTACTGAATAGGACTCTTACCACTGGTACCTTTGAATTATTGTAACCATTTACCATCATGGCCATAATGGTTAATGGTTACAGTACAGTAGCTCGTTTATCAGACACAAAGCAATGTAGAAAAGAAAGTTAATTTGCTAAGATCCGTATGCTAAAATATAAAATGGTGTAATATACACCTAGTTTTGAGAAACACCGCCCGCCCTCCCTTCGCTTTTTTGCCTTTGCTTTGTGTGCTCGTGCACGCTACCGTGGGAGGGCGGGCGGTGCTCTTCAAAACTAGGGTAATATACACTATTTTATATTTTCCATGCGGATCATAGCAAATTAAATTTCTTCCCTTTATTATAATGGATTTCCGCAAAGTAATACCCGATTCTATTTACTACAAATGTACAAAATGATGATACTGCTTAGCGTTAAAAGCTCGACTATACGTTACATAATTTGTCTCATGCCGCTTAAAGTCTTCACGATCCGAACACACTTCAGTGGCGGATTATTGAGAACATAAAGTGAACGGTGCTTAACGAAGCACGTTGTTTGAATACGGAGCGCTAGTGAGCAAGCAGTGAGCGAAGCGTAGCTCAAGAATCAACATCTGTTGTGTAATATGAACGAGAAAACAAATAAAAAATAGAAATAGCCTGAAAAGAGTTTATTTGCTTTTAACCTTATATAAAAACGTCCATTGTTGCTGGGAGCTCATTTTAATTAAATATTTATTTGTGCCAGGACGCCTCGCTCTTTCATACCTAACAAATGTTATTGGCAATAAAAGTTTACAAGTATTACAGATTTGCTTAACTTAACCAAAAAAAATATCGAAATGTTTATATATATATATATATATATATATATATATATATATATATATATATATATATATATATATATATATAGAATAGAATAGAATAGAATAGAATAAATTTTTATTCAATATAGACTATTTACATAGTACTTATTGAAAGTCATTTTTTTTTTAAGCTACACTGGTTCGCAAAAATGCCTCTGTCCTGGGAAGAACCAGTAAGAAACCCAGCGGGCTTTTTTTTTTTTTTTAGTCATTTTTAAAATAATGTACAATAACTGTATTACAATAGCTGTATTATAAAGATGTAGAAATGGCTTGGCGGCGATCACCTCATTCCCAGGGGTTATCATCATCTATGTATTCTTTAATATTATAATAACCCTTTTTATGAAGTCTTTGTTTAATATAAAATTTAAACTTTTTGATTGAAAGACTTTTAGCACTTTCTGGGATTTTGTTGTAAAAACGTATACATTGCCCCATAAAAGAGTTACTGACTCTGTGAAGTCGGGTAACTGGCATAATTAATTTGTGCTTGTTCCTGGTATTCACATTATGAACATCACTTTTTTTAGTGAACTGGTTTATGTTCTTGTGTACATACAAAACGTTTTCAAATATATATTGAGAGGCCAAGGTTAAGATATTAATTTCTTTAAATTTATCCCTAAGAGACACTTTAGAGCCAAGATTATAAATAGCTCTTACGGCCCTCTTTTGCAAAACAAAAATCACTTCAACATCAGTTGCATTTCCCCATAGCAAAATACCATAAGACATTATGCTATGAAAATAACTAAAATAAACCAATCTAGCAGTTTCAACGTTAGTCAAATTCCTAATTTTTTTTACAGCATAAGCTGCAGAGCTAAGTCTACTTGCTAGTTTAGATATATGGGGGCTCCATTGAAGTTTTGCGTCAAGAGTTATTCCAAGAAAGACAGCAGTATCCACAAGGCTCAACTCTTCCCCACTCACAAGCACATTTACATCTAATTGTTTAACATTTGGTGTTGTGAATTTAATACATTTTGTTTTATTGCCGTTTAAAAGCAAATTATTAACATTAAACCAATGTACTAATTTTGAAATAGCATTATTCACCTCGTCATATAATAAAAGTTGACGTTTTATCTTAAAAATCAAAGATGTATCATCAGCAAATAACACTATATCATGGTTGTCCCCTACTAGGTAAGGTAAGTCATTAATGTAAATAAGAAATAGAAATGGGCCGAGAATCGAACCCTGCGGGACACCCATAGATACTGCTGATCCGGAAGAACTCCTGCTATTGATAACTACTGTCTGCGTTCTATTACTCAAATATGAAATTAGAAGTTGAAGTGCAGAATTTCTTACACCGTAGTGATGTAGTTTCCTGATAAGTGTTTCATGATCAACGCAATCGAAGGCCTTAGAAAGATCACAGAAAACACCCAAGGCATCCCGCGAACTCTCCCAGGCTTCGAATATATTCTTAATAAGTTCAACACCTGCATCGGTTGTAGAACGACCCCTCGTAAAGCCAAATTGGTTTTTGTGAAACAATTTATTTAAATTGAAATGTTTTAACATTTGATTAAGTATAATTTTTTCAAAAATTTTACTTAATGTTGGTAGTACAGAAATAGGTCTAAAGTTAGCAGGGTCCGATGTACTACCAGATTTAAATAAAGGTATGATTTTACTATGTTTCATCAAATCAGGAAACACACCAAATGCAATACCGGAATTAAAAATTATGGCTAATTGAGGTGCAATTATATCTATAATAGACGCACTAACTTCCACGGACATACCCCATAGATCCGCGGTTCTCTTACAATCAATACTTTTAAAAGTATTAAGAATGTCATTTCCATCTACCATATCGAATTTAAAATCTTTTGTACAAGAAGTTACATTTTGTTTGAGTAATGTCTCAGCGGCAGTAGGAGAAGAATTTAATGGCTTGGTTATGGAAATTGGAATATCACTAAAAAACTTTTCAAAGGCTGTAGCAACATCTTGATCAGATGTCACTAGCTTATTGTTAAAATTAATTTTGTAATCATGGTTTCGGTCCTTGACTTTCCCGGTTTCACTATTAATAATACTCCAAGTCATTTTAATTTTATCTGATGCTTTCTTTATTTTATTGCTCAAGTGTAATGACTTGGCTTCAGAGCATACTTTTTTAAATAATTTTGAATAATTTTTAACATATTCCTTAAATGTGTTACTATGATTGTATGATCTTTCATTGTAAAGTTCATACAATCTTTGCCTACTTCTGTGGATTCCTACTGTCGCCCATTCATTAAACGTCTTGCGACTATTCAAGGAGATAGTTTTAGAAGTAAAAATAGAATCAAATTCCTTGCTCAGCAGGTTAAACAATACTTCATATAAATAGTCAGTATTATTATTATAAGGAAGTAATAGTAGTTTTTTATTAACGTTACTTCTAAACTTCTCCAAACGATACTTATTTACAGGAACAAACACAATTTTTTTATTATTTGTTTTTTTACATAATATGTAAGGTAACGATATTAACTGTCCGGAATGATCAGAACTTATTTTGTGAATTATGGATCGGTGCAAAGGCTTAACATCTGTAAAAATATTGTCTATACAAGTTGCACTAGATCCAGTAATACGCGTTGGTTCTAAAATACTAAATAATACTAAATACTAAATACTAAATACTAAATCTATATGTTTATATATTTATTTATGTATGTACTGTTAAAATTATTTGGTCCTTATTTAATTGTATATGTGTTTATATATGTATAATTTATTTATTATATATCTTATAAAATCATAAATTTATTTTACTCTGAATTTTTTTTATTTTATTCTTTGGTTAGCACCTTCTACTTTTCACCATAACAAAGGTTGATTGGTAGAGAATGCCACTAGGCATTAAGTCCGGCCATTGTAGCCCTTAGCTTAAGGTGTCAGCAATAAAGGATAAATAAATAAATAAATGTTATGTTGATTATATATAAGCCTATTGTTCGGATTTGACGCGCTGACCCGTCAGCGACACAAGAGGCCTGCCAGGCGTGCGGGTCGAGGGGCGCGAGCACGTCGGGCTGCGAACAGTTGAAGGGCGGACGACTACTTCTCACCGAGCCATCGGCGACTACGCGCGAATTAATAGTCCTTAGGGTAAGGACGGAAGGAACGACGGAGGAAGGTTAGGGGCGTCTTAAGTTAGCTCAAAAAAAAGTAAAATAGCCTATAAATGACCCACTGCAGTGCACAGGCTTCCCCTCATTTCTGAGATGGTTTTGGAGCCGGGAAGTATCATCCACGCAGCTCCAATGCGGGTGGGCAGACTTCACATGTCGAAATATTTTTATTTCTCAGACATGCAGGTTTTTCACGATGTTTTCATTCACCGCCGAGAACGTGATAAATCAGCACTAAAAATTGCGTACTATGAAATATTAATGCGAGTGCCCGGCCCCTGAGCTACCACGGTTCTATAAAAAAGTAATAAAAAACTAATCAATAAAATCGTAAACAAAGAAATAATACAAATAAAAATAAACAAAGAAGTTATGCTCGAACATACATAAAAATTATACAGAAAAATTGAAAACCTCGTTATTTTTTGACATCGGTTAAAGAGTAAATGAAACGCTATGAAATCCCTAAATTTTTTTTTTCATCATAAGTTTTGTATAGATTGTAGCACCTATCTCTCTTTGAAGAATGACATACCGTTTCCATTTGTTAACCATGGTACTGCATATTTAAATTATTTGCTAATGTACAAATAGATTTAAGTATATTTCATTTATATATAAAAACTAGCTGTGACCCGAGACCGAGTTAAAAGCCGACCCGGACGATGATATACATATATACATATTATATTTGAATCGGATTTTGGGTTTTTTTTTGCGCGGAAGCCTTATTTTATATATATAAAAATTAAAGGAGACTAAGTTACCCGCTATAATATCAGCTATCTGTCACTAAAAGCCGCCGTTTCCAGCCGTTTCGGAGATTAGCCGGAACAAACAGACAGACAAACAAATATGTATTTTGTTCTTTTTCTTTTAAGTACCGTATATAATTTTATAAGCATTGAGTGAAAAGCTGTTATTTTGTTATTACAAACAGACACTACAATTTTATTTATTTGTATAGATAAGTAAATATCCTGTTTAAATGGTAGCACCGGTTTCTCTTTGTCGAATCACATGCCGTTTCCATTCGTTAACCCTGGTACTAAATAATTAAATTATTAGCGAATGTATAAGAAGATTTAATTTTACTCGTATTTCATTCATATATAAATATGTAGGTACTGATTTAATATTGTTCTCTAATGAAGAATAATTTAAATAGATAAAATAATGGTTCAAATATTAATTGTTTTAAACAAACATTTTGATGAAGGAAAGAAAGTTAATTTGCTAAGATCCGCATGCAAAATACGGCTGTCTGTCGTCGAGTCAATAAAAGTTGATAATGCCTCGTTTTGAGTTGAAACACGTGTCGTGGTCTCGGCTTCAGTGGTGTTTATTGGCTTGTGTTTGTGTTATATTGGTGGAGGGTATCAGGTAGCGGTTCCCTGTGGCGGTGTTAGTTTGCTCGAGCACGTTACTGTGGGAGGGCGGGCGGTGCTCTTCAAAAATAGGTAATTTACACCATTTTATATTTTGCACGCGGATCTTAGAAAATAAACTCACTTTCATTCATGGATTTCCGCAAATTAACGCCTGATTCTATAACATATTTTGATATTATTATATAGAATTTGAATTTCAATTATCTGTCCATTGTCTATCTCCTGAGCTATTCCGGCTAATTAGCACTCGAGTTAAGATTTTAAAAGTATCTGAACCAACATTGAAGAGATAATGTTCACAGCTACCTCTCGGATGTTGCCTTGCATAAAACATAAACTGCACGGGGCGTGCTACGTCCACACATCGCCGAGTTAACCATTCATGACACCTCAGCCAGCTTGTTTTTTGAGACAAATGCTTCTCATTGTCGAGCCTGCCACTTGAAAATGAGATTACATTTTATAGTCAGTTTTTTTCTCGCATAAAAACACTAGCTATTTTTCGCGTAAAGGTCTGACTTTAATAAATTGTAGTAAGGTAATTTTCTAAAATTCGCATGCAGATTTACCATCATTCTTTCCATAATGCCTAAAATGTTCCTAGCATCGGAACCGCCTTAACAAACACGAAGAAAGTGTTGCCGAGTTATTTTATCGAGAATCTGTGTAAAATTCACGCCGACAGCTTCAGTATTTCTCGAGTTAAATCCGTTCATACATACAAAAAGAACTACTATTTTATATATATGACGGTGCATTGCTAGCGCCATCTGTTAAAAGATACGTCGGAACGAGATTTGACAGCTGTCAGTCTGGCGGAGCGTCGAGGCGATGGTCAGCGCGGCCGTATTGAACTTCACTCTCCCTCGAACGTCCACGGCGAGCGCACCACGTTTCCGACGAAGACGCTTTTGTTTCGTGTTAAGTGTTTCTTTAAGTTCTTTAAGTTTCTTTAAGTCTTTTGTTCCATGAAAGTAAGCTTTAGTAATTTCCTAATTACTACTGAAAAAGATTTTAGTTGAATTCGAGACACCGACCTTGTCACTCCTTCGAAACGTAACTGTCGGTTTACCTAGTTAATTGGTGGTTAAGCGTAGTAAGGTGAAATTACTACACAAGGTGCATTTGAAATTGTTATTCTGCGCTATATACACAAGGAACCCTGTACCGCCTAATCAAGAGGTAAGCGGCGCTAGCGCTCAGCCGTCGCTGACTCCGACTTATATAAGTATGATAAGGTCTCTCTCAACCTCTCTTTAACCTATTCATAGACAATTGCTTAAAAGATTTGAAAGAGAGTGTGTTTGGATCAAAAATGAATGATTTGACCGTCAAATGCCTCCTATACGCCGATGATCAGGTTATATTAGCATCATCGGAGGAGGAGTTGCAGGCGATGGTTAATAATATGCATGGTGCTCTACAAAGCAAAGGAATGAAAATTAATGTAGATAAGACGAAAGTAATGGTTCTTGAAAGAGAAGAAAGTATGTCGGATTGCAAAGTTCTGATAGAAAGGAGAAAGAGTGGAACAAGTGAAAGAGTTTGTGTACCTGGGTTCTAAATTTACGAGAGACGGAAAGTATGACTGTGATATTGAGAGAAGAGTATTAGCAGTAAATCAAGTGAATGGGGCTCTGCATAACTTTATGTGTAGCCAGAACGTATCTAAAAAGGCACGATTGGCTGTACATAGGGGAGTTCTGGTCCCCACACTTATGTATGGTAGTGAATGCTGGGTCTGGCAAAAGAAGCATGAAAGTAGGATTAACGATGTGGAAATGAGAAGTTTGAGAAGTATAGCTGGAGTAACTCTGATTGACAAAGTGAGAAACAGCGTGATAAGGGAACGTTGCGGTGTGGTTGAAGATGTAGTGAAAATGCTTAGATGGTTTGGACACGTAGAGAGGATGAATGAAAGGAGATTGACGAAACAGATTTATGAGGCAAGTGTGAATGGAAAAGCCGGTAAGGGTCGACCCAGGCGTACGTATTACAATCAGATCGGTGAACTTTTGAGGAAAGGTCACGTTCAAAGTACCCGCAACCGACGACCGTGTGTGAAAACGCTAATGAAAGTAGAAGAAGCTAAAGATGTGTGTCAGGATCGTGGCAAGTGGAAAGATGTGGTCTCTGCCTATCCCTATGGGAAAGAGGCGTGACTGTATGTATGTACTCGTAGGTCTCTCTCTTGAACGTAATAAATATTGAAGCTGAAAGCCCTTAGTATTTACCGTTGTTAATATGCAAAAGGTAGTGAACGTT
Source organism: Luehdorfia chinensis (assembly GCA_019845155.1). NCBI lineage: Eukaryota > Metazoa > Arthropoda > Insecta > Lepidoptera > Papilionidae > Luehdorfia > Luehdorfia chinensis. The sequence continues at coordinate 290,050 of JAHVAK010000445.1, forward strand.
CCAACTAGCAAGCCGTGGTAGTTTAGCGACCAGACGTTCGATTTACATATCAAAGTTACTTTCAGCACAGGTTGCAGGCGTACCAGCGATGCCTAAATTCCATTTCCTGTCCTTTAAATTATATGCAGTGCAGTTTAATTCCTTACTCGCCTTTTACGAGATCCATTGGATGAGATGAAGTGGTAGTATTCTTTTAACGAGCCGCCACCCAACAGCGCATGGTGACGATGGGCTCACCACCTATCACACCAAGTGCATTATATTGTTTTGGTGAAACGTGGATTGTGGCAGTCATCTGTTTTTGCAGTGAGTGCCCAGTCTCTGACTACCCCTTATGGGATACAGTCGTGAATTTATGTATGTATGTAAATTCTATAGCATATAAAGTTTACATCGCATAGTTTATTGAAGGGAAGGAAGTTAATTTTCTTAGATCCGCGTGCAAAATGTAAAATTTTGCATATTACCTAGTTTCGGAAGAGCACCGCCCGACCGCCACCGGGAACCGCCACCAAATACCATCCACCGCCATAGTACTACCAATATGCAATACACCAATGGTAGCCCAGGGGCTATTGTTAATTGCAATTTGTCTGAAGAAGAAGTACTGAATTACCACTTGCTCGGCGGTGAAGGAAAACATCGTGATGACACACGAATGTCTGAGAAATAAAAAAAAAAATTCGAATACATGTGCAGTCCGCCAACCCGCATTGTAGCAGCATGTCGGATTCTTCCTAGCTCTGAAACCCTCTCAGAAATGAGAGGAGGCTTGTGCTCAGCAGTGGACATTTATAGGCTGAAACTTTACTTTTTTTACCTCTGAAGTCGAGACCACGACACGTGTTTCACCACTCAAGTGTTATTGACTCAACGGCAACCACGACGATGTGGTAGTTATTTTTTATTATATAGTGTTATAGTTTATTATGCGTGTATAGTAGTCATAGTTCATTTACGCATTAAATTCTTACTCCCTATTGTGCTCCTTTTTTATTGCATAAAGTGATGAAAAGAGCAAAACGTTCACCTGACGGTAAGTGCAACGTCTGCCCATAACAAATGCTGTGCCACCCAGAAAATTTCTGTGTGACACTACACTGTACCCATCACCCCAAGACATAGGTTCTTAAGTCTCATATGCCCTGTGATTACGCTAGCTCACAGTGCCCTTCACACCGAAACAGTAATTTTTGCACACTACTGCTTCACGGTAGAATAACTGGCCCTGGGGTGGTACCTACCTGGACGGACTCCTGCATTGGAATCCTACCACCAGTAAAAAAAGTACCTACGAGCAATAAGGTATTATTCTGCACGAGTGAAGGTTGTCAGTAAAATACCTTAGTCGCCTCTTACGAGACCCCGGCAGGAAAGAGATAGGTTATACTATACTATAGATAGGCTGTTCTACTCTATTAGGGTCCCATGTTTTAATATAAAATGAGGTTTATAACTCATTTTATATTAAAACCTCTATTATGTAATATTTACTGGGATCTTATAGTAAATATATACTAAACTTCAAATTAAGATTAAAATAGTTTTGTAGATACAGCACCAAAGAGAATTACCGACATGAATATTTAACATAGAACCCTTTGATCTTTCATCCTGAACGTCACTAATGGACTTGGATGACATTAATAGATGTGATGAGTTTACCTTTCATTTTAACTAGAATTTATTTCAAAAAGGTTTGTCCATTATAAACTGGTAGCTTGCGATGTTCTCGCGACTTTAAAATCCAATAATATTAAATTTGAGAGATTATAACGTCGCTCTATATCGGTACGTCTGCTAGCGGTTCATGTAGTCCTGGTACTCGATTAGGACATTGGGACAAAATTAAAAGTATAATTATTTGTATATACAAAAAAATTGTTTCCGTACGGTTAGATGCTGACAGAAGAGAACCGACTGGAAACTTTGCGTATAAGTGAATATGAAATTCATTTACTGGTGATAAGATTCCTATGCAGGAATCCGGCACGGTAGGTACCACCCCAGGGCCAGTTATACTGCCGTGAAGCAGTAACTACGTGTGTGGTCTCTGCCTAACTCTTATATGGGAAAAAGGCGTGACTCTATGTATGTGTATAATCAACACCTAAATTCCGAGATATTTAATTTACGAACTTGTCATCATAGTTTCCACTGAAATATTGTGAAAGAATATGAGGACATTTTTTTATTATCATTTAAGCCCATCACAAGTCGACTGATGATCATAGACCTCCCCCATAGACTGCCACCAAACACGTAAAATTGCGCAGGTCGTCGCTCCATAGGGCGACCCTACACTGCGCTTGCTGGTAGGAGGTTGCCCCTCGATAACCTTATTTCCCAACAATTAACAGTTCTACAATAAATAGGCCGGTTCATTATCACCTCTGCTTGGTGATCCCTAGCTTTTAATAACACATAAAAACTAACACTTGTTCTGAAGATATTCTCTTTGAATCCAAAACTTATTTTTCCACTTAATAAAACTAATTTTCTTTTTATTTACAGCACTCGAAACGTCGGGTTAAAAATAGTTTATTAATTAAACGCGATAAAATCCGTAAAATGACTTCTTTTTAATTAGATAAAGTGATGAAACGAGCAAAACTTTCACCAGATGGTAAGTGCAACGTCTGCCCATAACAAATGCTGTGTCACCCAGAACATTTCTGTGTGACACTACACTGTGCCCATCACCCTGAGACATAGGTTCTTAAGTATCATATGCCCAGTGATTACGCTAGCTCACAGTGCCCTTCAAAATGAAACACAGTAATATTTGCATACTACTGCTTCACGGCAGAATAACTGGCCCTGGGGTGGTACCTACCTAGACGGATTCCTGCATAGGAATTCTACCACCAGTATAAAATGTGTAATATTCGCGTTAATATAATAAAACTTATTTTTCCAATTAGTGGCAGTGTAAATGTAACAGAAATCAAAGAAGTACTCGTACAGTAAAAACAAACGCGTACTTTGTAATTGCTGCACTGCACCGAGTGGCAAGCGACAGCGCTTTGTGTTTCCAACTCGCACCTCTCGCGGTGCGAAGTTCTTTTGTTCGTAATTACGCACTAGCGACGGCGTTGGAAATTGCCTGCAGTTGTGTACTGTTTACAAGTTTACACGATGCCCGAGTTTAGAATTAGTCTTAATTTGCATCTGGGAGTGTACAGTAAATGTGTGCAGAACATAACTTTTTAATCAAAGACTTTACTCAATAATTTCTATCCTAAGTACTAATAATTTTTTAGCCTTACGAATAGTCACGCAATACTATTTTGTAATATATACCGCCGTGTGGTAGCGGCCTAAGAGAATCTACCACCCCATCACATCCCGTGGGTGTCGTAAAAGTCGACAGAGGGAAATAAAAGCTAGGAGATGGGCAGCAGCATCTGAATAAATAAACTGCGGTTGCCAACCCGTCCGCCAAGCGTGGCAACTATGGCAAAATCCCTCCAATATGAGAGCTACAAACTTTTGTGGCTATCTATGGGGGAGGCCTATGTTCAGCAGTGGACTTATGATAGGCTGAAACGACGACGACGAATATAATACCTTAAACATGACGACAGCGTGCCCAAGAGATCAGAGTATCCGATCTGACATTTAATTTATTTGTGCAAAAAAAGGTCGGGGTCTGGTTGTGTTTTTTTATAGTAGAGGGGGCAAACGAGCAAATTGCTCACCTGGAGGTAAGTGATCACCGCTGCCCATGAGTATTTACAATACCAGACGATTAGTGGATGTGTTGCCGGCCTTTTAGAAAGGAGTAGGCTCTTTTATTGAAGGTCCCTAAGTCTATCGGTGTGGAAAAACTTCTCTCGGCGGCAGATTAGATGAAGTGTTCGTGCGTGGCGAAAAATGCACTGTGGTGGAATGCCATCCATCACGGTGGCGACGATGGAATTTTAAGTTGTGCGGCAATGTTGGAACGATGGTGGAACTCAGCGACTGAAACTGATCCGAACAATTCCTCGGAATGCTCTCCGTGGTTGTCCTGTGAAAATGCAAAGAGATGCAACAACTCTTCGCAAGGTCAGTGGATCAAGCCGATCGAAAAGAACATGGTCTAGAATAGAATAGAATAGTATATTTTATATTCAATATAGATCATTTACATCATACTTATTGAACGTCAAGCTACACAGTTTCGCAAAGAAATACCTCTGTCCTGGGCAGAACCAGTAAGAAACCCAGCGGGATTTTTTTCAGTCATTTTAAAAATAATATACAGTTAGAGGTCGTCGACGATTCGAGCCGCTCTTCGTTGAATGTAATCAAATGAAAGGAGCAGCAGCAGCAGTTCTATGGAACAATACTCCGTGTGAGGCCGAACCTGCGCCTAGTTGCATAATAGCACATAGGAAGGAATCTTAGAGAGAAGCGCTTTGTGCTAGACCCGATGAAAGACCTTCGCTATATCCAAACTAACTGCTAAATCGAGTCTCGACTACCTCCACCCATCGATGAGAGAGGTTGACTAGAAGATGACCAGCTGAGCGACCCCAACGGAAACTGTACTGGCGGTCACTAATCAGCTAGTTCTCCTCCAGGTACCTCAAGAGCAGGCGGTTTATAAATTACTCCATTATTTTGGAGAAAAAGGAGGTGATGGCGATCGGCCTGTTGTTTGATGGATCTGAGTGGTCGTTTTGTTTAGAGATCGGGGGCATTAAAGCAGTCTTCCATGATTTCTGGACGACGGCTAGAGAGTAGCGTCGTATAAGCGTCGTTATCCACACAAATAAATAAAATTGAAAAGTCTGTTTGTAATTACAAATTATTAGCTTTTTACTCAATGCTTATGAAAGTATATATTATGGTACTTATAAGAAAAAAAACAATAATACAATTTTTGTAAAAAAAATTCAGCGTTCCGCGCAAAAAAATTAGAAACCCAAAATCCGATTCAAATAAGAAAGTATATATGTATATCATCGATCGGGTTCAGGTTTTCACGTGGGTGGAACCGCGCGATACAGCCAGTTTAATTTCAAGAGTGCTGCTGAAAATTACAGATAATACTGCACTTATAGAGAATAAAACCAAACCACCGTATTTAAATTGCAAATGGAGTAATTGGGTAAATGAATGTATTTATAATGTTGTTTGTAGATTAAATAGAATTTGCATCGTCAATGAGGTGCCGCAGAATATACCAAAAGCCTGTAATCAATTCGTTGGCAGTTTGTTTATCTGATAGTTTTCACTTTAATGCAATATTAATGAGCCGCACTTTTAATGCCAGTAAAGTAAAAGTTTCAGCCTATAAATGTCCCACTGCTGAGCACAGGCCTCCTCTCATTTCTGAAAGGGTTTTGGAGCTAGGAAGAATCCGCCACGCTGCTCCAATGCGGGTTGGCGGACTTCACATGCCCTCGAAATATTTCTATTCCTCAGACATGCAGGTTTCCTCACGATGTTTTCCTTCACCGCTAAGCACGTGGTAAATCAGCACTTAAAATTGTAGAACAATATTAGAGGTGCCGGCACCGGGGATCGAACCCAGGTTACTCGCTTACTATGAAATTACAGGCGAGCACCAGGCCCCTGAGCTACCACGGCTCATTTATCGGCTTCATTTAATACCAGACCATTGTATAATGTACTTGCTGTTGCCCGCGACTTCGTCCGCGCGGATATAGGCATTTTAAATAAAAGTATCCTATGTCCGTCCACAGGATGAAAGCTATAGGATCAGTACTTAATTCTCGTATGCCCAGTAATTACGACAGCTCAAATGCCCTTCGAACGGAAACACAATAATGTTTGCACACTACTGCTACACGACAAAATAACTGACCCTGGGGTGGTACCAACCTAGATGGATTCCTGCATAGGAATCCTACTACCAGTGAAATAGCGGTGAAGTGGTTTGCCATCCGTCACGTCTCGTTTCTCGACTTAGTTAAAAGTGGGCGACAAGTACCTACCCCTTATATGGAAAAAATGTCTGACTGTATGCATGTAACTGAATAATTTATTTTTATGAATTTCCAACCAATTGACGAAACTGTTCAAATATTTTTTGACAGGTTTTTGTGTATATTTTCACAATACCAGAAACATCTGCAATACCAGAGGAATCGAAGGTGCGTTGCCGGCCTGTGAGAAAAGAATAGACTCTTCTTGGAGGTCCCTAAGTCGTATCGGTCCGGAAAAACTCGACAACAGTTCGATCGAAGAAATCAATATTAAAATATAATAAAATTTTGTAACACATTTCTAATTTACAGTGTAATCAGATAATTCACTTGCGCAAATTCTGAACACGCCAACTTTACAAATAAATTTGAATAAAAAACAAGATGTTTAAGCTACGAAGCTCGTTGAATGTCTAAGTTACGTTATTAAACAGAAGCAAGGACAATACCTCGGTATAAGCATTCATTAATGTGTTTTACTGGTGGTAGGATTCCTATGCAGGAATCCGTCTAGGTAGGTACCACCCCAGGGCCAGTTATTCTGCCGTGAAGCAGTAGTGTGTTTCGGTTTGAAGGGCACTGTGAGCTAGCGTAATCACTGGGCATTTGAGACTTAAGAACTGATGTTTCAGGGTGACGGGCGCAGTGTGCTGTCACACAGAAATATTCTGGATGACACAGCATTTGTTGTGGGCGGACGTTGCACTTACCATCAGGTGAACGTTTTGCTCGTTTCGTCACTTGATAATATAAAAAAAAAGCAAATTTGTTAACAGGTTAGTATTTCATTTCACAATTTTTCGGAGGACATGAACCTTTTTATTATCTACGTGAGTACGCGTATAGAAACGGAGGCAACTTATTTTTCCCACATATTTGTAGATTAATGAATCGTTGCTGCAAATAGAGTTAAGTATGCAGCACCTGAGCCGCTCGAGTTATTTACATTATTATTAGTTATTGTTTATAAAATTTAGATGTAAAAAAATCGTATATCCCTGCTGCTATTAAGAAATAGATCCACCTCACGATTATTATAGTGTTTGTTGAGTAAAGCGCTGGCTCGGATAAGATAAGCATTTTGCCTGTACCGTGTGCTAGGGCGAGGGTTTTCACTGTATTTGTTGTATTTATGCGACTATTGTCTGGCGTATTTACTAAACTGAATTAATTATCGCGGAATATCCTTTCACTCACTCCCAATCTGATGAACTAGGTGCGCCAGCGGCTTTTCCGGACTGATACGACTAATAAACCTTCAAGAAAAGATCCTATTACTTTCACAAAGGCCGGCAACGCACATCTGAATCCACTGGTGTTGTAGATTTTCCTGGGCGGCAGTGATCACTTAACATCAGGTGAGCCGGTTGTTTGCTTACCCCCCACTTCAGTTAAAAAAAAACAAATTTGAAAATGTTGCTCTATGCTAGTATTTCTTGAGCATCGTTTTTACGAGTTCATTTTGCACATACACAAACACCTACATTACTTTGTCCTTTTTTTTATTGGACTGGACGACGAAACGAGCAAAACGTTCACCTGATGTAAAGTGCAACGTCTACTCATAACAAATGCTATGTCACCCAGAACATTTCTGTGTGACACCACACTGCGCCCGTCACCTGACGACTGAGACACACTGAGACATCAGTTCTTAAGTCTCACATGCCCAGTGATTACCTAAAATTTCTTCCGACCCACGACTCCTTTACTTTCTATTTTCATTTCTAGGCAACTGCAGTACTTGAAAATTTTGTAAATTTCTGAAATAGTGAAAAATTATTTCATCTGTAAACTTGCTGTTTAGCTTTGCGATAATGAAATTAAGCTCGAATTCGATGGCCTTAAAGTTATTTTACGAATTTAATTTTCCATTTGCCTGGAGCAAAATAATATGATTTATTCGTATTATTTTGCTGTTGAAGTTAATTGGGCTATACTTTGTCATTTTATGCAACTCGATTATTTTGTTTTGAAGTATAATAATGCTGAGTTTTACGGAGAAAAACGAAGAGAAAAAAAAAATGCTCGGAAAGTACCAAATATCTTTGCGTTTGCGAAAAAAAATTGGATGAGTTAATTTTTTTTTATTGCATAAAGTGATGAAACGAGCGAAACGTTTACCTGATAGTATTGCAACGTCTGCCCATAACAAATGCTGTGCCACCCAAAAAAAATCTGTGTGACACTACACTGTGCCCATCACCCTGAGACATCAGTTCTTAAGTCTCATATGCCCAGTGATTACGCTAGCTCACAGTGCCCGTTAAACCGAAACACAGTAATGTTTGCACACTACTGCTTTACGGTAGAATAACTGGCCCTGGGGTGGTACCTACCTAGACAAACTCCTGCATAGGAATCCTACCACCAGTTATGAATGAATCTGCATAAGTTATGATTTCTTTTCTGTCCTGTCTGCAATGGTGGTTTGAATATGTTACACATATTAAGTCAAAGAGACTGAAGAAAGAGTAGTAAAAACTCACAGCGTCTGGACGCTATCTTTAAATTCCATAATACGCGAGACCAGGGTACGAACGTTTCGAATTATGTGCCGTTTTAACTGTTGATTCATCACGTGACCGTTGGAAGTATTGTATTTGTCACCATGTTTCGAACATCGCATCTGATCCTTCCTTCAATCCTATTACTCAAGCGTTACACCACAGGAAGGCGCAATGAGTAGATAAGTCATTCAATGACTGTGAGCAAATCTATATTCTACTATACAAAACACTTTAGAAAAATAAATTTATAATGTTTTTTTACATACATACATACAAGAATGTGTGTATCTTGTTCAATTTTATAAATACCAACAAAATAATTTTTATGAAATACATCAACATCAACTCAAAAATTATCTTATCTTTTATTTATCTTGTCGAATATAAATTAGATTTGTTAAATAATATACAGCCACTAGGTTATCCGAAAGATCCACTTTAAGTACTATCATGAGATGAACCGCGTTCGTCTACTCGCATATTCATCGCGCATAATAGAGCTTCAGTTTTCAGGAACTACTCGTCTTAATATGTCAGCGCCTGCTACTTTGGAATTGATTGCACGTAAAATAAATTAAAAATAAACAATTTTTTTTACCAGTTTAAACTGGTAGGATTCTTGCAGGAATCCATCTAGCTAAGTTCCAACGCACGGCCTGTTAGTCTATCGTGAAACAGTTACGTGCAAACATTACTATGTTTCGGTCTGAAGGGCACTGAAAGCTATTGTAATCACTGAGCATAAGACTAGAACATGTATCAGGGGACGAGCGCAGGATGGTGCCACAGGTTCTGTGTGACACAGCATTTGAAATGGGCAGACAGTTTCACTTACTGTCAGGTGAACGTTGTTTTAGTATCGTCACTTTCCCCTATAAAAAAACGTTTCTGAGTAGAGAGTTCTATAAAATATCTCTTATTATGAAATTTGTATACAAATTGTCAAGTCTCAAAAAAGGTACTGTCCTAGAGTCAAGGAAAGGACCCGTATGTATACATTACCTCTTCTGATTATAGTAACTGACCGAGCCGAGACCGGCCCCCTTGGGCACCCTCGAGTCAGTTACTGGCGCGAACAGGATGACGGTCTAAGCTGTGAAAGCCTCCGGGCTAACAGTGAACATTAGTTCTACAAAAAAAATATAGATGATAATATTTTTATACATTACCTTTTGGAATAGAAGTAGCATCATCATCATTTCAGCTTATCTAGTCCACTGCTGAACATATACTTCCCCTATATATTGCCACCAAAGTTAGTAGGCCTCACTTTGGGGAGATTTCTCCATAGTTGCTACGCTTGGCTGGCGAGTTGGCATCTCCTGGTTTTTATTTACCCTCTGTCGACTTTTACGACACCCACGTGATGAGATGGAGAGGTAGATTCTCTAAAGCCGCTACCACACAGCAAAAATAAAAAAGGTGTCCGGCAGAGTAGAATAGCTAGCTAACCTAACTCTTTCCTACCGAGGTGCCGTAAGAGGCGACCCTGGTATTGTATGGACAGCCTTTATTCGTCGGAATACCATATATACCATAATATGCAATGCTGACACTATACTGCTCGTGGAATTTGTAGTATTTTTTTTGACTCATACCAAAATGGCGGAGACGTAATGCGCCACCTACGGGTTGACTACGTGCGTGGCCTCTGCCTGTCCCATATAATTGTTCCAATCTCATTACTATTGTCTATTATCACAAAAAACGTATGCATATTATTGTTTGGGAAATAAGATAGCTGAAGCATAGTCCATTAAATGTACCGCTATCGATTATAATCGTTGAGCAAATGGAACTTGAGCGACTGCTGGAAATTCAACCTTTTTATAAATATACATTTAATTAAAATACAGTGCTGAGAGTCAGCAGTCTCTAATGCTCAGGCTTAGAGGATCCACTCTGGAAAGCATCAACAGATGCACAGTTTGTCTACTTGCATATTCATTGCACGTAGAGGCGGCGCAAAGTGAATACGCTTAACCTGAAAGTTAGTAAACTTAGACGTCACGTAGTGGCGGCGTGTACTTTTTTAATTGTGTAAGGTTTAACAACGAGGACATGCTCACAGCGTACCAGTAATCAGAAATTTGGAAAAAACAAAAGTGAACGTCTGATGACGCTCATTTAACTCTTCAGAAAACAAAATCGTATCGATGTCAAATATTTCGAGTCATATCCATTTCAGACGAAAACGACAAGAATAAAATACTTTTCTTAATAACTACATGTGCTACTAGACTTTTGATATGAATTAGGAAACCAGTAGATAAAATTCTGCACAAGACAAAAAAACCCCGGTCTCGATACGTCAATTTTTTTGGGAGCTATGACCACATCCCTAAAAAAAACGGACGTTCGCGTCAAAAGTTTTTAAAACTGTTTTTTTTTCAAAGTAGCAATGTTAAATGATTTTTCAAAATAATTTTAATGAATTAATTAAATTTTCTTGATATGACTCTATTCAAATTAGCATAGCAATATAATTGTGATAGAGGTAATTGAAGACCGCCGAATCGCTTGACCTTGACATGTCGGGTGTAAAGCACTATCTCACGCCGATTCGCGCCATGAGACGTGCAAAAGCGCATCAGTCGTTCGTCGTACCGGTGGTAGGATTCCTAAGCAGGAATCGGTGTTGTACCGCACAGTCAGTCATACACCCTTAAAGCAGTAATATGCAGACATAACTGTGTTTTGGTCTGAAAGGATCTGGTGCCTAATTATACGTGGCCAGATATGAGACTTAGGACTTAGGAACTCACGTCTCAGAGTGAAATCATATAAAATGAGTCTGTGTAGCAGCAAGACAGCAAAATGGACAGGACTCAGTAAAAATCGAGATACAGAGACTTAAATTGCTCTGATCCCGACACTGGTTTTCAGTCCTGCCCGCACTCAGAGGCAACTCGGACGGCTGCGTCAGTGCACTCAGAGACAGTTACTCCTTATGATCTTCCCATGCTTGATATAACGCTCATTGGATAAGATCAGAGGGAAGTTAGGATGGAGTGTCAGAGACACAGAGACAACCACAACATTTCAGACCCGAATAACAACGATTTGTGTTTGGGTACAAATGGTCACTTTGCCGTGTGGTGACGGCTTAAGAAAATCTACGACTCCATTTTATCCCGTCAGTGTCCTAAAAGTCAAAAATAAAACCAGAAGATGGGCAGCAGCAGCTTCCTGGAATGTGCCAAGCGTGGCAACTATGGCAAAACCCCCCAAAAGCTACAAACTTTTGTGGCAGTCTTTGGAGGAGACCCATGTTCCGTAGTGGATACATATACAGTGGTGATACATACATACATAACATCACGACTGTATCCCATAAGGGGTAGTCAGAGACTGGGCACTCACTGCAAAAACAGATGACTGCCACAATCCACGTTTCACCAAAACAACATAATGCACTTGGTGTGACAGGTGGTGAGCCCATGACTAGTGATTGGCTGAAATGATAATGGTGATGGTCACTTCGGCTAAGATTTGAAGACAGGACTTTCGGAGTAGTAGTCAAGAACTCGGCCACATGGTGAAAAAATTAATATAATACATTTTTTGTAAAATGATTATCATCATCATCGTGGTAGGATTCCTATTCAGGAATCCATCTAGGTAAATAGCACCCCAGGGCCAGTTATTCTGCCGTGAAGCAGTAGTGTGCAAACATTACTGCGTTTCGGTTTGAAGGGCACTGTGAGCTAGTGCAATCGCTGGGCATATGAGATTAAAAACTTATGTCTAAAGGGTGATGGGCACATTGAGGTGTCACACAGAAATTTTCTGGGTGACACAGTTTGTTATGGGCAGACGTTGCACTCACCATCAGGTGAACATTTTGCTGGTTCCATCACTTTATGCAATAAAAAAAATAAAAAAATGTAATACTTCAGTAATACTCGTATTACGTTCTGGGCCTGTACTGGTACGTTCTTACTGGCAAGAGTTTGTGTTCATCTCCTTGCATATTCATCGTGAATAATATCGCTACTAAATTATGAGAAGCCCGAGCGAGGCTAACATCAGCGCACTCTACTTTAAGACTATTGAAATAATTCATATTAAAGTAAGATTAAACGTAACTCCTCCCATCATCTCGCTTAAAGCAAACATATAAAATATACTACGAAATCGGAGTCTTTTGCGATTTATTTTAGTGAGATTATTTTATTTTATTTATTTATTTATTGAAAAAAGTGACGAGACGAGCAAAACGTTCACCTGTTGGTAAGTGGAACTTTTGCCCATTACAAATGCTCCGTCACCCAGAGCATTTCAGTTTTTTTTTTTTATTGTTCTAAGTGACGAAACGAGCAAAACCTGATGGTAAGTGCAACGTCCGCCCACAACAAATGCTGTGTCACCCAGAATATTTCTGCGTGACACCGCTCTACGCCCGTCACCCAGAGACATCAGTTCTTAAGTCTCAAATGCCCAGTGATTACGCTAGCTCACAGTGCCCTTCAGACCGAAACACAGTAATGTTTGCACACTACTGTTTCACGGCAGAATAACTGGCCCTGGGGTGGTACCTACCTAGACGGATTCATGCATAGGAATTCTACCACCAGTAAAGCCATCAGTGTGACACCACACTGCGCCTGTCACCCTGAGACATCAGTTCTTAAGTCTCATCAATCAAACCAAAACACAGAGTAATGTTTGAACACTACTGTTTCACGGCAGAATAACTGGCCCTGGGGTGGTACCTACCTAGTTGGATTCCTATATAGGAATCCTACCACCAGTAAATTATTGTTAACTACCGTCTGCTCTATACATGTACTATATATACATATGAGCCGTGGTAGTTCAGGAGCCAGCGCCAGCCTTGAATTTCGCATTATCTCGCATAATGAAAATGACCTGAGTTTGACCTCAGTGCCAACATCTCTAAAATATATCCCCAATTTTAATTACTGAATTACCCCGTGCTCAGTTGTAAATTAAAAAGTGAGGGAACATGTCTGAGGAATAAAATTTTTCGGGGGCGGAGTCGGGGCGGATTCTTCCCGGCTCCATAAATTTGCCCTCTCAAAAATGGGGGGAGGCATGTGCTCAGCATTGGGACATTTTATTTGCACTTTACTTTTACTTTATTAAAACATGTATCTAATACTTCCTAATCGCAATGAAGAGAATGAGAGAATATGTTAAATATAAGTTTTTGGTTCTATATTACTACACCAGACGTCCGCGTGATCTAGCCACGGGGCCTGGGTTAGAATCTCAGTCGAAGCTAATAATTATGCAGCAACTCAAATTGTTGGTTTTCGGATTCGATAGTGTTATGCATGGTATATGTCCGTATAACGCACTCACGAGTTAGAGAAGAAATATTCTTGTGTATCTTTTTTTTATAAAAACACTAGCCGTTTGAGGAATAGGCGAAGCTTTAGTTGTAAAATTAAAACCCGTTTTCAGATTAAGAGCATATGAAGCCATTAAAAATATGTAGAATTACATACTGCAGTAATGCATTCGGCATATTATTATTTTTGCGTTTTATTTTCCGTGTCTCTGACTCTGTATCTGAACTCTTTCGCAGCTTCTATGCAGGGAAATTAGACTTTATTAGTATGCGTCACTTTCGCATTGGGTGGTGTGTGCTTCCCCATCTCCTTATTGCGCTTCCACGGGGTTTTTATTTGTGGAAATTGATTTCAAGGGCACAAGGATGACTCTGGGGGTAGTAAATTGTCCAACCGCCACCGACTATTTCGCCTTATTGGAAACGGCTCTGGATGATATTTTTTCTGCATATACATGCATGTACACTGCATGATCGTGGGTGACTGTATGATGTTCAGGCAGCACCGTGCATACAGTTAGATTAAAGCGTTCTCCCGTCTCCTTGATGACTAAGAATATAACGTTGGCAATGGCAGGCGTAATCGGGCTTTAGTTCGATTTAAAAGGCATCGCATTGAAGAGAAGTGTCTCTATTTTCAAGGCGGCCAGAAACAGATGCAATGAGATGGTAAGCTGCTAATCGATATTTCCATTATAATATTACTAATTATACGTTCTAGTAAGCCTACCACACCTTATTGTGGCCCTTCTCTCTCTCTCTCTCTCTCTTTCTCTTTTGATGTTATTACCCTATCCCCTACAATTAGATCTCAAACTATATAGTCTATTGCATCAATGCAACCTCCTCTCAATCCAGCATTTGATTATTCTCCCGTGAGTCGGGAAGAAATCAAGAAGTCTGCACTATCTATTAAGTCCAATGCTGTTATATATGATGTGATAAGCAGGATGCCGGAATCAGTCTAGGAAGGTACCACCCCAAGCAGTAGTGTGCAAACTTTACTTTGTTTTGGTTTGAAGGGCACTGTGTGCTAGCGTAATCACTGGGCATATGAGACTTAAGAACTGATGTCTCAGGTTGACGGGCGCAGTGTGATGTCACACAGAAATATTGTGTGACACAGCATTTGTTATGGGCAGCCGTTGCACTTACCATCAGGTGAACGTTTTGCTTGCTTCGTCCCGAACTAAAATTAAAATAATGTCTTTATTGTTAAATGTACTTTCTCGTGGAGTTTTGTAAAAATTGACAACTACGTTTGAACGAACAATTGAACGTATACATGTATTAATTTATTACTTATTTCTATGCGCCAATGAATTTGAAACTTTTAAAAGTAAAATCCATACCTCAGTTCGATCTTGGTCGGCACCAGGTGTGTGAATGATATATTTATGAATGTTTCAATACAATGTCAGGTATTAAGTGGTAGGATTATTACTCTAGCGGTCACAGTTCGCCACGCTACTCCAATCCGGGTTGGCGGACTTAATATATACTTGAAATATGTTTATTCCTTAGACAAGCAGGTTTCCTAACGATGATTTCCATCCCCCGCTGAGCACGTGGTAAATCAGCACTTAAAATTGTAGAACAATTTTATAGGTGCCGGCACCGGGGATCGAACTTAGGTCACTCGCCAACTATAAAATTCAAGGTGAATGCCCGGCTCCTGAGCTACCACATCTCAAGGAAAATTCTGAAAAATCTTTTTGCGGCTGTTTAAAGTACCACGTCATGAATTGACTTCAGTGTTCTTTACAAATTAGAAAGAAAGTAACTTTTATAAAGTTTTAAGTCCTTCAAGACTTGACTTCGGTGATATAGAACAGAAACTACTTGTAGTTTAAAATATGCAGACACATTCGTTGTAACAGAAAGTTCTGACAGCTACAATGCTTTTATGGAAATGAAAATAACGTGCAAAATGATTTTCATATATAGTTTATTTCTGCATTTTTGTAGTTATTAAAAGTCAGTGTTCAAAAAAAATAATATAATTTCAGTTGAAGTAATTTTCATGAAAGAGTGATCTCCACTTGATTATTGTATCAATGCCGTGTAATGGCGGCTTAAGAGAACCTACCACCAGATCTCATCTCATGGGTGTCGTAAAAGTCGACAGAGGAAAAACGAAAACAGAGAGATGGGCAGCAGCATCCTGGAACATCTGAATAAATAAATTGCGGTTGCCAACCCGCCTGCTAGGCGTGGCAACTATGACAAAACCCCTCAAAATGAGAGCTACAAACTTTTTTGGCAAATCTATACGGGGAGGCTATGCTCGGCAGTGGATGGGCTGAAATTATCATCATCATCATATCAGCCTATACTAGTGATACGACGATGATGATGATGATGAAAATTAAAGTGTCTGTTTGTGATTTCGCAATAAAACACGAACACGTACATAAGTGTACTATTCTCCCACTGACTCTTTCGTTGACAAAATTAACTGCCTCGGCTGCATAATAAATCTCGGGGCCAAAGTCTTTGAATTTGGAACGTGTCTCGCTTGTCTTTGCAATTCATATTCTGTAAATTATTCTTAGTGAAAATTGCGTCTCATTTTTTGCGGCTATTTTCAAGCCATCCTTTCATATCGAGGCACTGCAACAAATTAACTGGTTTTTAATATAAGCTTTAGACAGTCGTGAAAAGAATTTAAGCACTTGTATCTCTTCCATATTATGTGTCTGTTTCTATCAACTATTTTTGATGTTAGCAAAAAGCCTCTTCGACTTTTATAGCTGAGACAGGTTTGGTTGGACCCTTTATATATACTCGTACATAAATAACTAAGTCGCATCTAAATTCATGTCACTCTCGTGTCAGATGTGTGTCACGAGATCGTAGTTTTCTTATGGATATAAGTCATCTAATTGACAGTCCAAGGGAGGTTCGAACCTCCGTTTGGACAGTCGACTTGTGCGTCAGTAGTCCGAGCGGTGGTAACTGCCCTGGAACGCGGGTGAATCTTGCGTACACGGTGTTACTGTTACGCGTATGTATAGTGTTATTTGAGTCGTGACTGTCCGTATCGTGATCTGTGGGTGCCGGGACTTCCGGCTTATGAAGCACGTTTTGCGTTTGTGTTCGGTCGGGTATTTATTAGATTGGTAGTTCAGTTAGATCGTTGAATTGTGTTTCAACGTGAAGCGACTGCAAACGGCTTGGGAAGCGTGACTAAACGACGGACTTCTGCGCTAAATCACGCGGCTTCGACTACTAAATATGATTTATTCTATTCTATTATATTGTTGGCCTTTTAGACAATTCGTCTAGGTCGGTACAAGCTATTTTGACATAGAGCTGCAGTGCGCAAACATTACTACGTTTCGGTCTGAAGGGCACTGATGGATAGTGTTAATAATGGGCATATGAGACATAATAACTGACATTGTCTCATGGTGACGTGCTGAGAGCCGCACATTTGTTATAGGTGTGCGTTGCATTTACCATCAGGTGAAAAATTATTCGCCTCCTAACTTTATAACATTAAAAAAATAATACATACATACTGTCACGCCTTTTCCATGTAAGGAGTAGACGATGACCACATCCGTAGGCTAGTTTTTGCACCGCGGAAAACGAGACGTGACGGGTGGCGAATTACGTGCCGCCATTTTGGTAAGAGTCAAAAAAATATTTCTACTCATTGCGCTCCCACGACACACAGAGACATCAGTTCTTAAATCTCATATGCCCAATAATTACATTAGCTCTCAGTGCCCTTCAGATCGAAACACAGTAATGTTTGCACACTACTGCTTCACGGCAGAATAACTGGCTCTGCGGTGGTACCTACTGCAACAGCTTCACTTCTGTCACGTGTACTGAGTTTTTATTTATTGCCTATAACCCCCTTCGTCTGATTTTTTTTAATATGCAGTGATACTGTATACGTTAATTATTTAATCAAAAAACCAACTTCCACGCGCCAGCTCCTAACATGCTAAATGCGATAATGATTTCTTATATTTACGCGAACTACTACTCATTTAAATGAAACTAATTTTACGGATTTTATCGCGTTTAATTTTATCGATTTTATCGCGTTTACAAATAGTAAAAAATTAAGCGCGATAAAATCCGTAAAATTAGTTTCATTTAAATGCTAAATGCGAATTTAAGAGTTTCACAATTTGCTCATAGATACCATCATCAGAAGACCCGTAAGATACCCTCTTTCCTAATAAAAAAATCCATACAATCGGTTGATAGATAAAGAAGTTATTCCCGACCATAACTAAAAAATAAATAAAAATGTATACAAACGAATTGATAACCTCCTCCTTTTTTGAAATCGATTAAAAAGTGTTCACTGCGGTTATATTATGTGAGCGTTTCGCCATTTTGAATAGTGATTATTGACATTCACACTTATAGCAGTTGAGGGTTGGGAAGAGTAGATAAGCTCCGGTAAATAATGACCCGATTGATGTTGAGCGATGAGTTCATTTATCAATGACTAAGTCCCTCGCGTTTTGTAAGTGGTGAGATTTGTGTACAGTGCTCGGATAAAGCAGCCTTCAGTCATCCAATTTTATTTCGTGATGGAATCCTTAAATACTATTGCTAACTATGCGATTTAATTTAAAGATATCAATACCGAGGTTCTACCCCCATTAGCTCCGTAGAACCGATAAACGTTGGGGAAGAAAGATACTGAAGTGGCAACCTCGTACCTGCAAACGCAGTGTAGAGCGCCCTCCACTAGATGGAGCGACGACCTGCATCGTTTTGCTGAAGTCGATGAATGCAGGTTGAGGACCGTGTTTTTGGAGTGTATTAAGATAGACTGAAATGATGATGATGATTAATACCAAGGTTAAGTATTACGGTGTTATACCCACCTACTGTATTCTGCGTAATATCTTGCATCAGGCAAATAAAAAAGTTTTTTTTTTTTTTTTTTTTTTATTTATTTAAAGGACAAACAACGGCAGTAAACTACATAACATCTTGTTTTGTACATAGTAAGTAATTATTAGTTTACCTCCTCAAGTGAATTTATTTGATAAAGTGACGAGACGAGCAAAACGTTCACCTGATGGTTAGTGCAACGTCTGCCCATAACAGATGCTGTGTTACTCAGAATATTTCTGTGTAGCACCACACTGCGCCCATCACCCTGACACACAAGTTCTTAACTCTCATATGCTCAGTGATTACGCCAGCTCTCCTTCAGACCTTACATTACTATATCTCTTGTATTCTGTGTGTGTTTTACTGACATTAATTGCACATGTACAACACTGCCAGACCCAAAAAACTACCAAAAGACAATTTATGTTTTGCAGAAATGTTGCCTCCGGCTGGGATTCGAACCTAGGACGCGCGGCGTTGATGTCAGGTACTCTGACCGCTAGGCCACACGATCGGTGCACGCGAATGACCTGAGTCGACCCTCAGTGCCGGCATCTCTAAAATGGATCTGCAATTTTAAGTGCTGTTTTACCACGTGCTCGGAGGTGAAGTAGAATATCGTGAGGAAAACTGCATGTCCGAGGAATAAAATAGTTCAAGACATGGGAACCCGCATTGGCCTGTGCTCAGCAGTGAAGCATTCATGGACTCTACTTTATATATAACTTTACATTATAAATACACACCTTATAATTTTGTATGCGGATATTAGAAAATTAACTTTGTTTCCATCTTTTGCTAAAATGGATTTCCGCAAAGTATCACCGCATTCCATCAACTATCTTCAACTGAAAGATGTCATCATCTATGTATAGTGTGTATTACTGTTAAGTAATCTTATTATATATTTATTATTATATCTATTTTTTATTTATTAATCTTCACTGCAGCATTCACCCTTCCTACAAACCCGCATAAGAGGTACCCAAGCCCGAGGGGAGCAGTGCCCCCCGCGATGATTTCTCGGGCAAGGAGGTTCGCCTCGAGGCCAATACCTGCGCGGCGTTCAACGCCGCTGCAGATGTCCAGGAGATGGACGTCATCATAATCACTATAAACCTTGCATCTCACCTAAAGGCATCAAGTATGCAAAAAGAAGTATTATTTCGTCTAAGATGTAACTTATAGTTTTCTTACATACAAACACGACTACGTAGTATATGAAAGAAGGTAGAAAGAAAAAAAATATTGGACAAACACACAACATAAAGAAACAGTAATTACAGCCAGGGGGATGCAACTGTCATATAAAAACGAGTTATATAAAATTTTATATAAGCTATCGCCATCTAGCGTTAGTGGAATCCTATTTTCTTTTCAAATCGTATAAACTGTTAACTAGATAGCAGCACTTAGACTCGATGATTAAATAACCAACTTTTATTATGAAAACAAGAAGACAAGTCTTGGATTATTTAAACAAAGTTAATTTCCACTTATTCACTATAGGTATTGCATTGTATTGTTAATTTCAACGAATTACTTAAAAAAAAAACTGCAACAATATTTGGGACCATTGGCAAAAGGACTATAGTCCAGTGCAAGCAAATATGTGTAAAATGGTTTAATTAGACGTTACACTTGCCATCAGGTGAACGTTTTGCTCGTTCCGTCACTTTTATTAGATAATAATAAAAAAGTAAAATAGTAAAGAAATATGTTGCATATTATGCATGAGCATTCTTTTGTGAACCTACCAGAAAAATTTATACCAACCTGAAATTCTATGGTAGGCATTTTTATAATTTCACTCAAACACTGAAATAAATAACATTCAGAAAATCCACGGCCAAAATATGGCTCAACAATTCACGTAGAAATTGCTTTTAGTGCCTACATTCGTGTTCGGCATCAAACGAAACTAAATATACTGTCAGGGACTAGTGTTCAGCGTACATGACTTCTACGCCATGAGTCCTTGGCTCGAATCCCTGGACAAAGAATGAGATCTTTGGGTGATATCTACTCGTATTAAAGTAACGGCACCAATAATTGGTACTATGGCGCCACATTAAGCAACAACCCAATCCAATCCTATTTAAAAATGTTGTAGTATAAAAGATCTCTCCAATTTTAGCTTAGCGCTAAGAATTTTTTTTAAAACTGCTAAATACCAATTTAATATAGTAAATAGAATCAGGCGTTACTTTGCGGAAATCCATTATAATGAAGGAAGGTAAGTTACTTTGCTAAGATCCGCATGCAAAATATAAAAATGGTGTATATTACCTAGTTTTGACATATATATATAACCGAGTGAACTCGGCGGCCGTCTGTCGTAGAGTCTATGACGCTTGATAATGCCTCGTTTTGGGGCGAAACACGAGTCGTGTTCTCGACTTCAGTGGTGTATATTATCTAGTGGTAGTAATGTTATGGTTGGTGGAGGGTACCTGGTGGCGGTGTTAGTTTGCTTGTGCACGCTACTGAGGGAGGGCGGGCGGTGCTCTTCAAAAACCTAGGTAATATACACCATTTTTATATTTTGCATGCGGATCTTAGCAAAGTAACTTACCTTCCTTCTTTAAATACCAATTCTTAGTCCAATACTTGTAATATAGTAAATAGAATCAGGCTTTGTGGAAATCCATTATAATTATGGAAAGGAAGTTAATTTACTAAGATCCGCATGCAAAATTCAAAATGGCGTATATTACTCTAGTGTCTATGGCACTTGATAATGCCTCGTTTTGGCACGTGCCGTGGTCTCGACTTCAGTGATGTATATTACCTAATAGTAGTGTTGTAATGGTGGAGGGTATCTGGTGGCGGTTCCCAGTGACAGTGTTAGTTTGCTGGTGTACGCTATTAATACGTTCAAAATGTAATTAATTTTTTTGTTTTTTTTTTTCGTTCTTATTGGCTCTATTCTGTACAATTACTCAAAATTGTAATTTCAATGTTGTATTATCTATTTTAAATGTTTGCAAAGTACGTGAAAGATCTGATTTGAGTAAAACGAAATACTCTTGTTAATTATAAAAGTATTCTTAATATCAATAGAAAGATAAAGCGACATCTATCATCGCTATGAGGAACTACAAAATTAATGCCATCTGTTAACCGTGGACTTAAAACTTAAAAACGGAATCGTGAGTTGCGTATCTATTCTCAGTGTATAGTGTATTATGAATGAATACAGTTTAAAAAATAACGAAATTTATAGTGCGATGTCAAAAAGGTTCCCAGCAAGCAGCAGAAAGGTGTACAGCACTGATTGTCAGTCGTTACCTTTATTGACTACAAGAGGAACTAGATACGCACATAATACTTATAAATTAAAAAGGGAGCAAACGAGCAAGTGGCTCACCTGATGGCGAGAGATCACCGCCGCCCATGAAAATCCGCAATACCAGGGGAATTCCGAGTGCTTTGCCGGTCTTAGAGGAAGGAGTAGGGTGTTTTCTTGAAGTTACATTATCCTATACTAAACGGAAAATCAAAAATAATAATAAAAATATGCAAATACACGTATAATTTCCGAGTTTCCTTACGAATGGAATACAAGGATTACCTGCAACGCTTCAGCTAAGCTCCTACGTAACGAGGGTTCCGTCAGAATAAACGCAAACATTACCCGCCGTCAATAAAAAGGATCGCAGCTTGTTTTGGCCTAAATTTAGAAATTTCATTTTGTTTCGCTGGTTCTGTTGTTTTGTTGTTGAGCATATTATTTTGTTTTAACTTAATTCAATTTATTTATATGTAGTATGTGAGTTTATAAAGTACTGAGTGTATTTATAGGAAATCTCATGTCCGTGTTCAGGTTGCAAGCTCTCTCTTTGCCAAATTTGGTCAAGATCGGTTCAGCGGTTAAACCGTGAAAAGGTAACAAACAGAGCGACGGAGAGAGTTACTTCAGCATTTATAAAATATATGTAAGGATTACAGGTATTTTTTAGTATTATTTCAATAAAAGTATTGTATTATATTTTTTTCAGCTCTTATAATTAACAATGATTACGCGCCCAGGTTAACCGTCCCTCGTTACATAAAAGCTTATTTGGGACGATGAGAAAAATAATCCGTCGATTCATCCGTTAATTTGAAATTAGAACGACCCTACATTTTGTTTGATCTTTTACATGATCCTTTCAGATGTTCGAATCGTCTATTTCAATTTTCATCACATAATTACCACTTAAGACTAAATTGTTGTGTATATATTTGCTGTTACATCAAATAAAAAATCGAAATATTAAATTATATATTTTTTTAAGAAATTGGAGCCTTATATTGCAATCATTTGTTATAGGCAGACGTTGCATTTACTATCAGGCGAATAATTGTGCTCGTCTCGTCACTTTCACCTATATCTATTTAAAAGAATGAGATAATTCAGAAACTAGACACAGTGTACTACATTTATAACTTTCACTACCACAATTAGCTTAGCTCAGGGGCCTGGTGCTCGCCTTTAATTTCATAGTAAGCGAGTAACCTGGGTTCGATCCCCGGTGCCAGCACCTCTAATATTGTTCTACAATTTTAAGTGCTGATTTACCACGTGCTTAGCGGTGAAGGAAAACATCGTGAGGAAACCTGCATGTCCGAGGAATAGAAATATTTCGAGGACATGTGAAGTCCGCCAACCCGCATTGGAGCAGCGTGGCGGATTCTTCCTAGCTCCAAATCCCTCTCAGAAATGAGAGGAGGCCTGTGCTCAGCAGTGGGACATTTATAGGCTGAAACTTCACTACCACAATAAATAATTTAGATTAAGAAAATCACCCACTTCTTATTTCTCCTTTTACTGAAGAACTTTATTTTATTTTATTAGTGCTGTTATGCAATTATGTAGTATTATTTAAGTAAAGACTTGAACACTTTTCATAGTTTATAGCCGATTTTATTTTTACTAGTCTGTACGATTTTGAAGGTAGTTCAAACCATTTTGCCAGCATTCTCTTATTGGTACAACATTATTCATTTTATGTTAATTTAAATTTTACCTTACTTCGTCATTTCAGCCTATCACTAGGCCACTGCTGAACATAGGCCTCCCACACTGATTGCCACAAAAGTTTGTAGCTCTCATTAAGGGGGAAATTTGCCATAGTTGCCACGCTTGGCAGGCGGGTTGGCAACCGCAGTTTATTTATTCAAATGTTCGAGGAAATGCTGCGGCCTATCTCCTGGTTTTTAGTTTCCCTCTGTCGACTTTTACGACACCCACGGGATGACATGGGGTGGTGGATTCTCTTAGGCCGCTACCACACGGTACCTTACTTAAATGATAATATTTTGTTTTTCCTTCATTTGTTTATTAAACCTATTAAAAATATTACTTTATGTTAGGGTTATTATCTCATATACATATATATATATATATATATATATATCCCACATGCTGTTGTGGAGCGGGATCGCGAGATCCCCTCAAACGGCCTCAATGGCTGACGTTCAGCCGGCATATGCTGAGTTGGGACCGATTAGTGACATGTTTTTGTAACATTTTGTGAGTGTCATGTAAATCGTATAAATTTTGTAATATCAAAGTTGTCGTTACAAATAAATGTATTTTCTTTCTTTCTTTGTTTCTATTTTAGCTTCGATTTAACAACATTTATTTAAATTCAGGCAGAAGATTCCGGCCACAAAATTACGATGTAATAGAAAATAACGTTTCAAATATTACAGCATTTTAGGAAAGGTGAGTTGTGGAATGAATTGTAGCGAGGTATTACAATTAATAATGAGAATCCTTCCGCCTTGCTTGGCCGCTTGCACTAATGAGGTTTTCTTTTAATAATGAAACCATTTCACAGATGCGGACAAGTTTTGACGAAATTTTGAGCAAGCATTTGGACCTGGTTTTCGGGTCTGCTTGTGTTGTGCGTGTCATATTTATGTCTGAAAAAATGCAATCACGATAGATGAGAAATCCTTGTATGAGGAATTGTTAAAAAAAAAGAAAAGCCAAATATGGAGCATGTAAACTCAGTAAGTAGTATGGCACACAGGGACAGTTACTAAATTTATTTCCAGCTCTTTGTTTAAATATTTGTAATGAGCAGATGTTGTACTTGCCATCAAATGAACGAATTGCTCGTTTCGTCAGTTTCTTACATAAGAAAAAATCTCTTCGGCACTAACCACTACGCTTAGTAGATAGATTGAAGATATCAAGTCTTATTTTCTATACCAAGTATATCATTGGTTTTTTACACTGTGAGTAAAAAAACAATAATATTTAAACGAAACTAATTTTACGGATTTTATCGCGTTTAATTTTTGTTATTTATAACCCGACGTTTCGAGTGCTTTACAGCACCCATGGTCACGAATGAATGTGGTCTCTCTTACATAGGGCAAACAAAAAGATCAGTAAAAACCATCACCCAACCAACACCAACCAACCAAAAGAATATATAGCTGATGTGAAGCATCGTCGCTCCAGGAAGTCTGCAGTCTGTGACCATGTTCTGGATCATCCCAATCATTACATCAGATTTGATAAACCACAAATCCTCGCAAAAGAACACCGATTCCTACCAAGGATGATTCGCGAGGCTATTGAAATTAAAAAACATCCTAATTTTAATAGAGAAGATGGTTGGTTATTACCACCAGCTTGGGATCCTATAATTAATAAAATGAAGTCAAAAACCTGGCATACCACTGCAAGACTTCAAGACACAGTTAGCTCTTTCTGCGTAGATCGGAGCACAAATAATAATTAAAAGTTGATGGTACTCCGGATTAACTATGACATCAGGACATCTGTCAACTCAGTCCCCCCGTGACCATGAGTGTTGTAAAGCACTCGAAACGTCGGGTTATAAATAACAAAAATTAAACGCGATAAAATCCTTAAAATTAGTTTCATTTAAATGTGTAGTGTTCGCGTAAATATAAGAAATCATTATGTAAAACAATGGATATTCCATGGTAAATAATCTTAAATTTTAACTTTTTTGAAACTGGCATTTTTAGGTTTTGTTGTACAGGCGATAGGTATCCGGCTGAGTAGAATAGCACCTACCTCTTTCCTACCGAGGTGTTCTAAGAGGCGACTAAGGTATTGTACGGACAGTCTTTATTCGTGAAGAATATCACTATAATATGCAATGCTGTCACAGTATTGCTCGTGGGAACGGAATGGGGAGTAAGAACATTTCAACTCGTACCAAAAAGGTAGAGACGTGGTTCGTCACCCGTCGTCCTCTTTTCCGCGGGTGTGAAAAGTGGGCTACGGGTGCGGCATCTGCCTACCCCTTATAAGGGAAAATGTCTTGACTATATGTATTTATGTATAAACTAGCGATCCGCCCCGGCTTCGCACGGGTAGATAGATATTAGAAAGATAAATTAGTACTTTATTTGGACAAATAGAACAAACACAATTCCTTACACTAATATTTTTTGTAGCGACTATACTCATCGGCGACTCTGCAGCTGGTCAAATAAGATTACGTTATTTTACAAAAATAATGTTTTATTTATAGGAACATAAGCCATGAAATATAGCCAATATTTGATGTTGTGGTAGCAAAATAAAACGACCGCTCTCGACCGCTGCGCAAGGGGAGCCGCGCACCTCGATGATGCCCTAGTTGCATGAAGCCGGCCGGCGGCGCGGCGTTCAGAGACACCGAGGCTGTTGTATTTTTAGAGAGCGTTTTAAAAATTTATATAAAAGAAAATATATAATTAAAATTACAAAGCACTATTCAATTGTTTCTAGTTAACAAAAAATAAAATGAATTGAATGCGTAGCGCGGGCGAGCGTATGGCTGTTCCCTCACACGCAGTATGGTGTCACACAGAAATATTCTGAGTGACAGCATTTGTCGTGAGCGGACGTTGCACTTACCATCAGGTGAATGTTTTGCTCGTTTCGTCACTTTATATAATAAAAAAAACACTACTGCTTCACGGCAAATAGCTGGCCCTGCGGTGATACCTAACTAGACGGATTCCTACATAAGAAACCGTCTTTGATCGGTTATAACGTATCGCACGTACGTAACGTGTATGTACCTGTATATACCTTGACCCCGTTTGTAGTCGCACGATTTTAAAAAAAAAACCTCATTAGCGCAAGCGGCCGAGCAAGACGAAAGGGTTCTCATTATTAACTTTGTAGGATTTAAAGCTTGACATAATTAATTCTGAAAGTCGCAGCCATTCCTAACGAACGTTTTGAAATGTGCGTATGTACGGGTATATATATATTTTTTTAATTGCATAAAGTGATGAAACGAGCTAAACGTTCACCAGATGGTAAGTGCAACGTCTGCCCATAACAAATGCTGTGTCACCTAGAACATTTCTGTGTGACACTACACTGTCCCCATCACCCTGAGACATAGGTTCTTAAGTCTCATATGCCCAGTGATTACGCTAGCTCACAGTGCCCTTCAAACCGAAACAAAGTAATGTTTGCACACTACTGCTTCACGGTAGAATAACTGACCCTGGGGTGGTACCTACCTAGATGAACTCCTGCATAGGAATCCTACCACCAGTAATGATATGTTATTTCAGACATGTTATTTTCTGAAAGATTGTGATTAAAGTCTTTACATATTTTTTAAACGTGATGTATGTGTATATGTATAAAGTGTGTTTGGATTAAGATTGAATAATTTGACCGTCAAATGCCTCCTATACGCCGATGATCAGGTTATATTAGCATCATCGGAGGAGGAGTTGCAGGCGATGGTTAATATTATGCATGGTGCTCTACAAAGCAAAGGAATGAAAATTAATGTACGAGTAGATAAGACGAAAGTAATGGTTCTTGAAAGAGAAGAAAGTATGTCGGATTGCAAAGTTCTGATTGAAGGAGAAAGAGTGGAACAAGTGAAAGAGTTTGTGTACCTGGGTTCTAAATTTACAAGAGACGGAAAGTATGACTGTGATATTGAGAGAAGAATATTAGCATTAAGTCAAGTGAATGGGGCTCTGCATAACTTTATGTGTAGCCAGAACGTATCTAAAAAGGCACGACTGGCTGTACATAGGGGAGTTCTGGTCACCACACTTATGTATGGTAGTGAATGCTGGGTCTGGCAGAAGAAGCATGAAAGTAGGATTAACGCTGTGGAAATGAGAAGTTTGAGAAGTATAGCGGGAGTAACTCTGATTGACAAAGTGAGAAACAGCGTGATAAGGGAACGTTGCGGTGTGGTTGAAGATGTAGTGAAAAATATAGAGAAAGGCATGCTTAGATGGTTTGGACACGTAGAGAGGATGAATGAAAGGAGATTGACGAAACAGATTTATGAGGCAAGTGTGAATGGAAAAGCCGTCGACCTAGGCGTACGTATCACAATCAAATCGGTGAACTTTTGAGGAAAGGTCACGTTAAAAGTACCCGCAACCGACGAGCATGTGTGAAAACGCTAATGAAAGTAGAAGAAGCTAAAGGTGTGTGTCAGGATCGTAGCAAGTGGAAAGATGTGGTCTCTGCCTACCCCTATGGGAAAGAGGCGTGACTGTATGTATGTATAAACAAGGTATATATTATTTCGGACATGTTATTTTCTGAAAGATTGTGATTAAAGTCTTTACATATTTTTTAAACGTGATTTATGTATAAATAAGGTATATATTATTTCGGACATGTTATTTTCTGAAAGATTGTGATTAAAGTCTTTAGATGTCACATCACGTTTAAAAAATATTCTATTCTGTTGCTTTCTCCAATAAAAATTAAAATACTTTTTTATTTATTTATACATAAATACATGCAGTAACGTCTTTTTTCCATATAAGGGGTAGGCAGATGCCACACCCGTAGCCTACTTTTCGCCCCCGTGGGAAACAAGACGTGATGGGTGATAGGGTCTCTGCTTTTTTGGTACGAGTTAAAAAATTCTTACTCCCCATTGCGTTCCCACGAGCAGTATAGTGACAGCATTGCATAATATGGTATTATTCTACACGAATAAAGAGTGTCCATACAATACCTTAGTAGCCTCTTACGACACCTCGGTCTACCCATCATGGTTCAAAAATGTAATAGTCAAAGACTTTATCAAAAGTGGTTAAAGCTAAGAATAAGGTGATCGCTTCATTACATACTCATGAAGGAAAGGAAGTTAATTAGCTAAGACTCAGCGGCTGCCTGTCGTAGATTCAGAGAAACACGTGTCGTGGTCTCGACTTCAGTGGTGTATATTACCTAGTGGTAGTATTGTAGTGAAGCTATCTGGGGGCGGCAACCGGTGACGGTGTTAGTTTGCTTGTGCACGCTACTGAGGGATGGCGGGCGGTCGGTGCTCTTCAAAAACTTTTGAATTTTGCATGCGGATCTTAGCAAATTAACTTTCTTTCCTTCATAATGGATTTCCGCAAAGTAACGCTTCATTCTATTGATTATTCCACTCTGCCGGACACCTATCGGCTGTATTCAAACAGTGTATATAATGTACATTATTTACGAGATATTCTATTATCTACAATGATAAAAAGGTTAGGATGTTTATAATATTTCAGATTCAATACGAGCTTTGCTCGATCTTAATCCCTCAGCAAGTATGTTTTTTTAGGACTGATTTTCACTGTTAGCCCGAAGGCTTTCACAGCTTCGCCGGATTGAGTGGCAGAGCGCTGAGGGCGCTTAGCCGAACCCTTTATTTATGGATGACTAGCGCAAGAGCCCCCGAGTGGGGACCTCGGCTTGGATCGTCATTCTGTTCGCAAGAGTAACTGATTCGAGGGTGCCTAAGGGGGCCGGCCTCGGCTCGGTCAGTTACTTCAATCGGGAGGGTACGTATAAGTACGAGTACTAAGGGCAGATTTCACCGTTGAAACTAAACGCGATCAGTTCAAGAAAAACGAAGTTTAAGCGTTTAACTGAGTTCAATGCTACAGTTTGCATTTCATCAACATCAAATGAACGCAGTCAATGCTAAACGCGGTTCAAATTCTGAACTTTTTATACTAGTTTACAGAGCTGTCATTTAGAGAGCTTTCATTGTCAATTGCACAACTATGTAAACACAAAAAATATTTTTAATTCAATTTGTTTATTGTTTACATACCTTTGTAACCTGTGCATAAAAACAGGCTGTTTTATGTCGCAAAATACGAAATAAATCGTCTTTTTGTTTTAGATTGTGACGATATTTAATGTAAACTTCGTTTTTCTAAACGCCATTAAAAATTGAGTCGGTGAAATCGGTTAGACGAAAACCGCGATCAAATGATACATATGAAGTCAGTTAAGTAAAACGTGGTTTTATTAAACTTCCAGAAGTCTGCAGTCTTTGTCCACATTCTGAATTATCCCATAAGATATGTATATCATTTCCTACAAAGGTTGATAGTCACAGATTATGTATACCATTTCAGTTCTCCTCACGTTCCCTTTATGTTAATAAAGAATAAAAAAAATTGGTTGAGAACTTTATTTCCTTAATAAGAATTACAAAAAAGACTTAAGTAAAAATTATTATAGAAATTGTCAGTTTTATACAGTTTGCAAAGCGCACAAAGCATAATATGAATGTATTTTTAAAATACAAACATTTTTGTGGGTAATTATAAATGTATAACACACGTCCACAACAAAAGACAACAAAAAGGCGAGCGAGTTAGTGATATGGATATAAAGAAACTGCACGCAGCGCTTGCGCACTAGATGTGCTATGTATATAGGTTTTGGTAAGTATTTAATATGTTTAAATGTAATTTAATCTCTAGTTAATAGTTTATGGTTTAATGTAGTGCTTATTTGTTTAAAGTTGTATTTTTAGTAGTAATCGAAATATCGAAGTTTCTTGTTTTAAATTAATTCTCTGTTTGTGACGTTAAAGACAGTCATCATCATCATCATCATCTCAGCCTATCACTAGACCACTGCTGAACATAGGCCTTCCCCGTAGAATGCCACAAAAGTTTGTAGCTCTCATTTTGGGGGGATTTTGCCATAGTTGCCGCGTTTGGCAGGCGGGTTGCCAACCGCAGTTTATTTATTCTGATATTCCAGGAAGATTCTTCTGCCCATCTCCTGGTTTTAATTTTATCTCTGTCGACTTTTACGGCAGCCGCGGGATGAGATGGGGTGGTAGATTCTCTATTCTGTACGAGTATTTTATTCATTACTTTACCAGTGTTCAATAAATTCTTTCTATCCCTTGATAACATCATCCCAATTCTTTGTCCGACCCTTAGTTCCTCTTATTGATACGGTGTTTTTTCTGTTAATGTAGAATTATATAAAAAATTACACTAAATATAAGTACACAATATAAAGTACACTATATATACGACTTAGGGACTTTCAAGAAAAGAGCGTATTCCTTATTCAAAGGACGGCGGAGCATCTGCTATTCCTCTGATATTGTGGATGTTCATTGGCGAAGGTGATCACTTACCATCAGGTGAGCCACTTGTTCGTTTGCCCGCTTTTTTATAAAAAATCAAAAAGGGTAAAGAGCGAGATTGTTCACTGTTATAGTTCTGTTTACATCTTTTGAATTCCGATTATTGTCGTGGGTTCGTTGTCATTGTATGACATATCATAACGTGTACTCTGTGCAACTGCTAATGCTCAGGTAACTGATGGTAGGATTCCTATGCAGAAATCCGTCTAGGTAGGTACCACCCAAGGGCCAGTTATTCTGCCGTGAAACAGTAGTGTGCAAACATTACTGTGTTTCAGTCTGAAGGGCACTGACAGCTAGCGTAATCACTGGGCGCAGTGTGGTGCTGCACAGAAATATTCGGAGTAACACAGCATCTGTTATGGGCAGACGTTGTACTTACCATGAGGTGAACGTCTTCCTCGTCTAGTCACTTTATACAATTAAAAGCTAAGCGAGGTTCCTTGGCGTACGGCGAAATCATGTGGTTGTCTTATTTTAAGCACCTGGTATATAGGAAATTTAAGCAAACTCATTAATACTTATTTGTAGTACATCCCTGAATCTCCAGTATAATATTATCTCTAAAACCGTATTATGTCATTATTTTTCCTATCTGCTTCCTAACGACTGACGCTTATTACGAATAATTTCTTGTAGAAAACTATCAATTCCAACTTGAGTTCCTTCATGTGGATTTATACTTACCAATCTATCCGTATTCAGTACATAGTAATAAATAAAACTATATCATATTAATAGCTCTTTCATAACTATACCTACACTATTATAAGAATCTTCTTCAAATTTTTTACTTTTACCATATCTTTTTATCGAAAAGAAATTTTAAATTATTCGAATCTTCTATAAAATTTATATTTGGCTTACGCAAATATATGTTACCTATTTCCATACGTTGCCTTAAGTGGCTGCCAATTTGCCGTCGCGGGAATGCACATGTTCTCACCTGAGCGGTTTAGCCATTCCTATTATTTTTATTTTAAAGATTTTTTAATACAACTTTAAAAATGGCTGCCCACACTACAACATATTGGATTAAGCCGCTTTCTTACAAAATGTCTTAAGACTGAGGCGTAAAGTACATAATTTCGTTTTAGTTCTCCGTCTTTTTGAATGTACGAGTATTTCCTGATCTGTTTCTTAGCTTATTTCATAATGTCACTTTACTTTTTTAAATAATTACTTATGTACTGTAGTGTTATGTGCCTCGATTGCGCCTAAGCATCACATTCCAACATCTTATTGTATTCTATTACAATCGTGTATTCAAAGGTACTCTGGAATAAATCTTTTAGCCATAATAACCTATTGTACTACCTCCAGTAAATTCTCATTTGTTACTCAATGTCCATTGTGTTGTGTAGTAAAGCGTATTCTACATTTTTTTATTTATATTAATTGGGACGTTGCATTAGTAGATGAAAGAGGTTTATTACATTAAGCTGTTTATTTAATTTCTACATTTAACCTTTTCCGTTTTATTTCTGTACCATTTTTCATTTCTCTAACTTATAATTTCTATTTCTGTACGCTGCGAAGCAATAAAAATATTCGTTAGCTTAATATAAACCAAACTGGATGAACGAATTTGTTTTGGAAGAAACCTTGATTAATAATGCTTAGCGAACTTCATCTCCGTGAAGCTCCATAATTATTGCTGAATACTCTATAGTTTTAAAAGTTGTATTTATAAAATTCTTTAGAATATATATTCTTACACGTTGTAGGCGTGTAATTTTGGAAATGATTACGGTTTCTTGATTAAATAATTATTCATTTTAAAAAAAATATGCTAAATACCATATATATTTTCGGTGATGTAATTGCTGTTAGCTTTCTCGGCTTTTACAGCTTCATCGGATACTGTGCTCGCGGGCCAGGGGCCCGCGTGCCAGGTTTGGTTTGACCCAAACATAAATAAATAAATAAAAACCCCTACAAAAACCTCGAAATTCGGACTGTGTCGCGTTCGCTGCGTGCTTTCGCGATTTCGAAAATTTCAAATATTTTAAGTCATCTAATGACCGTCCGAGGGAGGCTGCGGGCGTCCATTCGGACTGTCGACTTGTGTGTCGGTAACTCGGGGCGGTGAGAACCGCCCTGGAACACGGGTGAATCGTGTGTACGCGGTGTGATTATTGACTATTGCGCGCCGCTCTCTACAGCGGTCGCGCGTCGTGGTGCGTGTTATATTAAAGCTATTGACTGTGTGTACAGTGTGGCCTGGATCGTGACTGACGGTATCGTGGTCAGGAAGAGCTGAGACGTCCGTGTCGTCTAGCATGTTTCGCGGGCGACGCTTGCGTTCGGTCGCGTTTCTGTTTGGTCGGTAATTTGCTTCTTTAACCACCAGCGGGTTTGAATGAACCGCGGCTTTTTCGAAAAACCGCCGTGATAATTCTCTGAAGTGTTCAGAGATTAAGGGCATTTCACAGTCGCTGTGAAGATCTACATTGCGTTGATACCAACCGGCTCCGGTGGCAGTTCGCAAGAATCGATTTTGAACGCTCTGTAACTTCTTTAATTGATTGCCCGTCGCGTGAGCGAAATGTATAATTTCGGTGAAGTAATCGCTGTTAGCCTTTTGGCTTTTACAGCTTCATCGGATGCTGTGCTCGCGGGCCCGGGGCCCGCGTGCTAGGTTTGGTTTGACCCAAACATAAATACGTAAATATAAACTCCTACTAAACATCTAAATTCGGACCGTTGCGTTCGCTAGCGTGCTTGCGCTACTGTGAATATCTCCATAAAATTATTATCTTAAGTCATCTAATGACCGTCCGAGGGAGGCAGCGGGCCTACGTTCGGACTGTCGACTTGTGTGTCGGTAACTCTGGGCGGTGAGAACCGCCCTGGAACACGGGTGTATCTAGTGTACGCGATGTTATTAACTATAGCTGCGCGCCGCTCTCTACGGCGGTCGCGCGACGTTGTGCGTGTGATGTTAAAGCTATTGACTGTGTGTACATTGTTGCTCGGATCGTGGCTGACTCTCGGATTCTGGGGGGATTTTGCTATAGTTGCCACGCTTGGCAGGCGAGTTGGCTACCGGAGTTTATATATTAAGATGTTCCAAGAAGATGCTGCTGCCCATCTCCTGGTTTTCACTTTCCCTCTGCCGAGTTTTACCACACCCACAGGATGAGATGGTGTGGTAGTATCTTAAGCCGTCATTTTTTATGGGCGGACGTTGCATTTACCACCAGGTGAACGTTTTGATCGTTTCGTCACTTTCTACAATAAAAAATATATCTTATAAGTTAATAGTTATCTGTTCATGTGATATTACGTAATAAAGAATGATCTGAACACTGGAGGTTTATCTACGCACAAACTGTTGTCAAATGATTATATAAACCAGCACCTACAAAGAAGTTGACTTTTTTATAGAGGTGTAGCAACTTCCCTTTAACTTTATGCCAATAAATTATTAGATAGCAATAACACGACTTAACTTTTCCAATTTAGAAATATCGAAAAAAGTGTTGTGCTTAAGGCAACTTGTTTTATCTTGTTATAAAATTTGCAAACTCTTTACTATGGAACAATAGAAAAATATTCTAAGGGAGAAGACTTTTTTCTTATTGAAATTATTTGGATGCTGTAACAGCGACGCCTACAAGCTAAAAGCAATTCTTTGGGTAAGTTGGATTAAAAGTGATATGGAGATTTTTTTTATTCAGAGCAGCGCCACCATTCTGTGCTGGTGTAAGGAGTTTCAAAAACCTATAATTATTTTGGACTAGTATCCACCAAAATAACTAATTCGCAGCCGGATATGAAGAGCATAACTCACTGCCAAGTGTTCTGGAACAGTTCAATGAAGTAGGAGTCCATCAGCTCTATCCTATCAAAGAGAAGTTTAATAGTTAAAATGAATATAGTTAATATAATCAGGCGTTCCATCGCGGAAATCTATTATAATGAGCGAAAGGAAGTTTATTTGCTAAGATCCGCATACAAAATATAAAACGGTACCTAGTTTTTGAAGAGCACCGCCCTCCTCCCACAGTAGCGTGCACAAACAAACTAACAACGCCACCAGATACCCTTCACCACTACCACTAGGTAATATACGCCACTGAAGTCGAGACCACGATACGTGGTTCACGTCAAAACGATGCATTATAAAGTGTTTTTGACTCTACGACAGACAGCCGCCGAGTGAGTTTAAGACTGATGGTGACTGTTAGCGCGAACGCTTTTAAAGCTCCGTCGGATGTTAAGGTGGCAGGCGCACAGGGCGCTTAGCCGAAACGTTTATTTATGGATGACCAGCGAAAGAACCCTCGAGAGGAGACATCAGCTTGGACCGACTTCCTGTACGCGAGAGTAACTGACTCGAGGGTGCCCAAGGGGGCCGGCCTCGGCTCGGTCAGTTTCTTCAATTGGGAGGGCAATGATACTATTACTAGTATCGGAATTAACTACATTTATCACCAATACGGAATGCGTTTCGGCTGGAGAAGAAATGGCGTAAGAAACTCCAGCGACGCTGGTATTTCTGATATTATTACTAAGGGAGAACCGGCCTGAGATGCGGCGGTATCTTGAATAAGTTTATCTACTACACCCTCGCCGACGACGTTTGTGTGTGTCGTGTTGAGTAGAGCTCTTGGGCGCTAGTGGTGGCGTTGTCCGGACCCTCGAGGACGTGCCTCGGTCTCCTTTTTCCGCGTGTCTAATTTTGAAACGGCGCGGTCAAAGAGCTGCCTATTTATAATGTCGGTGATGCAACCAGTCCCTAATCTAAGATGCATTATCTTAACTGTGATGACGACGACTTCAAATAAAATCAAATTGGATATTTATTCCTTGAGGCCTCATCTCGTAAGCCATTTTATCGTTTACTTATGTAATATTATTCTTTTTCCTTTACATGTTTTTTTCATTTGTACAGTGTGCAAAACCTATATATAAAATCTAAAATAATAAAATTGAAAAGTGTAAAAAAAATATTACTCTCAAGGAGATTATTACAGTTTCCCTATCTCATTACTGTCCATTTCCTGTGAGCGGTCGGCTTCCAAACTTCGTAACTGAACTTAAACCGCGTTAATGTTACTGTGCAATTTATTTATATTATTGTTTCAATTAAATTACGACCTTATAAATATATAAATTATTAGATGATACGGGGAAACTGTCAAGACTCGTATATAAACAAATTAGCAGTTACTTAATTGTTTGTCTATTATATATACTCTTTGTTTTTGCAGGGTACGTACGCACATCGTTGAAAATATTTCATCATTTAAGCCTATCGCTAGCCCACTGCTGAACATAGGCCGCCCTCATAGATTGCCACAAAAGATTGTAGCTCGAATTTTGGTGGAAATTTGGCATAGTAGCTACGCTTAGCTGGCGGGTTGGCAATCGCAGTTTATTTATTCAGATGTTCCAGGACGATTCTGCTCATCTCCTGTTTTTTTTTTATATTTTCCCTCTGTCGACTTGACCCACGGGATGAGGTGGTGTGGTATATTCTCTTAAGCCGCCACCACACGGCGGGAGAATAAATAACGAAGGATAATTAATTATAAGCGATTAATTTACGATGTATTCTTAACCAAGTTCGGCCACAGTGACATCTTCAAGTTGTGTGGTAATCCCACAGTTAATATAAAGAAGTCTGTTATAGTAAAGCTATAAGCAGGTCAAGCCGAGGCAGCTCATAGGCCAGGCGCTAGCCTCAAATTTCATAGTACGCCGTGGGCGTACGGGCGGCGGTAGCGGCTTAAGAGAATCTACCACCCCATCTCATCCTGTGGGTGTCGTAAAAGTCAACTGAGGGAAAACGAAAACCAGGAGATGGGCAGCAGCATCTTCCCAGAACATCTGAATAAATATACTGCTGGTTGGCTGACAATCCGTCTGCCAAGCGTGCCATCTATGGGAAAATCCCCCCAAAATGAGAGCTACTAACTTATGTGGCACTTTATGGTGGAGGCTTATGTTCAGTAGTGGACTAGTGAAAGGCTGAAATGATGATGATGATGAGTGAACTCGATCCCCGATGCCAGCACCTCTAAAATTGTTCTGCAATTTTAAGTGCTGATTTTCTCCTGTCTGTCTGAGAAATAAAAATGTATCGACGACATGTGAAGTGAATTAAAATTAATGTCAGACATATTAAAAGGCGGTTGTATGTTTATAAAATAAAGAAATACGAATATATTTTTTGATTTAAATTTGATTCTGTTCAATCGTCCATCTCACAAAATCTATTAAAGTTGCCACCTGCACAGGATATATCTTTGTGCCGTAAGTTTCAGTAGAAACTCAGAAGCCTATAAGTCTTTGCCTTCCCATAGTCGACGTAAGGTCAATGCAAACAATTTAGAGCTAGGGTCATATGCAGTGAGGAGTACAAGTGCAGCCCTGAGACACCTATGCCCAGCTTTAAAAAGTACGCTGAACAAGTTACCTAATTTTCTATTGGCGTGGTATTTCATAAAAATAAAAGAGTCAATCCTTATACAAAACGCGAAGTAAAGTTATTTGTTTGTAGTAACTATAATGTAAAGCTGTGTGAAACTGTAAAAAATTCTCCATATTGCAAGTCTCATGGCGCGAAGCGGCGTGAGATAGTGCTTTATACCCGACATGTCAAGGTCAAGCGGTCCGGCGATCTTCAAATGCCTCTATCACAATTATATTGCGCTTGTATACTAATTTGAATAGACTAATATCAAGAAAACAATTAAATTAATTCATTTTGACTTTTTTTTATTGTATAAAGTGACGAAACGAACAAAACGTGTAGCTGATGGTAAGTGCAACATCTGCCCATAACAAATGATGTGTCACGCAGAACATTTCTGTAACACACCACACTGCGCCCGTGCGCCCGTCTCCCTGAGACATCAGTTCTTAAGTCTCATATGCCCAGTGAATTACGCTAGCTCTCAATGCGCTTCAGACTGTTCAAATGCCTCTATCACAATTATATTGCACTTATTATGCTAATTGTAATAGACTCATATCAAGAGAACACTTTAATTCATTACAATTATTTTGAAAAATCAACTAATATTGATACTTTGAAAAAAGAAACTACGTGATAAAAATAATTGACGTGGACGGTCGGATTTTTCATGAGACGTGCACTTTTGTATTTTCCAAACCTTTTTCTATTGTAATAACAATACTTTTCAACGGTATATTTCTTTTCAACGGAAAGCGAAACTCGGATAATACCGGCATTAACGCTAATACTAAGATGAAAAAGAAACAAAATGAGTAGAGATAATACTGGAGATTTGTATTGGTCACTTTTTGCACTGAGAAAACAAAGATGTGACTACAAAGACGTAAATTATTCTTGAACGTGAAGTGAAATCAATTTACTTTATTATTCTATAATCCACATTAAATTAAAAAGGAATTAAACTGCACTGTGCACCCAACAGCGCATGGTTTAAGATTCTGATGAAAGAATTATTAGTGGTGGTAGGAATAGAATGAATCCGTCTAGGTAGGTACCACCCCAGGGCCAGTTATTCTGCCGTGAAGTAGTAGTGTGCAAACATTACTGTGTTTCGATTTGAAAGGCACTGTGAGCCAGTGTAATCACTGGACATATGAGACTTAAGAACTGATGTCTCAGGGTGACGGGCGCAGTGTGGTGTCACACAGAAATGTTCTGGATGACCCACCATGAGGTGAACGTTTTGCTCGTTTTGTCACTTTCTCCAATAAAAAAGAAATTAGTAAATGACAAAAGTTATTAAACTTTAAATTATAGTTGACAATTGGACCAAATCGATATAACGTCAATTTAAAAAGGCAGTGTGGTGGCGGCTCGGTAAAAAGATACTACCACTCCATCTCATCCATTGGATCTCGTAAAAGGCGAGTAAGGAATTAAACTACACTGTGCACCCAACAGCGCATGATGGCGATGGGCTCACCACCTATCACACCAAGTGCATAATATTGTTTTGTTGAAACGTGGATTGTGGCTCTGATCTGTTTTTGCAATGAGTGCCCAGTCTCTGACTACCCCTTATGGGATACAGTCGTGATCTTATGTATGTAAATTAAAAAACCAAAGTAACACTGCTTTACGGTACGATGCTTAGTACTGGTGGAATTCCTATGCAGGAATCCGTCTTGGTAGGGCCAGTTATTCTGCCGTGGAACAGTAGTTTGCAATAATTACTGGGTTTCGGTCTGAAGGGCACAGAGAGCTACTGGGCATATGACAGATGAGTAAAAATACTTTAAGGTACGAACGGACTACATGGCGATGTAATTTGTAATTAAAATGCAAATGTTTAGTGCTGGTAGGATTCTTATGCAGGAATCTGTCTAGGTAGGGCCAGTGGGCGTGGAACAGAAGTGTGCAAACATTACTGGGTTTCGGTTCGAAGGGCACTGAGAGCTAGTATAATCACTGGGCATATGAGACATGAGAACTAATTTGTTAGGGTGACGGGCGCAGTGTGTTGCCACACACAAATATTCTTGGTTAACACTGCATGTGTTACATGCGGACGTTGCACTTACCAACCAGTGAACGCTCTGCTCGTTTTGTCAATATAGTCAATCGTTTCAGCCTATCACTAGTCCACTGCTGAACATAGGTCTCCCCCATAGATTGCCACAAAAATTAGTAGCTCTCATTTTGAGGGAAAAAATCGCGAGATGAGCATCTTCCTTGACAATCTGAATAAATACACTGTGGTTGACAATCCGCCTGCCAAGCGTGGCAACTGTAGCAAAATCCCCCAACACTAGAGCTACAAACTTTAGTGGCAATCTATGGGCATATAGTAGGGGAGGCCTATGTTCACCAGTGGACTAGTAATAGGCTGAAATGAATAGAATAGAATAGAATAGAAAAAACATTTATTCGGCACAAGAACATAATACAGTTGAATATTAAATGAAAAAAAATAAAAACTAAACAAAATATGAAATGATGATGAATTCATAAAAATTAGAAGTACGTGTATGTTGCAATCTTTTTATTTGATAATACAGGATTCAAGAACTCGGATGCATCAAACTTTTGGCATTGTAGTCAAAAGTTGGTCGTTATGTCCATGAAGTTAATAATGTTGAAATTTTAAAATTCACAATTCGATAAGTGGATGAAGTACATACGGCATTTCGAAAACTTTTGAAAGGCAAATGCGTTTCGTAAAAATGTTAGCCGTGTAAGTTTTATAAAAGCAGTCGAACAAATTTTTTATAAATCCATTCCATTTTTAAAATGAAATGCCAACAGAGCTCAGTGAACTCGTTTACCTAACCAAATAGAAATAGAATGAGATACGAGTGTTATGCGACTTCTTATAAGGCTAAAAGGATTTAGCTGAATGGAAGTATACGGGTTGTTTTACCACGTCAAAAGAAGTTATTAAAACTATCAAATACCCCGTGGTAGACTAAGTATAACCTCCTATGTAGATTTGTTAAACATACATTATATCTTTGAAAACGTTTTGTATGTACACAAGAACATAAACCAGTTCACTAAAAAACGTGATGTTCATAATGTGAATACCAGGAACAAGCAAAAATTAATTATGCCAGTTACCCGACTTCACAGAGTCAGTAACTCTTTTATGGGGCAATGTATACGTTTTTACAACAAAATCCCAGAAAGTGCTAAAAGTCTTTCAATCAAAAAGTTAAAATTTTATACTCGTATGAAACAAAGACTTCATAAAAAGGGTTATTATAGTATTAAAGAATACATAGATGATGATAACCCCTGGGAATGAGGTGATCGCCGCCAAGCCATTTCTACATCTTTATAATACTGCTGTTATTGTACATTATTTTAAAAATGACTAAAAAAAAAGCCCGCTGGGTAGGTACTGGTTCTTCCCAGGACAGAGGCATTTTTGCGAACCAGTGTAGTTTAAAAAAAGAAAAAAAATGACTTTCAATAAGTATTATGTAAATAATCTATATTGAATAAAAATTTATTCTATTCTATTCTATTCTATACATGGTCGTCACCGCCATTTTGAGAAGTCATAACATTTTTGCGTTCCTATGAGCAGTGTAGTGACAGCATTGCATATTATGGTGTTATTCTGCAAGAATAAATGCTGAGGATTTCTCCTGTGTCGTGGGTGCGTTTTATAGACATAAATTCCACATGCACAAACACCCAGACCCGGAACAACTACACGTAGGCCATACAATATTTGTCCCGTGGGGGAATCGAACCCGCGACCCGCGGCGCAGAAGCCAAGGGCGATGTTGAGATATTTATTAGCAAACCATCGGGATTATTATGCATAAAGGCGCTCTACTTAATTGAATTTGAATCGAACAGAGTGTCCGAGATACGATACAAATAAATAAAAGTGCCTGTTTGTAATAACAAAATAACAGCTTTTTACTCAATTCTTATAAAAGTATATACTTATAAGAAAGAAAAAAATTGTCTGTCTGTCTGTCTGTTCCGGGCAATCTCCGAAACGGCTAGACCGATTTTGACGGGACTTTCACTGACAGATAGCTGATGTTATAACGAATAACTAAATTTACTTTAAATTTAGAAAAATAATTGGGCAGCGCAAAGAAATTAAAAGCTCCAAAATACTATGTAAATAGAGAAGTATATATGTATAATCGATCAGGGTACGCTTTTCTACGCTGTAAAACCACGCTGCACAGCTATTTGACATATTAAACATAAACATGTTTATAACGCGAGTAGAAACATAGTGCAGTGATTTACCGAAACAGGGCGTTCACGGAAATTGCGGTGAGTGCTTCCGCCCTCGTACAATTTTTATTTTCTTGAGTGCGTTCTCGCTCTGTACACGAGCCCTTCATCACTAATGTTTAATCACTACTCGTCTATTACAATTATTACGAACTCAACTGTGTTACATACATACATAAGATCACGACTGTATCCCATAAGGGGTAGTCAGAGACTGGGCACTCACAGCAAAAGCAGATAACTGCCACAATCCACGTTTCACCAAAACAACATTATGCACTTGGTGTGATAGGCGGTGAGCCCATTGCCACCATGCGCTATTGGGTGACAGTGCAGTAGAATAGAATAGAATAGAATAATATAATAAATTTTTATTCAATATAGATTATTTATATAATACTTATTGAAAGTCATTTTTTTTTCTTTTTTTAAACTACACTGGTTCGCAAAAATGCTTCTGTCCTGGGAAGAACCAGTAAGAAACCCAGCGGGCTTTTTTTTTGAGTCATTTTTAAAATAATGTACAATAACAGCAGTATTATAAAGATGTAGAAATGGCTTGGCGGCGATCACCTCATTCCCAGGGGTTATCATCATCTATGTATTCTTTAATACTATAATAACCCTTTTTATGAAGTCTTTGTTTCATACGAGTATAAAATTTTAACTTTTTGATTGAAAGACTTTTAGCACTTTCTGGGATTTTGTTATAAAAACGTATACATTGCCCCATAAAAGAGTTACTGACTCTGTGAAGTCGGGTAACTGGCATAATTAATTTTTGCTTGTTCCTGGTATTCACATTATGAACATCACTTTTTTTAGTGAACTGTTTTATGTTCTTGTGTACATACAAAACTTTTTCAAATATATATTGAGAGGCCAAGGTTAAGATATTAATTTCTTTAAATTTATCCCTAAGAGACACTTTAGAGCCAAGATTATAAATAGCTCTTACGGCCCTCTTTTGCAAAACAAAAATCACTTCTACATCAGTTGCATTTCCCCATAGCAAAATACCATTAGACAGTTTTATTCCTTACTCGCCTTTTACGAGATCCATTGGATGATATGGAGTGGTAGTATTCTTTTAACGAGCCGCCACCACACGGCACGAGAAACACAATAAGTGTTGCTCGTGACACTATAAAATTAAAATTCGTATAATATTTCAAATTAATTAGTATTTACCACGGTGCTCTTTGAAAACTAGGTAATACACACGATTTTAAATTTTGCATGCAGATCATACTATTCTATTCTATTTAGCATACTAATATACTAATGCTAATACACTAAATACTAGTCCACACTAATATTATAAATGCGAAAATAAGTCTCTCTGTAGCTCTGTCTGTTTGTTACCTTTACATGGCTCAACTGAAATTCGGATATGAGATACTTTTATTTCCGGAAAATCAAAGAGTTCCCATGGTAGTCTATATGTACGAGTATATTTAGTAGCGGGTTTCAGCTAGTTTGAAATATACTGTAGAAAGAAAACTGTAAAAAGCCTTATTATAAAATAAAACAACGTTGCGCCATTATTACTACATCGTAGCGCAGCACATTACAAAACACACACACGTCAAACGAAAACGCACGTGCGCACACACACAATGATGAGTCAACTCGATTTACTAACTCGAGTTAACTCGAGTTGGGCTCAGCTCGAACCAACTCGAGTTGAATTCTCTCTGACTCGAATTGGGATTGGCGCGGTAAATAAATACCTAAATCAAAGCAAGTACGCGATTGACGCTTTCTCATTCTTACGTTTCGTTCGTTGTGTGAGCTTGTGGCGCGAAGTTTACCGGTCATTTGTGGCTATACTCATTTCATTCATTCATCAAATGTCATAATATTGCAGATATGAGGTTAATTAACTTCGGAGTTGTTGTTGTTAGTTTTTAATGTTATTATGTGCGATTTTTGAAATGCCGGGACTTAAAAGGAAATCTCTTTAAAATCTCTTCAATTACGAATCTGTTCCAACTTTTTTAATATTGTTGCGAAGCTGAGTCATTAAACTGCTTAAAAAAAAAACTCAGTTTCATCCAGTTAACTCGAGTTACGTAACTCGAGTTCAGTTCGAGTTACATTAATTTTAACTCGAGTTACATCGAGTCGAGTTTATTCCCAGTTGGCACATCTCTAACACACACGCACACACACAGATACACAGACACACAGGCACACGCACACACACATCATGATAACTTCAGCCTATCATTAGTCCCCTGCTGAACATAGGCCTCCCCCATAGATTCCCACAACAATTTGTAGCTCTCATTTTGGGGGGATTTTGCCATAGTCGCCGCGCTTGGAAGGCGGGTAGGCAACCGCAGTTTATTTATTCAGATGTTTCAGAAAGATGCTGCTACTCATCTGGTTCTTATTTTACCTCTGTCGACTTTTACGACACCCACGGGATGAGATGGAGTGCTAGAACCTCCGCACCACATGGCCTTGGCCATAAAAAAGATGGAATAGACCCACTTGTCTCTTATTTGCCTGCAATTTTATTAAATTACATTGTATCGCTAGTTGTTA
Source organism: Luehdorfia chinensis (assembly GCA_019845155.1). Taxonomy (NCBI): domain Eukaryota; kingdom Metazoa; phylum Arthropoda; class Insecta; order Lepidoptera; family Papilionidae; genus Luehdorfia; species Luehdorfia chinensis. The sequence goes on from JAHVAK010000445.1 coordinate 334,332, forward strand.
AAACTTTCATATAAAAAATACGAAAGTTTAATAATGTAAAGACGAACTAGTTACCACCATTAAAAGTTTCAGCATACGCAGGAAGCTACGATCCGAAAAGTTGGCTGCTTAAATTTTGAAAACTGCAACTAGCTGCTAAAGGCTAGGCAATTTTAAAGTTAAGGTTTTTGACACCTGCTCTGATGCTAATTTGACATTTTTAGAATATAATATCTACAATATACGCACACAAGAACCATGGCAGCAGTGGCTATCTCTGTTAGGTTAATACAGTGGGACTGTATTAACTTAACCCCCACCTTTAGTGTGATGATATTTGCATGAATAATATTATCCAAAAGCACATCAAATTTGCCAAATCGCAATATTGGCGGGGCAAATTATGCTAATACTTTTCTAAATATAGGTCCTATTTTAGAGGACTGTCATGATTAAATATTCCTTACTAGAATTAATGCTAATCCAGAACTAAGATATTAATATAAAACAAATACTAAATAAATCTCAATATCATATGTATCCATTATCATCATCATTATTTCAGCCTATCACAAATCTACTGCTGAACGTATAAGTCGATCTACTGGGGAGGCCTGCGCTAATAAAGCCCCTCTTTATTAGCGCAGGCCTTTAGCCTCATTTTAGTCACTTGCTATCATGTGTGCCGTGGTAGCTCAGATGACAGGCACTCGCCTTAATAGTACGCGAGTGACCTGAATTCGATCCCCGGTACCTCCTCCACTCAAATTATTATTTTAAGTGTTGATTTAGCACGTTACATTTTAGCGGTTAGCGAAAACTGAGGAAACCTGCATGTCTGAGAAATAAACATATTTCGAAGACATGTGAAGTCCGCCAACCCGCATTGGAGCAGCGTGGCGGACTTTTCCTGGCTCAAAAGCCCTCCAAGAAATGAGAGGAGGCCTGTGCATAGCAGTGGAACATTTAAAGGATGTAACTTTACTTTTTTTTTACTGCCACGTCGACTTAGCACTTGCAGAATTCAATTATTTTAAACTACACTGGTCAAAAACGCAAATGTCAAAACAAAATGATACAAAAGTGTCTTTGTCCTAAAATTAACTAGCAAAAACCCAGGAGTTTTTTTTAAATTAATTATTGTAATATATGTAAAAATAGTGGCATCAGTGGTGTCGCTAGCGGACATCGGACGTGGCTAGGCTAGGCGCTCCGTTCTCCGTGAAGCTCCATAATTATTGCTGAATATTCTATAGTTTTAAAAGTTGTATTCATAAAATTCTTTCTTTTCAGGGGCTAGGCGCTCGCTTTAAATTTCATAGTACGCGAGTGACCTGGGATCCCCGGTGCCGGCACCTCTAAAAATCGTTATTTTAAGTGCTGATTTACCACGTGCTCGGCGGTGAAGGAAAACATTTTATTTTCTTCTTATTGTTAGCTGCACCGCCTATCATCATATTGTTTATTCTCTGCTTTGCCTCATGGTTGACTGGTAGAGAATGCCTTTAGGCATTAAGTCCGCCATATGTACCACTTGTGCATGAAAGGTTAAATAAATAAATAAATAAATAAAAACATCGTGAGGAAACCCGCATGTCGGAGAAATAAAAAATATTTCAAAGACATGTGAAGTCCGCCAACCCGCATTGGAGCAGCGTGGTCGATTCTTCCTAGCTCCAAAACCCTCTCAGAAATGAGAGGAGGCCTGTGCTCAGCAATGGCACATTTATAGGCTGAAACTTTTTACTTTACTTTTATGTAAAAATAGCTTGGCAGTGTTCACCTTGTTCCCAGGCGTTATTATCAATCATGCCATATATGCCATACCATATTATAAGCGCCCTTTTTTTAAAGTAACACTTTTAAAGTTTTTAAATACTTCTAAGGTAGTTAAATAAAAATGTTGAACTCTGTGATGGAAACACTTTGTGCATTTGCGGGGATTTTGTTGTAAAAACGAATAGCTATATTGTCTCATGAATGAGTTACTAACTCCGTGATGTCGCGTAACTGGGAAGCAGCCCAAAGTATATTTTGTTGTACTCGCAAAAGTCTTGCGAATCTATTGGTCCGACGTCTAGAAGACCAAATAACATTGTAGACAGCTCGTCCTGGTTGTTAAAATATCCGAAACTCGAAACTTTTGGTATTGATCGGAAACCTTAGATAGTATCTTCCCAGATTATATGACCCAGAATACTCTGGAATCGAATCTCAATATATTCAAAAATACCTGATCTAGCTTTATGAAATAAAGACTAAATTAATGTATATTTTTAATGTGCTTAAATGAAAATAAAAGAATGAATACAAGCTTTTTATTTTTAATAAATGTAAAATAAATAAAAATGCGTAGTTTTTCCAGTATTTTCGTAAATGTTACAATGTTGGTTACAGATGTGCCGTTTTCACGCAATTTATTACTTTGTATTGCCTTCGCGAGCTCGCAATAATGATGTTATGCGAACTTACTTTCTTCTAGGTTTTTGAGACGATGCTGCGGAATATTCTGCCATTCCTCTATTAGAACTTCTTTCATTTTACGTAGCATGATTGGCGACGGATTCCGCTGACGTACACATCATCCCAAACATGCTCAATGGGGTTTAAGTCGGGGCTGCGTGCTGGCCACTCCATGCGTGTGATATCGACTTCTTGAAAATAGGCAAACACTGTCTGAGCTGTATGCGGGCGGGCATTGTATTGCATAAAAACGGTCTTCTGTATACTCTTTTCCTCCCGTCGTGCTAGTATAAACAGAATCTAGACTGGTCTGAAAACATAATTCTTGACCAGCCATTCAGAGTCCATTTCTCGTGTTCTCTACCATAATTCAACCTTGAGTTTATGTGGTGTCTTTCTAGTTTTGGGCCATTTGCAGGTCTTAATGGCTTTAAATTTGCTTCAGCCAGACGGCGCCTTACTGTATCCGTACTCAGATTGTTTCCTCCAGCTCGTAAATGATGATTCTTTACTTCAACAGCCATAAGAAAGCTATTTCTCAAAATTGTTGAAACCATATAGCGATCCTTCCACGCCATCGTGCACTTCGTTCGGCCTGTTCCTGGTCTTCGAAGATTAGACCCAGTTTCATGGAAACGCTGGAGTACGAAAGAGTCACACCAACAGTTCTCGCTGTATTTCGCTGACTGTACCCATCTTCAAGCATTGTCAGGATTCTGGTACATTATTCAGGGGTTGACGACATGATGACTTCAGAATTCATAAGGCAGAGACACCATATTCATAACTTTTTTATTGCAAAACTAAAACTAACGTGAAACAATTGATTTGAATTTTTTGATACTAAATTCAAAAACGACCATTATTTTACATTTTCAGATTCATAAAGTTAAATTTGATAGTATGGCACAGCGAACAGACAGAACAGTCGCAATTAATCCCAAAAATTAACTATAAAAAATATAATAAGAAGTTTAAATTTCGTTTGCGAAATATGGTTTTACAAATTACCATCGTTTCTTAATAAAGTTACTCTGACTAGAAAAGCAAAAAGAAAAAAAAACAACAACAAACTACAACTACAACGTTATATAAAGATGCCCGTATGGTAAAGGTGTAAGAAAATCTGCCACTGCCAATCGTGGTGATTATGCCAAATCCTATCTTTTTACAGAGGCCCATGTCCTGCAATGGACTATTAACAGTCTAATCAAGAAGATGAAGAATAAATAATGATGAAAAACTCCAGGGATCCGACAAACGGTGGAATAAGCACCTCATATATGTCAGACTTAATGATATAGGTGGTGACGGGCACCACCGTCTAAGGTGAGTAGAGATTCTGCCACCGCTAATCAGACCGCTAATTGTTGAGATTACGAAAAACCTTCTCAATTTGGGTGAGACTTATGGCCAGCATTGGGATGATTAGGGGTTAATTTAAAGAGTAACAGTCAAAATAAATGTCCCCGGCTTACACACGCCTCTCATTTTTTCTTAGAGGGTATATACGTTAATGATGATATTGAAATTGTAAATGTGATTTTAAGATCTTCCCAATGTATTGACGATAAATATAATGAGGGTAAAACGTAAAAGAAAATACAAGAAAAGTTAATTATGTATAGTTGTGCCTAATAAAACTAACACTTTTTCATCTTTCCTTATAAAGAAATAAAAGAAAATAAACCATAGACAACTAAGAAATTTTAAATGAAACTAATTTTACGGATTTTATCGCGTTTCATTTTTACTATTCAGCTTTTAATTATTATAATTGGTCCGATCTACGCAGGATACCAATAATAATAATTAAAAGCTGAAGGTACTCCGGGTTAACTATGACATCGGGACATCTGTCACCTCAGTCCCCCCGTGACCATGGGTGCTGTAAAGCACTCGAAACGTCGGGTTGTAAATAGTAAAAATTAAACGCGATAAAATCCGTAAAATTAGTTTCATTTAAATGTGTAGTGTTCGCGTAAATATAAGGAATCATTATAAGAAATTTTAGTTAAATTTCTACAATGACATAAAAGAGAAGTCTTAAGTCAACACTCCTTTTTATTTTCCTCTCTGCGTCAGCTCCCTTTGTTTTCTTAATAAGTTCAAAGAAGTTGGAATTGACTCACTCGTCTGCGTCTTTGCATTTGTTTCTTAAAGACCAAGTTTTAAATAGTTTTAAGAATTTATAATACCTTTTAAACTACTTTTTAGCAGCGGTGATAAATATTCAAATTAACTTTAAAATGTTGGAATATTTTTTTCTCTTTACAATAAAGTTAACCAACTTGAATATTCCTCTTACTTAAAATTAAAAGAAAATTATTTATTCTTCGACGTGATAAATATTTTGTTTGTCCAACGTCATTTTTTTATCTACCACCGATTCGTAATAAGATTTTTTTTATTAATAAATCACAGTGATTTGTAATTTAAAGCATACACATTTAGAAAGAAAGAAAAACGCATTTATTGGTACAGCACAAAAGGTCAACACACTACATACTAATTATTAAAATATTATTAAAGAAAATTAAAATAAAATGAATCAGAAGAGATCAGATAATAAAACTAAACAAATATAAAAGAAAACAGTATAAAATTAGAAATAACCACTTAGAGTTAACCACTTTTAAACGAAAAAATCAAAACGACATTTCAAAAGAAAAAAACAGATTATGTGTTTTAAAAATATAATTAAAATACTTTACTTATTTGGAAAAGAAAAAAAATATTAAGAATATTTCGCATATAAAATGTTATATTTTTATTTGTTCTCAATTGTAACACCTTCATCGAAGAAATGCAATGAGCGGACTTAATGCCTAGAGGCATTCTCTGCCAGTCAAGCCTGGGAGACTTAAAAATGTCGGCAAGTGAAATGGGGTGAAAACATAAACAATATTACATACTAATAAATACATATATATGTTTATAAAAATAATAATTACAAAACAGAAATGATAGATAAATAAAGAAAATAACTAATAATATTTTTTTATTTGATAAAAGTGACGGTACGAGCACAACGTTTACCTGATGGTGAGTGCAACGTCGGCCCATAACTAATGCTGTGTCACCCAGAACATTTCTTTGTGAAACCACACTGTGCCCGTCACCCTGAGACATGAGTTCTTAGGTCTCGTATGCCCAGTGATTACGCTGGCTCTCGGTGTCCTTCAAACCGAAACACAGTAATGTGTGCACACTACTGCTTCACGGCAGACTAGGCATAGCTAGACGGATTCCTGCAAAGGAATCCTACCACCTATAAATATTGTCGAAGTCTTTTGAAAGAGTTTTTGTTGGGTGCATTACTGATATTTTCACCACCTTTAATTAATACGGTATTACAGTGCAATTTTAATCATAAAAATATTACTCCTAACCAAAGTTTTTATTGTGTATTTTTATTAAATAACAAACGAATTTCACAGAAAATATTCTCTCAAAATATTTCCCTTTACAAAAACAAAACTTTCTTTGAAGAAAAGTAAGTTACTTTGCTAAGATCCGCATGCAAAATATAAAAATGGTGTATATTACCTAGTTTTTTGACGTGCACCACCCGCCCTCCCTCAGTAGCGTGCACAAGCAAACTAACACCGCCACCAGGAACCGCCACCAGGTACCCTCCACCAACCACTACAATACCACCACTAGATAATATACACCACCGAAGCCGAGAACACGACACGTGTTTCGCCCCAAAACGAGGCATTATCAAGCGTAATAGACTCTACGACAGACGGCCGCCGAGTGAGGGTCAAAGGCGCGGTCAAAGAGCTGCCTATTTATACTACAGGTGACGCAAACGGCCCCCACCTACGACATTGCGATTACAATATCGTGATAGCGACCGCTTGCTCACACAATCCACCACCCGAATTACATAAGCAGCCGTTTGCGACCGAATTGATAGCAAACGACTACTTCGAGTATATTTAAACTTTAAGTACTGGATTTAAAGATATTTAAAAGTGGTGAATTCGAGACGTTTGTTTGTTCATTCAGCAGTGCAATGTTATTATTTTTATTTTTTATTATTTCTAATTGTTCCAGCACACACAGCCGAAGCCCCTTGTCGCAAATATGTAGGACTTTAAATGTGTGGTCGCTAGTTAGGTTATGCCCAGTTTCCAAAAGATGTTTCGCGAAGTGTGATCTGTCGGGATTGCAATTTCTGTACGCGGCCAAATGCTCCTTGTATCGGGTATCGAAATTGCGACCAGTCTGACCCACGTAAACGGCGCTGCATTCACTGCAAACAAGTCTATAAACGCCGGATTTTTGGCGTTCATCAATTTTGCCTTTGACGTTACAAACCCCACTCAGCGAATTGCTTGTCCTGAACGCAACGCAAATATCGTTACGCCTAAGAGTCCTTGCTATTCTCTCAGATACAGAACCCAAGTAGGTCAAACTGCTCACATATCGTCGAACACTTCGGGATGTAGCCGCGTACAGATCTTTGCGAACTATATGAATTTGTTTCTTTTTTATTATGGTGTTAATAATATTTTTTGAATAACCGTTAGAGACCGCAATCTGATAGATGATTTGGAGCTCCTTGGCATAATTATCCTTATTCAGAGGTACGGTCAATAGACGATTGACGTAACTATGGAAAGCGGCCAATTTATGTTGCCAAGGGTGACACGATGACGCGGGGATGACAGAATCTGTATGGGTTGGTTTGCGGTAAATTTAAAAATCATGGGTGCCGTTTTTATGGGATATTGAAATATCTAGAAAGTTAAGAGTACAGTCTTGTTCCAATTCCATCTTAAATTTTATTTTGGGGTGAATTTTGTTTAATTTATTAAAGAAAACGTCCAGTTGTCTTCGGGTACCTGTCCAGCAAATGATAATGTCGTCTACATATCTGTAGTAGTAAAGGATATTTTTATTGACAACTATGTTTAGTTTTTCATAGTTATCCATAAATACATCCGCCATAAGAGGACTTAATGGGGACCCCATTGCTAGACCTTCTCTTTGTAAATAGAATTGGTTGTCAAACCGAAAATAGTTCTGTTTCATACAAAGAGAAGTCAAATTTAGAAGATCTTTTGTTTCCCCGGGATGTAGACGACGTTTATTAAAATGATCTGCGAGTATACGCAAACAGTCTTGTGGGGGGACATTTGTAAAAAGACTCTCAACGTCTAAAGATAATAGAATGGATTTGGGGGGTAGATGAATATCTTTAATTTTAGAAATGAGATCTAAACTGTTTTTAAGACTATAATTTGGACTGAAACCAGATTTCTCCCGAAGGAGGAAATTTAATTTCTTAGCTAGGGAATAGGCTGGGGCACCGATGTATGAGACAACTGGACGCATAGGTACGTTTTCCTTATGAATTTTTGGTAGACCGTATAAAATAGGTGCTCTGGGATTCATTGGAACAAGACTATCCCGGGAAATATTGGGGCTGGGAAAAACGTAGGAAGCATTCTGTATGGATGTATGTCAATAAAAATATCCTTTACTACTACAGATATGTAGACGACATTATCATTTGCTGGACAGGTACCCGAAGACAACTGGACGTTTTCTTTAATAAATTAAACAAAATTCACCCCAAAATAAAATTTAAGATGGAATTGGAACAAGACTGTACTCTTAACTTTCTAGATATTTCAATATCCCATAAAAACGGCACCCATGATTTTCAAATTTACCGCAAACCGACCCATACAGATTCTGTCATCCCCGCGTCATCGTGTCACCCTTGGCAACATAAATTGGCCGCTTTCCATAGTTACGTCAATCGTCTATTGACCGTACCTCTGAATAAGGATAATTATGCCAAGGAGCTCCAAATCATCTATCAGATTGCGGTCTCTAACGGTTATTCAAAAAATATTATTAACACCATAATAAAAAAGAAACAAATTCATATAGTTCGCAAAGATCTGTACGCGGCTACATCCCGAAGTGTTCGACGATATGTGAGCAGTTTGACCTACTTGGGTTCTGTATCTGAGAGAATAGCAAGGACTCTTAGGCGTAACGATATTTGCGTTGCGTTCAGGACAAGCAATTCGCTGAGTGGGGTTTGTAACGTCAAAGGCAAAATTGATGAACGCCAAAAATCCGGCGTTTATAGACTTGTTTGCAGTGAATGCAGCGCCGTTTACGTGGGTCAGACTGGTCGCAATTTCGATACCCGATACAAGGAGCATTTGGCCGCGTACAGAAATTGCAATCCCGACAGATCATACTTCGCGAAACATCTTTTGGAAACTGGGCATAACCTAACTAGCGACCACACATTTAAAGTCCTACATATTTGCGACAAGGGGCTTCGGCTGTGTGTGCTGGAACAATTAGAAATAATAAAAAATAAAAATAATAACATTGCACTGCTGAATGAACAAACAAACGTCTCGAATTCACCACTTTTAAATATCTTTAAATCCAGTACTTAAAGTTTAAATATACTCGAAGTAGTCGTTTGCTATCAATTCGGTCGCAAACGGCTGCTTATGTAATTCGGGTGGTGGATTGTGTGAGCAAGCGGTCGCTATCACGATATTGTAATCGCAATGTCGTAGGTGGGGGCCGTTTGCGTCACCTGTAGTATAAATAGGCAGCTCTTTGACCGCGCCTTTGACCCTCACTCGGCGGCCGTCTGTCGTAGAGTCTATTACGCTTGATAATGCCTCGTTTTGGGGCGAAACACGTGTCGTGTTCTCGGCTTCGGTGGTGTATATTATCTAGTGGTGGTATTGTAGTGGTTGGTGGAGGGTACCTGGTGGCGGTTCCTGGTGGCGGTGTTAGTTTGCTTGTGCACGCTACTGAGGGAGGGCGGGTGGTGCACTTCAAAAAACTAGGTAATATACACCATTTTTATATTTTGCATGCGGATCTTAGCAAAGTAACTTACTTTTCTTCATTATAATGGATTTCCGCAAAGTAACGCCTGATTCTATTAACTATAAAACTTTCTTTAACACTCCGTCGTTCGTCGTTACTACAGTAAAAAGATTTTACTCATTGGTAGTATAAGTACAGTATGTTAAATATATACAAAATATTATTTTTACTGTATTTATACGCCATATTATTATTTATACCCTATATTATTATATGCCGTATGGTAGCGGCTCAAAAGAATCTAAAACCCCATCTTATCCCGTGGGTGTCGTAAAAGTCGACAGAGGGTAAATAAAAACCTGGATATGTGCGGCAGCATCTTCCTGGAGCACCTTAATAAATAAACTGCGGTTGCCAACCCGCCTGCCAATCGTGGTAAAATCGCGCGGTATGGTAAAGCCGTGGTAGCTCAGGGGCTAGGCGCTCGCTTTAAATTTCATAGTACGCGAGTGACCTAGGTTCGATTCCCGGTGCCGGCACCACTAAAATTGTTAATTGCACTTTTAAGTGCTGATTTACCACGTGCTCGGCGGTGAAGGAAAACATCGTGAGGAAACCTGCATGTCTGAGGAATAAAAAATATTTCAAAGACATGTGAAGTCCGCCAATCCGCATTGGAGCGGCGTGGCGGATTCTTCCTAGCTCCAAAACCCTCTCAGAAATGAGAGGAGGCCTGTGCTCAGTAGTGGGACATTTATAGGCTGAAACTTTTGGTAAAATCCCCCCAAAATGAGATCTACAAACTTTTGTGGATATCTATAGAGGAGGCGTATGTTCAGTAGTGGACTAGTGATAGGCTGAAATGATGAGGGTGATGATGAGATTAAGCACAGATATTTTTTCAATCATTCTAATAAATTAACCATTATGTTGGTACCGGTAAGCTCGCGACCGTTTTGCGTTGGCGGGAGCTGATAACCAATGTTTTGTGGCGTGGAGGCCATTCCATGCACGGAGCTACGGCCTGTTTCTATCATTGCATACCTATACACCGTGTGGTGGCGGCTTAAGAGAATCTACCACCCCATCTCATACCGTGGGTGTCGTAAAAGTCGACAGAGAGAAAATAAAGACCACGAGATGGAAAGCAGCATCTTCCTGGAACATCCCAATAAATAAACTGCGGTTGCAACCCGCGTGTCACGTGGCAACTACGGCTAAATCCCCCCAAAATGATAGCTATAATGTTTTGGGGCTATCTATGGGAGGAACCTACGTTCAGCAGTTGACTAGTGATAGACTGAAGTGATGGTGATGATACCTATACACTTCTTTGTTCAGTAAATATTTAAATTTTAGTTATTTAAAAATATTCAAAATATTTAAAAAAAAAGTAAAAATTCAGCCTTAAAATGTCCTACTGCTAAGCACAGGCCTCCTCTCATTTCTGAGAGGGTTTTGCAGTTAGGAAGAATCCGCCGCGCTGCTCCAATGTGGGTTGGCGGACTGCACATTTATTTGAAATATTTTTTATTTCTCAGACATGCAGGTTTCCTCACGATGTTTCCTTCACTGTCGAGCACGTGGTAAATCACCACTTAAAATTGCAATTAACAATTTTAGTGGTGGCGGCACCGGGAATCGAACCCAGGTCACTCGCGTACTATGAAATTTAAAGCGAGCGCCTAGTCCCTGAGCTACCACGGCTCACCATTTAATTGTTCTAAATATTTTTGTGTGTATTGCAATTTTACAAATTACCGGTTTACCTATCTATCTCTATAAAACAATGTGCTTGATGCAAAAGTAAAATTTCGTATATATCGGGAAACCTATTTTTATCGCACCTCAAAATAAAGTAACGAATTCTAAGAGTTAATTAATACTTTTAACAATTAAAACAGAAGCGAAGAAAATAAAAACATGATATTTTTATAAATGAATACGTTATTCCATTCAAAACTTAATTTAAAATTAAGATTTTATTTTACTATCCATCTTTTTTTTTAAATTTTTATTAATTTGCTAATTATTTGTCTGGAACCGACAGGGCCTGCGGTTAACCACATCGTTGTGGCAGCCCTGTCTGCTTGTCAAACACTTCCGCTATCTAAGCAGTGTAATGAAGCTTTCGAATTCGACCATGGCGATTACTTTCGAATACAATCGGTGGTAGGATTCCTATCCATGAATCCCTCTAGGTAGGTACCACCGCAGTGCCTGTTATTCTGCCGTGAAGTAGTAATGTGCAAACATTTTATTTTTGAAAAACGGTGCCACACAGTCGTATTTCTCCTGTATCGTGGGTGCGTTTTACAGATATACATTTCACATGCAAAACACAACCAGACCCGAAATATAGTTATGTTTATATCTGCTACTCGTGCTTGTAGTAAATTTTGTCGCAATGTTTGCAATAAATTAACAGGCGGGTTGGCCACCAACAAAGTACATAATTTATAGATATCAACTACGCCTTTCAATGCGTGTATTGAAGGAAACTTTTTGTTAATGGCGATTATATGAAAACCCAGGGAAATTCATTCTCCTTTTTTACATACATACATAAGATCACGACTGTATCCCATAAGGGGTAGTCAGAGACTGGGCACTCGCTGCAAAAACAGATGACTGCCACAACCCACTTTTCACCAAAACAATATAATGCACTCGGTGCGATAGGTGGCGAGCCCATCGCCACCATGCGCTGTTGGGTGCACAGTGCAGTTTAATTCCTTACTCGCCTTTTACGAGATCCATTGGATGAGAAGGAGTGGTAGTATTCTTTTAACGAGCCGCCACCACACGGCTTCTAAGAATATATTTAAATTATAATTGTAGGTTTAAAACAATGTATGTATGTAATGCTGTTGGTGTGCATAATAAATAAATAAATGCATGTGGCGACATAATAATAAATAATCGAGTGATATGAACAAACAAAACGTTCACCTGATGGTAAGTGCGACATCTGCCCATAACAAATGCTGTGTCATCCAGAACATTTCTGTGTGACACCCCACTGCGCCCGTCGCCTTGAGACATCAGTTCTTAAGTCTCATATGCCCAGTGATCACGCTAGCTCTCAGTGCCCTTCAAACCGTAACACAGTAATGTTTGCACACTACTGCTTCACGGCGGAATAACTGGCCTTGCGGTGGTACCTACTTAGACGGATTCCTGTACAAGAACTTCAGAAAGTGGGTAGATATATAGACTAGTCATAAATTAAATTAAATTAAATATCACTTTATTGTACACCTTAAGAAAAGATACATAAAGAAGAGAGAAAAAATAAATAAATAAAAGGTACGATGGGCGGCCTTATCGCTAAAAGCGATCTCTATCAGGCAACCTTTGGATGGACAAAAACTAAAATTTGACAAATAGGGACGGCTGTGTACAAATTGATAAAAACAAATCAATAAACTACATAAATAAAATTTAAATATATATAATGCATACAAGATATAAATATATATATGTCGAAGCAGAAGACCCAGGGTTATTTTTGGAGGAGCAGTACTACTGTCCCGATTAGACAAGGGTTCAGTTGTACTGTCCTTCTCTTGATCCATTGGAAAGAAACGCCTTGATATATCACTTACTAATGATTTATTTATTACAGATTTATATTTCTCACAATATTTTACAATTTATTTAAAGTAGTTAGCGTAGTAGCTTAACAAATGCTTGCCAAATAAACAACCTTCACCGGCAAACGTTAAAAACACAAGTTAACTAGGTTGTCGTTAACACCCTTTTTATATTACTATTGTACAGGCCAAGCAGCCAAAAATCCTCCCCACCACTCAATATCAATCTTAATATAATTCACAACAGTTCACTGGTAACGCATAGAATGAAGTGTGCCTGACGATAGATTTATAAAAGTTAGCGATATAGGGCACCCCATAAATTTCAATAACCAAATGCTGGTGTGACAAAATAATCTGACAAGGTGACGGAGGAATTAAGATTACGTTGTTCAGTGGGCGCTTTCACAGCGAAACCTCAAGTGGCCGATACAAGCATTATAAACAAAAACTTTTAACTTTTAACAAAATGAATGATTTACAAATAAATAATACTCGTGTGATAAAATAATTTAAAAGGCGACGAAGTAGTTAAGATTACGTTGGTAAGGTGCGACGCCTCTTAACAAAAGTGGCCAATACAAGGCGGTTATTGTAAACTGTTAAATGATTTAAATACAAAGGAATTCTTATGAGATAATAATATTTAAATGGTGATGAAGGAATTGACCACGTCGGTTGAGAGTGCTCTCACGGCGACATATATATATATATTTATGTTAAAACAAATATAATACATACAAAATTTCCATACATAAATATATATGCATACACGATATATAAGAACAGAAAGATAAATACACATAAATACAAAAATAATTATAGTAAATAGATATACTTAGGTATTAAGACGACGTACTTAGCAATGACAGAAAGTGTTCAGCAAACAGGATTTTGAAAATGGGGAGAGATTTGGCAAGTCGGATAGAGATATCATTAGCATTCCACAGTTTTGTAGCCTGCAGCGTGAAAGAATTACCATAGAAAACTGTGGAATGGACAGGAGTTTTTAACTGGAGAGTTTCAGAGGAGCGCAAGAATCGAGGTCAAGAGTCATAGTCATCGGTGAAGAGAGTTTATAGAGAAATAAAAAAAAAATGTATTTTAATGGCGACCGGTTATAATTGAAACTGCTATAATTTATTTCGAGTTCGTTTATTCGCCCGCTCATTTTGTAAATTACCCACGAAATTGATGGGTTATTGTAAATTCCGAGTATTAATTTCCTTTTTCATTAACCAGTTCTGAACTGATAGTAAGTGTCATATTAACCTCATGACGTTTATTATCCGTTGGTTATTTTAACACCATATTGTACGGCTCTCTAATTAAATATATAAACAATTTTTACTTTGAGGCAACAATGATTTCTTATATTTACGCGAACACTACACATTTAAATGAAACTAATTTTACGGATTTTATCGCGTTTAATTTTATTATTTATAACCCGACGTTTCGAGTGCTTTACAGCACCCATTGTCACGGGGGGACTGAGGTGACGGATGTCCCGATGTCATAGTTAACCCGGAGTACCTTCAGCTTTTAATTATTATTATTGGCCCGATCTACGCAGAAAGAGCTTACTGTGTCTTGAAGTCTTGCAGTGGTATGCTTGGTTTTTGATTTAATTTTATTAATTATAGGATCCCAAGCTGGTGGTAATACCCAACCATCTTCTCTATTAAAATTAAATTAAAAAAACATCCTAGTTTTTTTAATTTCAATGGCCTCGCGAATCATCCTTGGTAGGAATCGGTGTTCTTTTGCGAGGATTTGTGGTTTATCAAATCTGATGTAATGGTTGGGATGATCCAGAACATGGTCACAGACTGCAGACTTCCTTGAGCGACGATGCTTCACATCAGCTATATGTTCTTTTACGCGGGTTTTAACCGATAAAATCCGTAAAATTAGTTTCATTTAAATTTGGGGCAACAATTTATCACCCGTCGTTGTAGCATAGTGTTATTTCTTTCTTAAAATTAATGGAAGTTCTTCTATATCGTTAGAAAATCACAACGTGATTAGAATAGCAAATTTGTATTTTTACACAAACGTTAATTGCGACTTCTAATTAAACAAATAAAATGATAATTAGAGACATTTCCTCAGACTGATATTTCATGATGATAATAATTATTCATTAATCGGTATCTTATTTACAACACTAGAAGAAATACAAAACAAGATAGCAAAAGGGATAGGCTCAGCGCGTACTGTAATCAAACAGACATGCAGATTTTCTGCCTACCCTTGTGGTCGCTCGCCACATCAAAAATTAAACGGAATTAAATACAATTAACGTAGAAAAATAAAAAACAACCTCCAACGTAACCTAACATTGTATATGAAAGAATTTAGTATTTATAATCAACTACCTAGCTGATAAGCGCTCGCTTTTAATTTCATAATACGCGTGACGGGGTTCAATTCCCGGTGCCGGCACCACTAAAATTGTTAATTGCAATTTTAAGTGCTGACTTACCACGTGCTCGGCGGTGAAGGAAAACATCGTGAGGAAACCTGCATGTCTGAGAAGTTAAAAATATTTCGAAGACATGTGAAGTCCGCCAACCCACATTGGAGCAGCGTGGCGGGATTCTTCCTAGCTCCAAAACCCTCTCAGAAATGAGAGGAGGCCTGTGCTCAGTAGTGGGACATTTATAGGCTGAAACTTTACTTTACTTTACTTTTACCTAGCTGATGCCCGAGACTTCGTCCGCGACGACTTAAGTTTTTTAAAAGTACCGTGGGTAGTTCAAGAAAAGAGCCTATTTCTTCCTTATAGGCCGGCAACACGTCTGCTATTCCTCTGCTATTGTAGATGTTCATGGGAGGCGGTGATCACTTACCATCAGGTGAGCCGCTTGAACAAATGCTGTATCACCCAGAAAATTTCTGTGTGAGACCACATTGTGCCCATCACCCTGAGACATAAGTTCTTAAGTCTCATATACCCAGTGATTACGCTAGCTCTCAGTGCCCTTCAAACCGACACACAGTGATGTTTGCACACTACTGCTTCACGGCAGAATAACTGGCCCTGGGATGGTAATTACCTAGACGGATTCCTGCATAGGAATCCTACCACCAGTAAACAATGGGACAGTTATAGGCTGTTAATTAAGTAATTTCATTCCAATATTGACAATAATAAAATAAGCTTTACGAGCTGTAATTAGTGCATAAGTTAATTCAAAATGTGCAGTTACAGTTTCGCTACATTAATCCATTCCATAAATTTCACATTAACTTAAATTATTTACAGTTCGCATATAAATGGATATCAGCGGGTGAGATAACTAGTTTTTCATTAAGGTTTGGAGGATTTATCGGCATAGCCTGCACAGGTTCTGTGATTTATAACACTGCGGTACCTAACACGGGTCTACCAAAACCTTCATTCAGGAAATTCTCAGTAACACTAGGATGGATTATAAATGGATTTAAATTAAATTTAAAGTGTGGCTATAACATAGCCGTAACCGCGTGACTAGCGGTTAGAGTACCTGACTAAAGCGAGACCTAGGTTCGAATCCCTGTCGGAGCCAATCTTTGTGCAAAAACACAAATTGTTGGTTACGGTTCTTGGTGTGTTGTTTGTCCTTGTATCTCTCACACTGCATCGTCGCCTGCCTCCGATCTTATCGCTTGACCGTTGCATCAGACACGTGTGGGTTGGGACAAGTGGGGTAGCGTAGGTGTACGTGAGAGTTCCCGTGGCCCCACCAACATGCGGCGAAGGCGGAACACCATGGGGTCTTAGGTGGTGCAAGTCCGACATAATCCGTCCTTGCTCCTGAGAGGGGACACGTTAGGCCCCATGAAAAAAAAGTGAGAGCCCCCGTCAGCTGTTTGTTAGCGCATACACTTGTGGCACTATAATATCTCCTGCGCAGTTGATAACTGTAGTAAAACGCTAGCTGGTTCAACTCTGACGTTTTTGTTTTAAAATATTGAAGGTATAATATTCATACAAAATATCAATCTATCGACAATATACTACAATAACTTCCGACAGTATTCGGTAGTTGTCGCCGTGGTCGACAATCGGCCAACAACAGCAGCTTCGCTGTACTTTAATATCAAAACTTATTTCAGAAAAACAGTGTTCCTTAAGAGACCCAACTCTTCCTTCAAAAGTACATTGGTTAAGAATTTTTTAACTTTTTGCATTGTAAACGTAGTAAAGTTATAGCTATTTAAATGAATGTTATGATTTTTTTTAATTGGATAAAATCAAATAAGTGGTAAGTGCTTGCCCATAACAAATGTTGTGTCACCTAGAACATTTTTGTTTCACACGACACTGCGCTCGTCACCCTGAGACATCAGTTCTTAAGTCTCATATGCCCAGTGATTACGCTTCCTCCCATCGCCCGTCTAATCGAAACACAGTAATGTTTGCACACTACTGCTTCACGGCATAGTAACTGGCCCTGTGGTAGCACGTACCTATACGGATTCCTGCAAAGGAATCCTACGGTACGGTTCTACCAGTAAAAATATGATACTGTTCACAGTAATGTTATTATTATAGACTTTTTTACATACATACATACATAAGATCACGACTGTATCCCATAAGGGGTAGTCAGAGATTGGGCACTCACTGCAAAAACAGATGACTGCCACAATCCACATTTCACTAAAACAATATAATGCACTTGGTGTGATAGGTGGTGAGCCCATCGCCACCATGCGCTGTTGGGTGCACAGTGCAGTTTAATTCCTTACTCGCCTTTTACGAGATCCATTGGATGAGATGGAGTGGTAGTATTATTTTAACGAGCCGCCTCCACACGGCCCTTAAGACTTTTTTAAGGACGTTTATCTATACTTAATATGTATAGTTTAATAAAGCTGAAAAGTTTGTTTGTTGTTTTGCTTAAGCGCGCTAATCTGTTGAACTTTTGGTGGGGTCACGTCACCAACACGTCGGGGTCACCATTTTGGCGGATGATATTGCCAAGGAAAAGGGTAGCTACCCGCCATATCAAATGTTCTGATCTGCGGAGGACGTCTCCTTCAACTAGCATTATTTAGATGTTGTATATATAGTTCGCATCTCAGAAAACTTTCATAGCGCGATTATGGACGTATGCGAATATTTCTTGAGCATCTCATGTGGCGACATAGATGTCGCTACAAACTTCCAGTCGGATTTGGAAAATTCTTTTTGCATTTGATAGCCCAATTCTTGAGGAAGATTATAGGCTTCAACATCACGCTACGACTCACAGGAGCGATCTCTTTTAAATTAAACTGCGCGGGTGAACACAAAGCTGGTAGTTATACAATTGGCGGTAGAGCGGCTTGTCCAACGTACTTTTCTCTGATTATGAAATGACGCCAGTGTCTTGTATAAGTAGAACTATTACTGTTCTTCTTTGTTCAATTAGTGCTCTTAAAAGAATTCTGCCAATATCAAGCTAATCATGGGAAGAACGCAGAAGAAGATTTCTTAATTCTGCTAAAAAAAGGAAAGTGACAACCTCATATGTCATTAATACGGGTTGGTGAATGTATCTTCGAAATATTTTTGTTTCTCAGTCACTTCCTCACGATGTTTTCCTTCACCGCTGAGCACGTGGTGAAGCAGCACCGGGGATCGAACTCAGGTCACTCGCTCACTATGAAATTTACCATGGCATACAAATTGTTTTATATTAATTTAATGTAAAAGAGTAAGAAATTCAATAGACAATTCAATAGCTATGTTACGGTTAATAGAATCAGGCGTTACTTTGCGGAAATCCATTATAGTAAAAGAGATTAAGTGATATTGACTCTACGACAGTCAACCGTCGAGTCGTGACTGTGGTAGATTGATAATGCCTCGTTTTGAGGTGAAACACGTGTCGTGTTCTCAACTTCAGTGGTGCGTATTGCCTAGTGGTAGTGTGTTAGTGGTGGAGGGTATCTGGTGGCGCCTCTCGGTGGCGGCTCCCGGTGGCGGTATTGGTTTTCTTGTGCACGCTGTTGAGGGAGGGCGGGCGGTGCTCTTCAAAACTAGGTAACACACACCATTTTACATTTTGCATGCGGATCTTAGCAAATTAACTTTCTCTCCTATAATATAGCTATTATAAGCATCGCACTGCGCACGTCACTCACATCAGTTCTTAAAAGATATAAAGACTTTCACGGGATCGACGACATAAGCTTTTTTTATACGATACACCGTTCGGTGTTATCGTTCCGTTGGTTGGATTTCTTCAATATCGTGGGTGCGTTTTGCACACCCAAATCTGAAAACCAACAATTTGTCGCTACTCGCACGAACATTGGCTGCAGCTGGGATTCAAGAGCTGCGGCATGAAATTCAGGCACTCTGACCACAAGGCAGCGCGGTGAACTTGTAATATTGTGTCTAAATCTAACGCAGAAACACCGCAACGCTTGTCAGACAAGTAAAGTATGCGGTTGCCTATCCAATCGATACTAACCGCACTGTTGAACAAACTTTTTGGTTGAATAAACAAAACAACCCTAATGTCCAATGCAGTAGATCTCATTTTCGAATGGTGAATATATATTTTCGTATTATCTAGAATTCTGGAGTACTAATGTTGTACATAACGTGTCAATGCGGTGGTATATACTAGAATTATACACAACAAGCTGAAGACCGCGAATACGTCCGCGTGGACTTTAGTTTTTTTTTAATTCTGTGGGAGCTGCTTTTCCGGAATAAAAATCCTATGTTAGTCTCCAGGATGCAGGCGATCTCTGTGACGATTTTCGTCACGATCGGTTTCAACGGTTGAGCCGTGAAAAGGTAACAAACAGACGGAGAGACAAAAAGAGTTACTTTCGCATTTGTTATATTAGTGTGGATGAATATTACCAAATTATCAAGGAAACAGTGAGGAGGATATGAATTGACATTGAATACATTTTAGCCAGCTTAAGAGAATCTACCACCCCATCTCATCCCGTGGGTGTCGTAAAAGACGACAGATGGAATATAAAAACCAGTAGATGTGCAGAAGCATTTTCCTGTAACTAAAAAAAAAATTGCGGTTGTCACTTCGCCTGCTAAGCGTGGTAACTATGGCAAAATCCATAAAACAAGATATGTATATTAACATGTAATAGAATGGAATATTTTTCTACGCATAGTACTCATTGAACATATTTTTTTTAAACAGTTACAATATACGAGTATAAGGCATATACATCAAAACATTCCTAAGGAACGCTGTGACTTGCAGAATTAATTGAGCGAGGCATTAAATTCTACCAAGTTAATAATGAGACCCTTTCGTCTTGCTCGTCCGCCTGCACTAATGAGGTTTACTTTTTGAAATCGAGCGACTGCACCAAGGGGTCAAGGTGTACGTTCAAAACGTATTTATTTATATACAACAAATCAAGACGCGAGTTTTAAAAATAAGTAAAGTTAACACTATGTCATTTTAATTGTTTTGCTATTACGAAGTTCTTGTTGTAATCTTCGGTAGCCAATGGTTATGAAGACTCGTCTGTAAGTTGTTTTAACAGTATTTTATTGTCTTGGACTGAATTGACAAGTCGTAACAAGTAGGTATTACGTAATACCTACTATAACTGTACCCTTTTTTTATTAGAATGAGTGATGAAACGAGCAAAACGTTCACTTGATGGTAAGTGAAACGTCTGGCCATAACGAAGTCATAAGAAATTTCTGTGTGATGACCACACTGCGTCCGTCACCCTGAGACGTAAGTTCTTAAGTCGCATGTGACCAGTGATTACGCTAGCTCTCAGTGCCCTTCAAGCCGAAACACAATAATGTTTGCAGGCTACTGCTTCACGGCAGAATAACTGGCCTGGGGTGGTACCTACCTAGACGGATTCCTGCAAAGGAATCCTACCACCAGTGAACCCCAAATTGTGTTTTTGGGGTTTAACATTTCCATTACGGTGCATTCTTTTAGGGATCTCCAAGTCTCCCTAGCTAAATTTCACCCAATTTGTAGCAACATAATTTATTCTCACCTTAACATTTGCAATCCAAATTCTACAAAAGGTCTAATATATTTAAATATTTTAAAATAATGTATTTTAAACAACATTTAAACATTTTAATCATAATTTTATTTATTAATTATCATCATTATTACAGCCTAGGTCTAGTCTACTGCTGAATATTGTCCTCCTCCATAGGATTTTGCTATAGTTGCCACGCTTGACAGGCAAACGCTGTTTATTTATTCAGATGTTCCAGGAAGATGCTGCTGCCCATCTTCTGGTTTTGATTTCCCCTTGTCGACTTTTACGACACCCACGGCCATTATTAAGTTTTATTTAATTGTGTAAATTGGAATCATTTTCGTAATAATAATGGTGAATTATAAGGTAAAACGTGACGGATGACCCCTGCATCCGTCGCCATGGCCTTATTTCGAGAACCATAATATTAGGTTCTCCTGCGTCTCTGTGCCCCTTGAGTCACCCTAGGCAGACAAGGCGAATACTCTCTCACCCTGTAGCCTCACAGGCCTCCTCTCGTTGCTGAGGCGGAGATACGAGTCACCACCTCTTCCTCCGGCAGGAGCACACGGGATTTCCGTGAGCGACACCTCGGGCTACGCGGCGGATCAATTTCATCCCCTCCGTCTGCGCTGTCCTTTTGACACCCTCGATCGGTCGGGATCCACTTGAATTCCCCATCCACAAACGGAAAGCCAGGCTTCTGCTTCTCCACTATGCCATCCGCTTTTCAAAAAGACACGTGGAGGAGTCCCTCTTGTCGGTTTATTCGCCAACGGTCAGTAAGGTAACCATAGTAAAGTTACTGACCGTTTACCAGGGTGCACCGGCCCACATGTCACTGGTTCCTACAAATATTGATAGAGCCTCTTCCAGAAGAGACGACTCTGATCGAACCGTCTTGACCTCTCGATATATCACCGAACCAGTTTCCCCCAAATTGCAATTCATTGCTTCGATTTGACTATATGCATGCCGTCGTATATGCTTCCATTATATCCCGCTGGGACAAACTGTGGTGGGCGGCGGAGGCAGATCCGCTGCCGGGGCCAGGAAGGCTGCTGCTTTTGGCTGCAAGTTTTCTGGTCCTGAGATCCCCGGTGCTGATTGTGACCTGAGATATCCGGTGCCGGCACCTCTTAATTTGTTCTGCAGTTTTAAGTGCTGATTTACCCCGTGAGCAGCGGTGAAAACAACGAGAATGAGAAATCCTACATGTATGCGGAATAAAAATATTTCGAAGGCATGTGAAGTCCGTCAACACGCATTGGAGCAGAGTGCCGGACTTTTTCCGGCTACAAAACTCTCTTAGAAACGAGATGAGACCAGTGCTCAGCAGGGGAACATTGATCTTGTTGTTTATATTGTTTAATTAGATCTTCATCGATCTGACAATTAATGAAAGTGATGGTGGAAAATTTACCGGTGGTAGGATTCTTATGCAAGAATCCGTCTAGGTAGGTACCACTCCAGGGCCAGTTATTCTGTCGTGAAGCAGTAGTGTGCAAGCATTACTGTTTCGGTTTGAAGGGCACTGTGAGCTAGCGTAATCACTGGGCATTTGAGACGTAAGAACTGATGTCTCAGGGTGACGAGCGCATTGTGGTGTCACACAGAAATATTCTGGGTGACACAGCATTTGTTGTGGGCGGACGTTTCACTTACCATAAGGTGAACGTTTTGCTCGTTTCATCATTTTCTACAATAAAAAAAAGTGTAGATCACTTTTTAATATCACTGTAAAATGTAGTTGTAGTAGTGTGTCCAGTTGTGTCTAAAATTCTAGACTACATTTTACAGTGTTACGCAAATATCTTTTGAAGTTTAATATTTTAAAAGGCTTGCACAGTCAATGTTCACTCGATACCGGATACTATAAACTAGATCGGTAACTCGCCTTTTACAGTACGAATAAAAATACTTCTTCTTTCGATACAAAATTACATTCACGTAGCATAGTTAATAGAATCAGGCGTTACTTTGCAGAAATCCATTATAATGAAGAAAAGTAAGTTACTTTGCTAAGATCCGCATGCAAAATATAAAAATGGTGTATATTACCTAGTTTTTTGAAGTGCACCACCCGCCCTCCCTCAGTAGCGTGCACAAGCAAACTAACACCGCCACCAGGAACCGCCACCAGGTACCCTCCACCAACCACTACAATACCACCACTAGATAATATACACCACCGAAGCCGAGAACACGACACGTGTTTCGCCCCAAAACGAGGCATTATCAAGCGTAATAGACTCTACGACAGACGGCCGCCGAGTCACTCGGCGGTGGCGGTGTTAGTTTGCTTGTGCACGCTACTGAGGGAGGGCGGGTGGTGCACTTCAAAAAACTAGGTAATATACACCATTTTTATATTTTGCATGCGGATCTTAGCAAAGTAACTTACTTTTCTTCATTCACGTAGCAGTTTTTAACTTTATTTGGTAATAATTAGGATGCGTCTTCGTCCGCGTGGAAAAAGACGTTGGAAAAGGTTAGTTCAAATGCTGTGTCACTTGAACACTTCGGTGTGCCTCATTCTCATGTGCCAGGTGATTACAATAGCTGTTTGCACACTACTGCTTCACTGCAGATTAACTGGCCTGGAGTGGCACCTACCTAGACGGACTCCTGCATAGAAATACTAGCATAAATATTATAATATACTTATTTATGAGTTATTTAGGTTTTTTTTGCTCTTTCTTTCTTTCTTTCTCTGTTTTCCTTTATTGCTGCACCTAATCAAAATCTCACCGTCCATGGGTTGACTGGGAGAAAATGCTTAGAGGCATTAAGTCCGCCCTTTGTATCCTTTTATTGTTAAGGAAGCAATCAAGAGTTAAATAAATAAATAAGTATATACCACCAGTAGATACATATG
Organism: Luehdorfia chinensis; assembly: GCA_019845155.1. NCBI lineage: Eukaryota > Metazoa > Arthropoda > Insecta > Lepidoptera > Papilionidae > Luehdorfia > Luehdorfia chinensis. The sequence goes on from JAHVAK010000445.1 coordinate 358,056, forward strand.
GCACAGTAATAGTATAGGGCAATGTGATTTTTAAGTGAAAAACTTCGAGAATGTTTAATTCAAATGCGGATCTACGACTATACGAACAGATATAAATCGACAGCAGTGAAGTAAAACATCTGATTTTTTTACAAATAAGTTTTCTTTCAAAAATAGACATTAAGACAGAATGTTGAAATGTGAATGGTTGTATGCAACTGTTAAAAAAATATTTTGTAATATTTCGTATTTTTATGCATACATAAAGTGACTAATCGAAAAAATAAATAAACAAACATGTGTACAGTTCACACGCGGTAGAAGTAAAGCCTTCAGAAAACTAAACTTCGACAGAATTTGCAGTAACTGATTTATATATGAGGTTCTCCTAGCCGATTTCGACCACGGCGACAACTGCCGACTACTGTCGAGAGCCATCAACTGCGCAGGAGATATTATAGTGCCACAAGTGTACGCAAACGCAGATGCACTCACTCGACCCACCTTCCCGCGCCCGATGTAACGCTGATGCGATAAGATCGGAGGTAGGCTAGGATGCAGTGTCAGAAACAGGGACCATCACAACACAACCAGACCCGAAAACCAAAAATTTATGTTTTAGCACAAATGTTGGCTCCGGCTGGGATTCGAACCCAGGACTCGCTGCTTAGAAGTCAGGTACTCTGACCACTAGGCCACGCAGTTGTCATATTTATATATAATAATATTGTTAACAACAACAGACCGGCAACGCATCTGCTATTCCTCTGGTATTGTAGGTGTTCATGGGTGGCGGTGATCACTTACCATCACGTGAGCCACCTGCTCGTTTGTTTTTATTCTATAAAAAAAAAACAAGTTTAAAAATTATTTTACATTTTATTCTATGTACATAATTACATATTATACAGACTCCAAGTTTAAAATTAAAACAAATGAAATAAATGCCATGGTGTGGATTTGATCAAAATTTCATTGAAATACAGCGTTCATTGCTGTTTTTGATCTTGTCGAGCTAATAAGAGCAAAATCTACAAACAATTTGAAAATTTGGACGAGTTGGAAAATATAAATATAGGGTACTCTGTATACTGTATTCTATCTCATTCTCTCTCAGGCAATATCCTATACATTTCCTATAGATATCTTTTAGAGTCGCTTTTTCGTTTCATCAAGTATCAAATTATAACGATTCTAATTTAATTGTAAATTAAAGTAAAGTTTCAGCCTATAAAAGTCCCACTGCTGAGCACAGGCCTCCTCTCATTTCTGAGAGGATTTTTGAGCTAGGAAAAATCCGCCACGCTGCTCCAATGCGGGTTGGCGGACAGCACTGTCTTCGAAATATTTTTTATTTCTCAGACATGCAGGTTTCCTCACGATGTTTTCCTTCACCGCCGAGCACGTGGTAAATTGGCACTTAAAATTGCAATTAACAATATTAGTGGTGCCGGCACCGGGAATCGAACCCAGGTCACTCGCGTACTATGAAATTAAAAGCGAGCGCCTAGCCCCTGAGCTACCACGGCTCTAATAAATGCAATAATATAATAAAAACAATTTCAAATGTTAATGTATTGTTATACTTATAATACTTGACAACAAACATTACAAACATTAAAAGTTACTACCTACTTAATAATTATTTAGATTAAAATACTTAAGTAAAACAGTTTAAAAAGTTTAGTTTTCCCGGAAAATTTTAGTTTTGTAGATGGCCGTCTTTACTTTGAGAACGTCGATAAAACACACTATATGTAAGATATAGCTTAAAAGAATCGCATTACCGTAGATGTCGTAAACTTCGACAGAGGAACAATGGAAACCAGGCGATGTACAGAAGCATATTCCTGGACCATCTTAAGAAACTAACCGCGGTTGCCAACCCGCTTGCCAAGCGTGGCAACTATGGAAAAAACCCAATAATGAGAGCTACAAATTTTTGTGGCGACTTATAGGGGAGGCCTACGTTCAGCAGTGGACAATGATAGGCACAAATGATGATGATGATATATATATATATATTTATTTATTTATAGGTATTTAAATTTTATACAAATTCTCTGTTTGTGGGTGGTAAATAAATCTGAAACACCCTTGTATAATATTAAATAAAAGGTAGGGTCGTTTTAATTTAAAATGGGATCGACGGATTATTTTTCTCATCGTCCCAAATAAGCTTTTACGTAGCTAGGGACGGTTAGCCTGAGCCTACGCGTAATTGCTGTTACTAAGAAGTACTAAAAAAATACAGTACATTTTTATAATATTTAAATGATCTGTAAAATATATTTATAGAATGATAATAGTAACTATGCTTTAAGTAGGAACCTATAAATAATTTAAAAATATTGTACAAGTAACTAAAATGACAGCCCCGCTACGTCCGCTATGCCAATGAATAGGATTTTCTGCTAAAAATCGGCGCTGTGTGGAATTGCTCTTATACAGCACATGCCGAGCTAACCCCTTTTCGGCACAAGGCGATTGTTGTTGTCTTTTCTTTTATAATTGTTCTTTCATTGTTTATTTTATTTTGTACTTGTCAAATAATGAGCCAGCGACGGCTGAGCGATAGCACCGCCTACCTCTTGATTAGGTGGTACAGGGTTCCTTCTGTAGATAGCGCAGAATAACAATTTCTAATGCACCTTGTATAATTTCACCTTACTACGCTTAACCACTAGGTAAACCGGCAGTTTCGTTTCGAAGGACTGACAAGGTCGGTGTCTCGAATTCAACTAAAACCTTTTCACTATTAATTTGGAAATTACTAAAGCAATCGGTTCTTATTATTTCTAAAATAAAAAGAGACAAAATTTCACGGAACTGAAACGGATCGTCGGAAACGTGGTGCGCTCGCCGTGGACGTTCGAGCAAGAGTGTCGCCCAACACGGTCGCGCCGACCATCGCATCGACGCTCCCCCAGACTGACAGCTGTCAAATCTCGTTCCGGCGTATCTTTTAACAGATGGCGTTAGCAATGCGCCGTCATACTTATGCTGAATATGTTTTTTCTATTCTATTCAATTCTATATGATTGTCCATGACAAAAATAGTATTCTCTTAATTCTATTCTGAAATACCTCACCTGTGGTTAAACGCTGCGTCAGCTCAAAGTTGAGCGCTAAATTTCCGAGCACAGTTTCTGATCAAACTCTGAGAACGTTCGCTCAATTGCCTACACCGGTATTGTTCGCTAATGTTACGTTGACTGTGCAACCTATTCTTAGTGGGGGCAGAGCTCCTATACAGTAATCCGTCTAGGCAGGTACCACCTCAGGGCCAGTTATTCTGCCGTGACGCAGTAGTCTTCAAACATTACTGTGTTTCAGTCTGAAGGGAACTGAGATCTAATGTAATTACTGGCCATATGAGACTTACGAACTGATGTTTCCGGGTGACGAGTGCAGTGTGGTTTCACACAGAAATTTTCAGGGAGATACAACACTTGTTATGGGCAGACGTTACACTTACCATCAGGTGAACTATTTGATCGTGTCGTCACTTTATCCAATAAATTCATATATCCAATGGACTGAAACGATGATGAAGATTTTTCAGTCCGATAATAAACCTAGACTGCCTACGGCCTGCAATAAATTATTATTATTATTAATAAATATAAAAATAAATAAAATTGAAGTGTCTGTTTGTAATAACAAAATAACAGCTATTTACTTAATGCTGAGGTACTATTGTACGGTACTGATAAGAAAAAAATAAGTTTCAACATTTTTGTTGGTCGGTCTGTCGATTTGTTTAGCTACTTTAATTTTAGAAAAATGCTTAGGTTGATTTTTTTTATTTTTTTATTGATAAGAGTGACGGAACGAGCAAAACGTTCACCTGATGGTAAGTGCAACGTCTGCCCATAACAAATACTATGTCACTCAGAACATTTCTGTGTGACACCACACTGCGCCCGTCACCCTGAGACATAGGTTCTTAAGTCTCATATGCCCAGTGATTACGCTAGCTCACAGTGCCCTTCAGACCGAAACACAGTAATGTTTGCACATCATCGATCGGGGTTGGCTTTTTTACGCCGATGGAATCTCGGAGCACAGCTAATTATATAAATAAATCAGTTTGAAAATTGTAAGTTTAGACGAATATAAGAGCGGAACATTTCCATTGACGGCGGTTGTGTTTGCGTTTGTTCTCACAGAACCCTCGTTACGTAGGAGCTTAGCTGAAGCGTTGTTGCACGTAATCCTTGTATTCCATTCTTAAGGAACCTTGAAAATTATGTAACATAATTTGCACATGTTTGCGGATATGAAAACGACAGACCGTGGTTAAAACCGGAACAATGATATTTGGCTCCGTACTATATCCAGCCGTGGAAGGTGAGGGGCTAGGCGCTCGCTTTAAATCCCATACGTACGCGAGTGACCTGGGTTCGATTCCCGGTGCCGGCACCAATATGTCCTGATTTACCACGTGCTCGGCGGTGAAGGAAAACATCGCGGGGAAACCTGCATGTCTAAAACTTAAAAATATTTCGAAGATGTTGCAGTCCGCCAACCCGCATTGGACCAGCGTGGCGGATTCTTCCCAGCTCCAAAACCCTCTCGGGAATGAGAGGAGGCACGTGCTTAGCAGTGGGACATTTATAGGCTGTTACTTTATAACTTTTTACTATATATAAACATGATGATAATGATGTTCCACCGGCCGATTTCGACCACAGTTGATTTACAAACAGAAGCTGATTCTTTTCCTTGTGGAAATCCCAGTCGCCAGCCACCATTTGCGCATTAACACAAATTTTCAGTTTTCGTGTCTGATTGTTTGGTGCATGTAAAATGTATGTCTCTAAAACGCACCCACTACCTAAACTAATATTATAAGGAGAAAAGATTTGATTTCTTATTTCTGTTTGGTTTTAATGAGTAAACTCAATAACTACTGAACCGATTTTAAAAATTCTTTCACCTACAGACATAAACATTATCATTAGCGTGAGCTGAATTTAAAAATCGCTATAATGTAACTCAAGGTATCAAAAATTCACTAATAAAAGTCATTATTTGGCGCACGCTGCACAAACTATTGATGATACATAAAATAATGTACATTTTCCTTCAATGGGATCACATGAAACCGATCACGAAACCAACTAGAGTTACACAGCAGACCCCCCAGATTCTATTAACGTTATGATGATGCATGTGCAAGATGATGAATTTATAGACGATCACGATGTGCTCTTCTGCTTCTTTATCTTGTACTAGCGATCCATATTAGAAAGATAAATTAGTACTTTATTTGGACAAATAGAATAACAGCAATTCCTTACACTAACACTTTTTGTAGCGACTATTCTCACCGGCGGCTCTGCAGCTGCAGGCAAGATTAGGTTATTTTACCAAAACAATGTTTTATTTGTGGGAACATAAGCCACTAAAATAAAATGTATAGGTTTTTTTTTATTGTATAAAGTGATGAAACGAGCAAAACGTTCTTTTTACTGGTGGTAGGATTCCTATGCAGGAATCCGTCTAGGTAGGTACCACCCCAGGGCCAGTTATTCTGCCGTGAAGCAGTAGTGTGCAAGCATTACTGTGTTTCGGTTTGAAGGGCACTGTGAGCTAGCGTAATCACTGGGCATTTGAGACTTAAGAACTGATGTCTCAGGGAGATTAGGATTTCAAGCAGAGCCTATTTTCCTTATTCCTTTCTCAAAGCCGGCAACGCTTCTACAATTCCTTTGGTATTGTAGATGTTATGTGGTACGGAGGTAATCACTCCCATCAGGAAAGGCACTCGCCCATTTGCGCACTGTTCTATGAAAAAATTGAATAACTAAGTAGAGGCCCGTGCTCGGTAGTGATACATTTAGGCTGGTACGACCGACGAACACTTAATTTTAGTATTTTCGAGCTGTGCCCCGCGGTTTCCCGCGTAAAAAGCTGACCCCGATCGATGATATACATGTATACTTCCCCATTTGAATCAGATTTTGAGGTTATATTTTTATGCGCGGAACTATAATTATTTTTGTAAATTTAAAGTAAAAGTTGCAAAGCTAAAGTTACTCGCTATAATATGAGCTATCTGTCAGTGAGAGTCCCGTCAAAATCGGTCCAGCCGTTTCGGACATTAGCCGGAACAGACAGACACAAAAATTTTAAAGATTGTTTTTTTTTATACAGTATATACATTTATTTAACCGTGTAGTAGCGGCTTAAGAGAATCTACCACCCCATCTCATCCCGTGGGTGTCGTAAAAGTCGAAAGAGAGAAAATTAAAACCAGAAGATGGGCAGCGGCATCTTCCTGGAACGTCAGAATAAATAAACTGCGGTTGCCAACCCGCCTGCCAAGCGTGGCAACTATGGCAAATTCCCCCAAAATGAGAGCTACAAACTTTTGTGGTAATCTATAGGGGAGGTCTATTAATGCAGCAGTGGACTAGTAATAGGCTGAAATGATACTTTTATTAGCATTGAGTCGAAAGCTGTTATTTTGTTATTACAAACAGACACTACAATTTTATTTATTTGTATAGATAGATGTGTACATTATGAAGTTAAGAGCAGCACTTATAGTTTCCTTAAGGATACAAAATTAGACCACTAAAGGTTTTCTTTCACCGTACACAAATCGTATCACTTACAAAACGCGCTGTATTAAGTCGTTGATAAATGAATTCATCGGTCAACATCAATCTGGTCATTATTCACCGTGCCCTTATCTGTTGCCTTCCGTACCTTCAGCTGTTATAAGCGTGAATGCCAGAGATGATCATTTTAGAAGGTAAGAGTGTAACGAAATATGTACGCATACTGAACACTTCTTACATATAGTTGTATTGTCTAAAGCATGTATTGGAGTAAGTTATGAATCGAATAATTGGATTTATTATCTATATGTATATTACTGGTGGAAGGATTCCTATGCAGGAGTCCGTCTAGGTGGGTACCACCTCAGGGCCAGTTATTCTGCCGTGAAGCAGTAGTGTGCAAACATTACTGTGTTTCGGTTTGAATGGCGCTGTGAGCTAGCGTAATCACTGGGCATGTGAGACTTAAGAACTTATGTCTCAGGGTGATGGGCACAGTGTGGTGTCACACAGAAATTACCTGGGTGACACAGCATTTGTTATGGGCAGACGTTGCACTTACCATCAGGTGAACGTTTTGCTCGTTTCATCACTTTATCCAATAAAAAAAAATACGTTATTTCCGATATAAAAATATGAGTAGAATAGAATAGAATATTTTTATTCAATATAGATAACGTAATTTTTTTAAGCTACTCTGGTTCGTAAAAAAATGCGTCTGTCCTGGGAAGAACCAGCTTGAAACCAAGCGGGATTTTTTTCAGTCATTTTATAAATAATATACAATTACAGCAGTATTATAATGATGTAGAAATAGCGTGGCAGCGATCACTACATTCCCAGGGGTTATCACCATCCAAGTATTCCTTAATATTATAATAACCCTTCTTAAAAAGTCTTTGTTTAATTAATGGATTGAACTTTTTGATTAAAAACCTCTGTGATTTTGTTGTAAAAACGTATACAGTGCCCCATGAAAGAGTTACTGATTCTTTGAAGTCCAGTAACTGGTATTATTAATTTGTGCTTGTTACATTATTGCCATCACTTTTTTTATTAAAGTTATTAATAATTCTTATGTACATAAGAATTATTAATATTACATATTTTAACGTTATGTAGTTATGTAAAGTTTGATTGTGGTTTTTTTCCGTGTGAATCTAATCGAATAGAGAATCTACCACCCCATCTCATCCAGTAGGTGTTGTAAAAGTCGACAGAGGGAAAATTAAAACAATTTTTTTTGATAAAGTTACGGGACGACCAAAACGTTCACCTGATGGTAAGTGCAACGTCTGCCCATAACAAATGCTGTGTTTCTCAGAGTATTTCTGTGTAGCACCACACTGCGCCCGTCACCTTGAGACATTAGTTCTCAAGTCTCATATGCCCAGTGATTCAACTAGCTCACAGTGCCCTTCAAACCGAAACACGGTAATGTTTGCACACTACTGCTTCACGGCAGAATAACTATGGCAAAATCCCCTCAAAACGAGAGCTACAAACTTTTGTGGCAATCTATGGGGGAGGCCTACGTTCTGCAGTGAACTAGTGATAGGCTGAAATTATGATGATGATGATTGTAGTTTAAATTTGACGTAAGTTTATAGCTTTTTTGTATGTTTATACCCTTGGCAATCTGTTATATAATGACATTGACGTAATAATTAGTTATTTATTCACTGGAGCAATCACATAATACGATTTAATATATGTATGCTGTTCATTTTGTTGGTACCTACGTAGACAAATTCCTGTAGCAAGTTTTTCTGCCGTGAAGCATTAGTATGCAAACATTAGTATTTCGGTCTGAAGGGCTGTAACATAGCGTATTCCTTAGAATAAAATTAACTAAACACTTCGTTGTTATTAATTAAATCTTTGATTAAAGAGAGCATACATTAAATTAACTAAATAAAAAAATATTAAAAAAATGTATGTGATGAAATTCTCCTAGCCGACTTCGACCACGGCGACAACTGCCGACTACTGTCGAGAGCCATCAACTGCGCAGGAGATATTATAGTGCCACAAGTGTACGCGCAAACACAGAGGCACTCACTCGTCCCAACCTTCCCGCGCCCGATGTAACGCTGATGCGATAAGATCGGAGGTAGGCAAGGGTGCAGTGTCAGAAACACGGGGACAATCACAACACAACCAGACCCGAAAACCAACAATTTATGTTTTAGCACAAATGTTGGCTTCGGTTGGGATTCGAACCCAGGACCCGCGGCTTAGAAGTCAGGTACTCTGACCACTAGGCCACGCGGTTGTCAAAATTGTATGTAAATCTAGGACAAACAAGTTCATTTTATTAATAGCAAACCACTTGTAGGGAACGCATTATATTAGAACCAGTTGCCATTTTTTTCCTTCGCTCAGCCGGGCCTCTGCATCACGGCAAACTAGCCTCGCCTAGTAAAGTAGGCGGTCGTAATATTTAACTATATACCGTGAACTATTCTGGAATAGAAAAGGTTAATATTTTCTACTTTTAAAGTAATCTTAAAATCTAAAAGTTAGGATTTTTATGCAGGAATCCGTCTAAGTAAATATCACCCTAGGACCAGTTATTCTGCCGTGAAGCAGTAGTGTGCCAACATTACTGTGTTTTGGTTTGAAGGGCACTGACACCTAGCGTAATCACTGGGCACATGAGACTTAAGAACTGATGTCAGGATGACGGGCGCAGTGTCGCGTCACACAGCATTTGTTATGGGCAGTTGTTGCACTTACCATCAGATGAACGTTTTCTCGTTTCGTCACTTTATTCAACAAAAACATCCCACGTGCTGATGATCCCCGGTTACAACATCATGGAACCCAGCAAGGAGAGTGGGGTACCGCTAGGCTGAGGCTGAGTGTACCCTAGGCCGAACAACGACCCTCCTGTTTTATTTTAAAATTATGTGATCTTTCCGATGTGTTCTCAAATGTTCTCCAAACGGGACATGGTACTGAGAGCTAGGGTAATTACTGGGTCTGTTGTCAATCACCTAAGAGGGACAGGGCGCAGCGTGGTGCCCTACAGAAATATTCTGGGTAACACAACATTGCTATGTGCGGACGTTGCCTTACCATCATGTGAACGTTTTGCTCGTTTTTTTTTTTAATTGCATAAAGTGATGAAACAAGCAAAACGTTCACCTCATGGTAAGTGCAACGTCTGCCCATAACAAATGCTGTGTCACCCAGAACATTTCTGTGTGACACTACACTGTGCCCATCACCCTGAGACATAGGTTCCTAAGTCTCATATGCCCAGTGATTACGCTAGCTCACAGTGCCCTTCAAACCGAAACACAGTAATGTTTGCACACTACTGCTTCACGGTGGAATAACTGACCCTGGGGTGGTACCTACCTAGACGGACTCCTGCATAGGAATCCTACCACCAGTAAAATCCCTTTCTCCAATAAAAAAGTACTTGTCCAATTTTTACTACATTTTGAAAAAATCTTAACTACTTATAACATATTAAGTAACTCGTAACGCTGCTGCGCTCCTGAAAATTTTAAATCGCATTCTCTTAACAGCGCTATTATGCGTTATGAATATGCGAGCGGCCGAGCGGCGCGCATCTCACGTTGCCATTTTAAAACGGATTATTTGGATAGCACGGGTCGCTCTAAGCGCTTCATTCAATTTTAATTTCATGATAATTACATGCAGGAGAAAAGCTTAAATAATGAATTTCTCTTTGAAACTTTATTTAATTCAGATTATTATTTACTGATACGTACTCCACCGATGTAGCTCAATAGCAATCAAAATAATCAATCAATCAAGCAACTCGAAAATACTTAGTCGTAGATCTCTCAATATGGTGGGATGTTGCCATAGTTACAACGCTTAGCAGGCGGATTGGAAACCGCATTTTATTTTTTATTCAGATGCTTCAGGATTATGCTGCTGCTCATCTTCCTGGTTTTTATCATCCCTTTGACTTTTACGACGGTCCGGTTGTGATTGTTACTGTCTTTCTGTCGCTGCATCCTAGCCTATCGCCGATCTTATCTCATTAGCGTTACATCGAGCGCAGGAATGTTTGGACGAGTGAGTGCCTCTGTATTGCGCGGATACTTGTGGCAACTATAATATCTCCTTCGCAGTAGATACTAACATCAGACAAGATTCTGAAGTTGTTGCCGTGGTCGAAATCGGCCCGGAGGACATAAAAGCTGCCACATGAAAATCGGCGTCAGTCCTAAGAAACTGCCATTAAGCAGATCTGGAGACCTCCTTATCTACAGGCACTACAGTCCAGGCATGAGACAAGCACATTATACTTTTCTTTTATAACGGTGCCTTTCAAAAACAACTGTAGTAGTTTTCAAGTTTTAAATTTTGTATCGTGGCAAATTGCCTTCTTTTATCGTATTCTCTATTAACTTATTTTTTATTTTCAAACTCTCATATGTTATGTTTTATTCTTTTTTTATTTTTTTTTCTATTTTCACGAGTACGCTTTTGTGAATTGTGTGTGAGAGCTCTTTGTTTTGTGCCAATAATCTGTTTTCTTTCTTTTTAATTTTTTTATTAGTAATAAAATATTTAAATCTTATTGTCTCCCACTAAAAAGGGATACAATTATGTAAGCCCCTACATGCTATGTAAGAGCCAACTGTGATAAATGACAGAAATAAAACTTATATTATTTTGTATAGATGACAGTTCTGTGGCAATAAATACTTTTTCTTTCTTTCTGTCTCCTTCCATTATCCTCTGACAGCTGATGCAACTGCGCGGTCCGTTCATTGCATATCTTTACTCGAGGTTAGTAGGCTTTCTACTGTCATTTACAACGACGCGAACCACAAGATCTATTATTTCACATCGAAGCCGTATTCAAATAGACTTCGCAAAATTGTGAATCAATCCACTGCATATAAAAATTACAACACTCCTCGTAAACCTGCATGTCTGATAAATTAAAAAATATTTCGAAGACATGTGACGTTCGACGAGAATCTGACACTCTGCTCCAATGCGGGATGCATTGGAGAAGCGTGGCGGATTCTATCCCGGATCCAAAACCCTCTCAGAAATGAGAGGAGGCCTGTGCTCAGCAGTGGGACATTCATAAACTGTTACTTTACTTTACTTTAAAGTGAAGTCAAAAAAAAAAACTATAAATTTTCATAACCACTTATTAAGATATTAAGAGAAATATTGAAACTGCCATGAATTTAGTTCAATAATGACCAAAATGCAAATTAAAGCCAAACCAGAAGGGAAAAAGCGTGACTGTATGTATTTAAAAACTTTTTCCATAAGTAAGCCGTGTGGTGGCGGCTCGTTAAAAGAATACTACCACTCCATCTCATCCATTGGATCTCGTAAAAGGCGAGGAAGGAATTAAACTGCACTGTGCACCCAACAGCGCATGGTGGCGATGGGCTCACCATCTACGAGTATCACACCAAGTGCATTATATTGTTTTGGTGAAACGTGGATTGTGGCAGTCATCTGTTTTTGCAGTGAGTGTGCAGTCTCTGACTACCCCTCATGGGATACAGACGTGATCTTATGTATGTTCCATAAGTAACATAATTTTATCTATAATGGACAGTTATTAATAAATGTTATGAAGTTAATGTATGACCTACAGTATCAGTTCACAGACAGGTAATGAAAATGGGTATTAATACTTGAAGTCACAAAACCCAATCAATTTACGTCGTAATTTACAAAATGTGCGAGCAAATAACCGGGCTCCGGTGGAATTATGGCAATTAAAATTTTAATTAAAATCAGGCGATGAATGGTCGTCCTAGTGTCAATGCTAAAAAGATAAACATATAAAACTTCGCTGCAATTTTAGATTTTAAATAAATTGATTTTATTGTTATGTTTAATTTCGTCTTAAATGAAGAGTAATTAGTTGAAAATTACACGTATAATGATTTCTTATATTTACGCGAACACTACTCACACAACACGAACAACACTGATCACGTGCACTACAAAAGAAAACCCGAAAACACGAGTGTATTTTTCCATAATTGTTGGCTGGCTTTCGAATTCCCAACCCGCGATCGACAAGTCAAGTACTCTGAACAATGGGCTACGCGATCTTTAATATGGAACACTGTCTCAAAGACAAATGTGGTAAATTATTGTTATAATAAAGTTAGAATTGTGTAAATAGTAAAGTTAGAACAAACGAAAACTTCAAATGTTCTTTTGAATAATTATCATAGAAACGTACGCTTTAGTGAACTCCAATAATATATATATTAAAATAACATTTTACTGGTGTTTGAATTCCCATGCAGGGATCCGCCTAGGTAAGTAATACCGCAGTGCTAGCGGAGATGATGACCACCTGACCGATTGTAGACCACGGCGATAACTACCGATTACAGTCGGAAGTTATTAACTTCGTTTGAGATATTATAGGCACTGACTCTTTCCAAACTACCCGTGCACGATGTAACGCTCGTGCTATAAGACCAGAGGTAGGCTAGAATGCAGTGTCGGAGACTAACCAACCCGAAAACCAACAATTTGTTTTTTACAGAAATCAGTGCTAAGCATCCTGCCGTGAAGCAGTGTTGTGTAAACATCACTATGGTTGAGTCTGAATGGCACTGAAGATCGTGTAATTACATGGCTTAGGGACCGATGTCTCATCGTGAGGAGACCAGTATGATGCTACGAGTACACATATTTTCCAGTGCAATGTGGTTGACTTCGTATCTATTGGCGTGATGACGAGACATGACATGACTTGTTACAAGGAACATGTTATAAGTTAACATGTTAAAGGTGGCATGTCTTGTTACGTGGTGACATGTAACATGTCCATGACAAGTTATATGTGACATGAAATGTTACATGTTACATGTAGACATGTTACTTGGTGACGAGACCAGTACGATGCTACACATAATTTCACAATGTAAACTTTTGGGTGTCTCAGCAATTATGGGATGCATATGGGCAGGCATGTAGCACTTATTATCAGGCGAATGACTAATTAGAATCGAAAAGATTAAAAAAAACCACAATATTAATCAATAATCACAACATTTAGTTAATTTTAGTCTAAACTAATAATTACGGTATTTTATAAAAATTACGCTCATCATCATCATCATCATCATTTAAGCCTATCACTAGTCGACTGCTGAACATAGGCCTCCTCCAAAGATTGCTACAAAAGTTTGTAGCTCTCATTTTGGGGGGATATTGCCATAGTTGCCACGCTTGGTAGGCGGGTTGGCAACCGCAGTTGCATGCTGCTACCCATCTCCTGGTTTTCATTCTCCCTCTGTCGACTTTTACGACACCCACGGGATCAGACGGGGTGGTAGATTCTCTTAAGCCACTACCACTTCTCTCTTCTTAAGCCGCTATTTTATAATAATAACGCTATTTCCCATACTAATGTTACTAATATAATAAATGCGAAAGTAACTCTCTATCCCAGTGTCTGTTTGTTACTTCTTCACGGCTTAATCGTTGAGCCTATCTTGACGAATTCGGCACATAAACAGCTTGCATCCTGGGGACGGTCTGAAGGGCACTGAGAGCTAGCGTAATCACTGGACATGTGAGACTTAAGAACTGATATCTCAGGGTGACGGGCACAGTGTGGTGCAACACAGAAAGTATCTGGGTAACATAGCACGTATAATGGTCAGACGTTGCACTTAACATCAGGAGAATGTCTTGCTCATTTTTTCACCTTGTCCAATAAAGAAAAAAATCCACGGGGCTGTAGTCTCTGGCTTCAGCTAATTTGGATAAAATGTGCGTTATCATTCTCATTATTCGGTATTTCATTTGTATCCTGAATATACTCTATCGATGATGTTTGGAGCCGACATTTGCGAAAAATACACGTTTTTGATTTTCGTTTCAGAATTCATTTTGTTTCGATGAGGTGATAGAATAGAATAGAATAGAATAAATTTTTATTCAATATAGATTATTTACATAATACTTATTGAAAGTCATTTTTTTTCTTTTTTTTAACTACACCGGTTCGCAAAATGCCTCTGTCCTGGGAAGAACCAGTAAGAAACCCAGCGGGCTTTTTTTTAAGTCATTTTTAAAATAATGTACAACAACAGAGCCGTGGTAGCTTAGGGGCTAGGCGCTCGCTTTAAATTTCATAGTACGCGAGTGACCTGGGTTCGATTCCCGGTGCCGGCACCACTAAAATTGTTAATTGCAATTTTAAGTGCCGATTTACCACGTGCTCGGCGGTGAAGGAAAACATCGTGAGGAAACCTGCATGTCTGAGGAATAAAAAATATTTCGAAGACATGTGAAGTCCGCCAACCCGCATTGGAGCAGCGTGGCGGATTCTTCCTAGCTCCAAAACCCTCTCAGAAATGAGAGGAGGCCTGTGCTCAGTAGTGGGACATTTATAGGCTGAAACTTTTACAATAACACTTTTACAACTCATTCCCAGGGGTTATCATCATCTATGTATTCTTTAATAGATGATGATAACCCCTGGGAATGAGGTGATCGCCGCCAAGACATTTCTACATCTTTATAATACTGCTGTTATTGTACATTATTTTAAAATTGTAGTGAGGCATCGTTTTTAAAAAAACCCTCATTGGAAGAAAATGCGTTAAAAGTATAACAAAGTAAGTACATTGCGCTTTATAATGACTAGCAATTTTCTAGATAAAATTATTTATTACTGGGAAATGCGAGGAAAGCGACTAACGTTTCAAAACTCTCGCGAAGCACCTTCAAATGAAAAGCAGAAGAAATATTAAATTTTACGTCAAAGAACTTTCGACATAGAGCTTCAAGACTACAGGACACTGGAATGACATCATTAGTAGGTAATTACATAAAAATCTTCGTTCTGTATTTTTCAATAATGTATTGTAATACATACTATTTAGATACAGGAAGCCTTTGACTAATGAATAAATAGCGTAACAGCAACAATTCGGTTAACCTCTGACCCTTTCGATTCCAACCAGATAATAACAAAATAATCAAAGCAGAATTCTAATTAAAAGGGATCGGGTAAAGGTTAGTAATAATACAAAAACAGATAAAATATAGATCAGGAGTATCAAAATTATCATTATCTGTTAGTTAGATATTAAATAAACAACTATTATTTTCCTTTCCTCCACATCTTCAGATTCCTTTGTGTTATCAAATATTTAAGAAAGTTTCGTTTAACGGTCTCTTGTTGTATTAACTACTACAATATGAGTTGTCTCAATAAATTATTAATTTAGCTCAAGTTTTTCAAACCTTTTGATTTTTTAACTTTCAACTTGATGTTTTAACTTTCAATGGACGGATCCAACTTGGCTAAGCAGCGTTCGGGCAACTGCGTCACATCTTCTCGTCCTGTATACCTCAATGTCTAAAAACTAAACTCTTCAATGAGTGCGTGTTGCCAGTGACGACATACGGAGCCGAGACGGGGTCCTTCATTGCAGGCCACATGAGGAAGCTCAGAGTCGCTCTGCGATCTATGGAGAGGTCTATGGTTGGTGTTTCTCTGCGAGATAGAATATGTAACGATAATAGCCGCAGCAGAACTAGAGTAACCGACATAACCTTAATTATTAGCAAGCTGAAGTGGCAATGGGCCAGCCATGTAACTCGTAGAACCGATAACTGTTGGGAATGAAAGGTTCTGAAGTGGCAAACTCGTACCGGCAAAAGCAGTGTGGGGGCGACCCCAACTAAATGGAGCGACGACCTGCACGGTTTTGCGGGAAGTCGACGGTTGCAGGGCGCACAGCTTCGTGTTTTGTAGCAATCTATGGGTAGGCCTAAGTTTAACAGTCGACTAGTTATAGGCTGAAATGATGATAAACTGGATGTCGGTTTAATATTTCTATTAGAATAATTTTGAAACCCTGATAATATTTTTTTTTATAGCGCTGTATATTTCGTATATTGCACGTTTGTTATGCAGGACTTAAAAATATTAAACTCTTTTGTATAAAACGGGCGATTTCGATTTTATTTTTAACTGAAAAAATAGCTTCACTAAAACGATTGCACGCAATAACATATGTTACTGGCATGTAATAAAGTGTCCAAACATGCTAGAAATTTCATTTAAATTTCGAATTTTACACTCTTTAAATTTGCTCTATAGACACATATGTTACTCGTATTAATCTTTTGAATTTATGTAACAAAGAAATCATAGCTGCGAGTAATAGCACTGTAGTGAATTAATTTTTTTACAATAAAGTTTAACAGTACGCTGGATGCCTACTACTAACTATTACTTGCTACTCACCAGTGACATAACAGAGAATTCTAATAACCATTATCTAACTAGCGACCCGCCCAAACTTCACACGGGTGCAGTTTACTAATGAAGAGAATGAGAAGTGGGCTTAGCAAAAAATATTAACTATAAGTTGTTATGAAAATATGTGACAGCAGAACTACGAGTATTAAAATGAATGTAGCGTTTTTGTTTATTGATTACTTAATACAAATAACCATCTAAACTTTCAATACTTCCGGTAGATTTTCCGAAAAAAATATTTCATTCAAACCTTGTCCTAAAATTACGAACACATTGAGTAAAATAAGCCACATCGGTGAAGCCGTTTACTGGTGGTAGGATTTCTATGCAGGAATCCGAAAGAAGTTTCACTTACCATCAGGTGAACGGTTTGCTCATCTCGTCTCTTTCTTCAATATAAAAAGACAGTGTTAATTTAGTCATGATGTCGATACCATCACTTAGTTAGGATACTTTTTATATTTTAACTTTTTACTGGTGGTAGGATTCCTATGCAGGAATCCATCTAGGTAGGTACCACCCCAGGGCCAGTTATTCTGCCGTGAAGCAGTAGTGTGCAAACATTACTGTGTTTCGGTTTGAAGGGCACTGAGAGCTAGCGTAATCACTGGGCATATGAGACTTAAGAACTGATGTCTCAGGGTGACGGGCGCAGTGTGGTGTCACACAAAAATATTCTGGGTGACACAGCATTTGTTGTTGGCGGACGTTGCACTTACCATCCAGTGAACGTTTTGCTCGTTTCGTCACTTTAAACAATAAAAAAAATACTATCACCGAGTTCTAAAATATCGGAGATTTACAGAAATGTAAATTACTGTCGTGGTCACTCACCATAGGTTAATAATAATTATTAAAAATGCTTGTACTTTATCTTCTTCGGCCGTGGGTTAACGTGCGGCGGCATGAAACCCTGACCTGACATCAGTTGAGAGAAGAGTTTAACTCTTCATTACTGTGGATAACGAGCTGGAGATATCTCTGAATTATTCAGATCTTCTGGTTGTCTCCGTCAGTGAATGCCTCTATTATATATTGGTCCGTAGCAGTCTAGTCATCGGGCGATGCGTTTTCATTTTTAATTTTTACCTTGACATTTTGTTTATTTTGAGCACTGCGTCCTTTTCCATGTCGCGGCCATGTCCATTTTCATTAACTATCTACATAGCATTCTTACTAGGCCCTTAGATTATGTTCACTGTCATTTTGTTAACATTTACATTTCTAAATTATTTAACGGCAAATGTATGTACGATATTCTACCAGTAAAAGCTACGTTTACATATTGTATGTCGCCCCTTTTGTTGAAGATCTTTTCATTGTTAAGCAAAAACTCATTAGTGAAAGCGGCCGAGCGAGACGGAGAGGTATTATTACGTAATCTATACTCTAATACTTCAGTACATTTTATTCTATACTCTTTAGGTCACCTTTTTCATATAAAACATTATAGTCATATTATTAGGTTATTAAAACATTATTTCTGCATGGTCATTGTTACCGACGACGACCGTGTGGCCGAGTGGTTCTGTATCTCTGACTCTAAATCCAACATACCTCCGATTTGATCGCATGAACATTACATCGGGCGTTGGTAAGTCAAGACAAGTGCACATGTGTTTGAGCGTACACTTCTAGCATTATGGTATTGTCTGCACAGTTGCTGGTTTCCGACATCATTTCGAAGCAGTCATCAGGGTGACATCTTTATAATGAGATTAATTTTAGAAGCTGGACCACTTTTTAAAACCACACTCATTAGCTTAAGTCGAATGTTAAATCGCTTTATATAATTACTAGGTGAAGCTCGCGACTAATCCGCGTGGAATTGTTATAGGTTTTTGGTCCGTATTTTTATCAGGGTAGTTAATTTATTTGGATTAATTATTTACTAGTTCTGACCGAAGGAGAAAGAGTGGATCAAGTGAAAGAGTTTGTGTACCTGGGTTCTAAATTTACGAGAGACGGAAAGTATGACTGTGATATTGAGAGAAGAGTATTAGCAGGAAATCAAGTGAATGGGGCTCTGCATAACTTTATGTGTAGCCAGAACGTATCTAAAAAGGCACGATTGGCTGTACATAGGGGAGTTCTGGTCCCCACACTTATGTATGGTAGTGAATGCTGGGTCTGGCAGAAGAAGCATGAAAGTAGGATTAACGCTGTGGAAATGAGAAGTTTGAGAAGTATAGCTGGAGTAACTCTGATTGACAAAGTGAGAAACAGCGTGATAAGGGAACGTTGCGGTGTGGTTCAAGATGTAGTGAAAAGATAGAGAAAGGCATGCTTAGATGGTTTGAACACGTAGAGAGGATGAATGAAAGGAGATTGACGAAACAGATTTATGAGGCAAGTGTGAATGGAAAAGCCGGTAAGGGTCGACCTAGGCGGACGTATCACAATCAGATCGGTGAACTTTTGAGGAAAGGTCACGTTAATAGTACCCGCAACCGACGAGCGTGTGTGAAAACTCTAATGAAAGTAGAAGAAGCTAAAGATGTGTGTCAGGATCGTAGCAAGTGGAACGATGTGGTCTCTGCCTACATCTATGGGAAAGAGGCGTGACTGTATGTATGTATGTATTATTTACTTAAATAGGCGCCAACAGTCTTATAGTTTAGGGTAGAACTGATTTTTCAGGGTGACGGGCGCATTGTGGTGCCACACAGAAATGGGTGACAGAATTTTTCATAGGCAGACGTTGCAGTTAACATCAAATGAACGTTTTCTTTGTCTCGTCACATTCTACTATAAAAAAATATTCTAATTTAAATGAAACTAATTTTACGGATTTTATCTTTCTGGAGTGGCGATGCTTCACATCAGCTATATGTTCTTTTACGCGGATTTTTACTGATATTTTTGATTGCCCTATGTAAGAGAGATCAAATTCATAATCCAGCTTGTATACTCCTGCATCTAGTAGAGGGATGTTACACTTGACAGATGGTAAATCTGACTTATCTTTTTCGGCGGCTTGAAATATCTGACATATGGTAGGACTGCAGGTACACGCTCCAGCTTAGGATCCCATAGTTAATAAAATTAATATAAAAACCAAGCATTCCACTGCAAGACTTCAAGACACAGTTAGCTCTTTCTGCGTATATCGGATCTGAAGGTACTCCGGGTTAACTATGACATCAGGACATCTGTCACCTCAGTCCCCTCGTGACAATGGGTGCTGTAAAGCACTCGAAACGTCGGGTTATAAATAATAAAATTAAACGCGATAAAATCCGTAAAATTAGTTTCATTTAAATGTGTAGTGTTCGCGTACATATAAGAAATCATTAAATCATTATAATAAATACTCTAGTCAAAACTTATGAAGAAAATGGGTCAGTGTGGCGGATTTACTTACGCACCACAGTGAAGCCACCACACACGTTTTTTTTTAAATTTTATTTGATAAAAATGACGGAACGAGCAAAACGTTCACCTGATAGTAAGTGCAACGTCTGCCCATAACAAATGCTGTGTCACCCAGAACAGTGTGACACCACAATGCGCCCGTCACCCTGAGACAACAGTTCTTAAGTCTCATATGCCTAGTGATTACGCTAGCTCTCAGTGCCCTTTAAATCAAAACACAGTAAAGTTCGCACTTTACCATATAAGAGGTAAGCAGAGGCCACATCTCATCAGGAAACGAGTCTTGATGAGTGGCAAACCACGTCTTCGTCATTTTGGTACGAGATGAAATTCTTGGTACCCATTGTGTTTCCACAAGTAGCTAGCCATCGCCACGGCAACCCTTAACTTAGGGGAAAGGAAGAGAAAAAGTATTAGGTAGGAAATCAACTAATATTATAAATGCGAAAGTAACTCTCTGTCCCTCTATCTGTTTGTTACTTTTCACGGTTCAATGGCTAAATCGATATAGGCGAAATAGGGATATATTAATTATCCCGGGAAATCAAATAGTTTACAAGGAATTTTTCGTCGTCTTCGTCGTCGTCGTTTCAGCCTATCATAAGTCCACTCCTGATCATAAGCCTCCCCCATAGATGGCCACAAAAGTTTGTAGCTCTCATTTTGGGGGATTTTGCCATAGTTGGAAATCACAGTTTATTTATTCAGATGTTCCATGAAGATGCTGCTGCCCATCTCTCCGTTTTCATTTTCCCTCTGTCGACTTTTACGGACACCCACGGGATGAGATGGGGTGGTAGATTATGTTAGGCCGCCCATACACGGTTAAGGGATTATTAAAAAACCATATATCCACGCGGACGAAGTCGCTGGCATCGACTAGTAATGAATAAAACAATATTTTTAATATTTGAATGATCTAATTAAATGGTATCCCGTAGATTAAATATTATCAAATTGTGTATGAAATTCATGAAAAATCAGTTCTTTAAGTTCCAAGTACAAAGACGCAGAGAAGAGAGTCAATTAAAATTTCTACGTACGTTTTAATAAACAAAGAGCGCTGACTGAGGGAGGAAAATTTAAATGAATGTTGTTACAAGACTTTTCTTCTTTTTTTTTTTTTTTTTTATTGGATAGAGCGACGAAACGAGCAAAACGTTCACCTGTTGTAAAGCGCAACGTTTACCATAACAAATGCTGTGTCACCCATAACATTTCTGTGTGACACTACACTGCGCCTGCCGCCCTTAAAAAAACAATTAAGGCAAAAATCCACCCAAAATGACAGCTACAAACTTTCGTGGCAACGTCTTTTTTAACGACGTTTATGTGTTGTATACATTTTTTTATTGCATGAGGAGAGTCGAAATTTAATAAGTTAATAATTTGACACATTCTAGAACAGGGTGATTTCGCCCCACTGTTCTGCTACGTGGTGGACAAAGTGGTCTTATAATGATGAATATTATGCTTAACCTACATTTTGATAAATGTTTACACCCAATTCGGGACAAAGCAGAAGAGACAGATAATAATTCGCGGAAAACACTTCAGGATACATGTTAAGGATGTCATATATAATGTTACGTATGTATCGTATGGAGACAGCGGAAAGGTTTTAATTCAGCGTAATGCTTTAAGTCAACATACAGCGGAGACCTCAGCGGAGAATCCTGCCACAACCATAGAGACGCTCAGCGTCTACAAATCTATATTCTTGTGTCCGGCAGAGTAGAATAGCACCTAACTACTTTCCTACCGAGGTGTCATGCGAGGCGACTAAGGTATTGAACGGACAGTCTTATTCGTGCAGATTAAAAGAATACTACCACTCCATCTCATCCAATGGATCTCGTAAAAGGCGAGTAAGGAATGAAACTGCACTGTGCACCCAACAGCGCATGGTGGCGATGGGCTCACCACCTATCACACCAAGTGCATTATATTGTTTTGGTGAAACGTGGATTGTGGCAGTCATCTGTTTTTGCAGTGAGTGCCCAGTCTCTGACTACCCCATATGGGATACAGTCGTGATCTTATGTATGTATGTATGTATTAATACCATACGTAACGGGACTTAGAATTTTTGACTCGTACCAAAATGGCGGCGACGTGGTTCGTCACCTGTCACGTCTCGTTTCTCGCGAGGGCGAAAAGTGGGCTGCGTGAGTGGCCTCTGCCTACCCCTTATATGGGAAAAGGTGTGTACGTATTCTTCCAATAGTTATTATATGGACACGTGACGGAGACGTAACGGACACGCCGAGCACGTGGTAAATCAGCATTTAAAATAGCAAAAATAAGTACCTGGAACTTTTAAAATTTTTAGAATAAACGACATTTATATTTTTGTTCCACAACCCACGTTACTTAAAAGCTTATTCTGTGTGTGGGGGTAAATAATCCGTTGATCCAATTTATTTTGAACTTAATATTTTCGAGTATTTTTGAGTTTGACAAAATTATCCATTATATTTTGATAACATAATACATTATTACATGTTTTATTAAGAATGTTGCTAAAACTAAAAATATAGTTGTTTTGGAGGATGCATAATTTCGTAGCGAGTAAAAAGTTACAGCCTTTAAATGGCCCACTGCTTAGTACAGACCACCTCTCATTTCCGAGAGGGTTCTGGAGCCGGGAAGAATCCGCCACGCTGCTCCAATGCGAGGTTGGCGGACTTCACATGTCTTCGAAATAGTTTTTTATTTCTCAGACATGCAGGTTTCCTCGCGATGTTTTCCTTCACCGCCAAGCACGTGCTAAATCGACACATAATATACTCGTAGCAATTAACAATTTTAGATGGTGCCGGCACCGGGAATCGAAATCCAGGTCACTCGCGTTACTATGAAATATAAAGCGCATTTCGTACCGTGGGTGTCGTAATAGTAGACTAAGGGAAATAAGCATATAAAAATCAATTTATTTATTTGATTTATATTTTGATAGGTGTCCGGCGGAGTAGAACAGTACTTGCCCCTTTCCTACCGAGGTATCGTAAGAGGCGACTTATGTATTATACGGACACGTGACGGAGACGTAACGGACACGCCGAGCACGTGGTAAATCAGCACTTTAAAATAGCAAAAATAAGTACGTAGAAACTTTTAAAATTTTTAGAATAAACGACATTCATATTTTTGTTCCACAACCCACGTTACCTTAAAAGCTTATTCTGTGTGTGGGGGTAATAATCCGTTGATCCAATTTATTTTGAACTTAATATTTTCGAGTATTTTTGAGTTTGACAAAATTATCCATTATATTTTGATAACATAATACATTATTACATGTTTTAACGGAAAGATGAATTAAAATCAGAAAGTCTTTGTCTTGTATTTAAATAAAACTAGATTTTACGGATTTAATTTTACCCGACGTCTGCGTGTCGGACCAAAAATAATAATTAAAAGCTGAAGGTCAGTTCCACCGGTACCGGTGCTGTAAAGCTCTCTATACGTCGGGTTATAAATAGTAAAATTAAACGCGATAAAATTCGTGAAATAGTTTTTTTTTAATGTGTATCATTCGCGTAAATATAAGAAATTACTATAAAACCATATAATTCGTCGATGGCGATGGGCTCACCACTTATCACACCAAGTGCATTATATTGATTTGGTGAAACGTGGATTGTGGCAGTCATCTAGTTTTTGAAGCGAGTGCCCAGCCTCTGACTACCCCTTTATGGGATACTGTCGTGATCTTATGTATGTATGTATGTATAATTCGTCGAAAAATTACACAAGACTATTATTTAACTATATCTTAAACAGATTTGAACATTAGATTGCTTCGTTGCAGGCACATTTATCGAATATTAGCTACATTCTGCAGTTTCAACTGTGTAAAAATAAGCCGACCACACGACTGCACCGTACGTTTGGTCCTTCTCGGTAATGTTTGATTCTCAGTGTGCGGCTCATTAATAACGTAGCGAAATGATTTATAATCTATACCTATACTTTTCTCAATAAAAGTTCTATACAATGCAAAAATATTTTTTTCTATTCGGATAAGTATTTTCTGACATTAACGCGTTCAAACATACAAACTCTGCAGTATAATTATATCCATAAGATAAGATTACAAATATTATGAATATTACATACGGCCTGCCACAATGAGTTTAAATTTATACTCTTTGTTAGACTTAGTTGCACTTGTTTTTATTGTTTAGATTTAAAAGAAAAAATATTAAAAAAAAAACAAAAACGAAATTAGATGGCGTTGCTAAATGAGATACGTTTTCTGAATTGCTGTATAGAGGTTACGACTCGATTTAATATGGTTCATACTTATTTTGTACATGTGTGGTTGAATATACATTCGGTTCAACAGACCCTGTTTCAGAGAGCACGAGGAATCTGTGACAGGAAACACCTGGCCGCCGAGCTTCAACATGTCAAGCAAGTTTTGCACGACAACAAGCTTCGGGTTCCGCGCCTACGTCGCAGTGACCGAGTGAAACCGGCCACAGTCGAGCGTGTGCCTGCTGTTCTACCTTATGTCAGAGGAGTCACGGACAAGATTGGCTATCCATAAAAACATTCTTCAAGCCACCGAAGAAGATAAGTCAGTTTTTACCATCTGTCAAGTGTAACATCCCTCTACAGGACGCAGGAGTATACAAGCTAGATTGTGAATGTGGTCTCTCTTACATAGGCCAAACAAAAAGATCGATTAAAACCCGCGTAAAAGAACACATAGCTGACGTGAAGCATCGTCGTTCTAGGAAGTCTGCAGTCTGTAACCATGTTCTGGATCATCCCAACCATTACATCAGATTTGATAAACCACAGATCCTTGCAAAAGAACACCGATTCCTACCAAGGATGATTCGCGAGGCTATTGAAATCAAAAAACATCCTAATTTCAATAGAGAAGATGGTTGGGTATTACCACCAGCTTGGGATCCAATAATAAATAAAATTAAATCAAAAACCAAGCATACCACTGCAAGACTTCAAGACACAGTTAGCTCTTTCTGCGTAGATCGGACCCAAAAATATGAATTAAAAGCTGAAGGTACCCCAGGTTAACTATAACATCAGGACATCTGTCACCTCAGTCCTCCCGTGACCATGGGTGCTGTAAAGCACTCGAAACGTCGGGTTATAAATAGTAATAAATTAAACGCGATAAAATCCGTAAACTTAGTTTCATTTAAAAGACCCTGGTATTTTATTACCCTAGTGATCTTTTACCAAAACCATCCATCGCTCCCCAGGACTGACGTTGTTGCTCACTCTTTATTATTTAATTTTGAATGGAAAATGAGTAAATAGTCTACCTGGTTATATAAGGTCTATATGGTTATATAAGGTCTATATGGTTATATATGGTTAACTAAAGGGATCGTTTATCATTTTATTCTTTTATAAAATTGTGGTGTTGGAATAATAATCTCAATTTCAAATCGCATAACACTATTAAAGCCAAAATTCAACCAAATATTGTTTAATCATTATTATCTGTCGTATTCAACGCTACTGATATTCACAAAACAGTAGACAGTTCTAAACGAATATAAAAAAGTAAAGTAAAATCAACCTATAAATGTCCCACTGCTGAGCACAGGCCTACTCTCATTTCTGAGAGGGTTTTGGAGCTGGGAAGAATCCGCCACACTGCTCCAATGCGGGTTGGCGTACTGCACAGGTCTTCGAAATATTTGTAAAATCGAAAATATGTGGTGAATCGGACACTTAAAATTGCAATTACCAATTTTAGTGGTGCCGGCACCGGGAATCGAACCCAGGTCACTCGCGTACTCTGAAATTTAAAGCGAGCGCCTAGCCCCTGAGCTACCACGGCTCACTTAAACGATTTCAAACGATATCATTACAGCTTTTAGTTTTTGCATTAAAACTGTATTAATTAAAATTTTAATGGTGTTGTTTGAATGATGGAACGCATTTGCTTTTAAAATTTTCGTTGATAGACGTAAAGTACAGAAATCCGTCAACAAAACTCCGTGTTCGGAACTTCAACTATTACAACAATTTAACTCTTTTTTTACTGGTGGTAGGGATTCCTATGAAGGAATCAAAAAGCAAGTGTGCAAACATTACTGTGTTTCGGTTTGAAGGGCACTGAGAGCTAGCGTAATCACTGGGTATATCAGACTTAAGAACTCATGTCTCAGGGTGACCGGCGCAGTGTGGTGTCACAAAGAAATGTTCTGGGTGGCACAGCATTTGTTATGTAGCAGACGTTGCACTTACCATAAGGTGAACTGTTTTGCTACGTATCGTAACTTAAATTAAAATTTAAAAAAAACCTAAAAATAGTACCCTCCACTCTTACTTGAAATCCATGATACTCTCACATCTGAATCTCTATCTCCTTATGATTATGATTATTAAAAAGAAAAAGGAAAAGGGAAAATTATAACTGGTAAGTCCAGTTGAGGATCGAACCTGGAGCCCTTGGCGCAATTCAAAATGGTCGTGGGGGAGTTAAAACATTTGCCATTCTTAACAAAGTTCGTAGACAGACACAATTTCAGAACTTTTAACAATTATAATTAAAACTAATTTTCGTCTGCGCCATGTTAAGTACAGATATGACTCAATGAAACAGCGTGTTCGGACAGACTGTTATTTATCAACCCTCAACTATTACAATAATGTATCTCACCATGGACACTGGAATCTTCCATGTTATATTCGATCGTGTGGTGGCGGCTCGTTAAAAGAATACTACCACTCCATCTCATCCAATGGATCTCGTAAAAGGCGAATAAGGAATTAAACTGCACTGTGCACCCAACAGCGCATGGTGGCGATGGGCTCACCTATCACACCAAGTGCATTATATTGTTTTGGTAAAACGTGGATTGTGGCAGTGATCTGTTTTTGCAGTGAGTGCCCAGTCTCTGACCACCCCTTATGGGATACAGTCGTGATCTTATGTATGTATGTATGTATATTCGATCGTGATGAAATTACACAGCTCTCGCGGTAATTGAGAGCATAAAGGTAAAATATTAAGCTTTTAAAAAAATACGTATTAAAGCCGGTGTAACTAGTTTCACTTCAAAATTTTACTAACTTTAGCATTAAGCTGCAGTTTTAATAATTTAGCGGCTAACTTTTTTCGTATCCGAGCTAACAGAAGGTGCTTTAATCCTTTAGTGTTTGTAACTGGATCGGGCTCACATTTTTGAAAGGGTTTTTTTTTTTAATTAATTTTAAGAGAACGTTCTCAATATAAGTTATTCAACCATTCTGCACAATTTAGTAAAACAGATTATTTATAAAAAAACTGTTGGAGTATTTCACATAATAGTGAATATTCTGAACTATTCACAGCCGCTTTCGGAAGTGATTTTACAAAAATGATGATGATGATGATATGTTTGAACTAGCGATGTCCACCTTTGTTATGGATTTGGAATATAAAAACATGAAAAAAAGTGGAGAGGAAAGTTTTACGGAATGGTACATGTATCTTTCTTCATTCTGTAGACTTTTACGAAACTCACGGGAGGAGACGGGGTGGTAGATTCTCTTAAGTCGCCAAAACTGATTTTTTACGGATTTTATCGCGTTTAATTTAAACTACTTATAACCCGACGTTTCAGGGCGCTTTACAGCACCCATGGTCACGGGGGGCTGAGGTGACAGATTTCCTGATGTCATAGTTAACCTAGAGTACCTTCAGCTTTTAACTATTATTTTTAGTCTGATCTACGCAGAAAGAGCTTACTGTGTCTTGAAGCCTTGCAGTGGTATGCTTGGTTTTTGATTTAATTTTATTAATAATAGGAGTTATAAATATGTAAATAAAACTACTTTTTTCGGATTTTATCGCGTTTAATTTTTGAACTATTTTTACCCGACGTTTCGGACGCTTTACAGCACCCATGGTCACGGGGGGACTGAGGTGACAGTTGTCCCGATATCATAGTTAACCCGGAGTACCTTCAGCTTTTAATTATTATTTGTAGTCCGATCTACGCAGAAAGAGCTTACTGTGTCTTGAAGCCTTGCAGTGGTATGCTTGGTTTTTGATTTAATTTTATTAATAATAGGATCCCAAGCCGGTGGTAATACCCAACCATCTTCCCTATTGAAATTAGGATGTTTTTTAATTTCAATAGCCTCGCGAATCATCCTTGGTAGGAATCGGTGTTCTTTTGCAAGGATTTGTGGTCTATCAAATCTGATGTAATGGTTGGGATGATCCAGAACATGGTCACAGACTCCAGACTTCCTAGAGCGTCGATGGTTCACATCAGCTATGTGTTCTTTAACGCGGGTTTTAATGGATCTTTTAGTTTGCCCTATGTAAGAGAGACCACATTCACAATCCAGCTTGTATACTCCTGCATCTTGTAGAGGGATGTTACACTTGACAGATGGTAAAAACTGACTTATCTTCTTCGGCGGCTTGAAAAATGTTCTTATAGAAGCTCGCTTCAAGATATAGCCAATCTTGTCCGTGACTCCTCTGACATATGGAAGAACAGCAGGTACACGCTCGACTGTGGCCGGCTTCACTCGGTCACTGCGACGTAAGGCGCGGAACCCGAAGCTTGTTGTCTTGCAAAACTTGCTTGACATGCTGAAGCTCGGCGGCCAGGTGTTTACTGTCACAGATCCCTTGTGCTCTCTGAAACAAAGATTTACCCACGGTAGCTAACTGTGAAGGATGGTGGTGAGATTCACCATTTAAATACCTATTTGTATGGGTCTTTTTTCTATACACAGTGTGACACAAGGTGTTATTAGGATTCCGAATTACTAACACATCCAGAAAAACTAAAGAGTTATTTGCCTCTAACTCCATTGTAAATTGAATTTTAGAGTTTAGGGAGTTAAGGTGGTCTAGAAATGCAGTTACTTTATGCGATGGTAAAATTGTGAAAGTATCATCTACATACCGCTTGTAGAATCTTGGACTTACAGGAGAAGTACGGAGGGCTTTCTCCTCAAAGTCTTCCATGAAAATGTCGGCGACAATGGGAGATACCGGAGAGCCCATCGCCAAACCATCTACTTGCTTGTAGTACTATAGTATATGTAAGGCAATGTCTAAGTAGTTCTGCATATTCTGCTGGCATGTTGTTCTCCGCTAGCTTCCTGGATACAATTGAGATGCAGTCTTCTACAGGTAGGCATGTGAATAGCGACTGGACATCAAAACTGACCATAGTTTCATTGTCAGTAAGATGTAGGTCTTTAATCTCACTGACAAAATGGTATGAATCCTTTGTGTGTGCTCTTGTGTGTCCTCTGAGCGGTGAGAGTATTTTCGCTACATGCTGAGCCAATCTATAAGTTGGTGAATCGATCTGGCTCACTATTGGACGTAGTGGAGCATTTGGTTTGTGTATTTTAGGTAACCCATACAACTTTGGTGGTTTGGCACATGATGGTATTACCAAATTTACGTCCAGATTCAATTTTTCGGAGTATTTCTTTGCTAGGTCGCTAGTTGTTTTCAGCGTGTTCGCGGTTGGGTCTGATTTAACCTTTTTATAAATATTTTCTTCCGACAAAAGTTGTTCAATTTTAAAATTATAATCTGACGTATCCATTACTACCGTAGCGTTTCCTTTATCCGCGCGGAGGATCGTGAGTTCCGGTCTGTTCCGTAAGTTGTTCAACGCTTTAAATTCGTCTTTGGGAAGATTTAGTTTGGGCACTGAACTTCGACGTAACATAGACGAAATGTCTTGACGCATGGCCTCCAAATCTTCCTTACCGATATTATTTTTATACAGACAATCTTCGACACTACAGATAATTTCTTCGTACGGGATTTTTCGCGGTGTTATTGCGAAATTCATTCCTTTCGATAATACGTTTAATGTTGGTTCATCCAGTGTTTGTTTTGACAGATTATAGACCGCGCGTAGTCTATGATCTTTGTCTGTTGTCAACGGTAACTTTCCGTTCATACGTTGAGATTTGTATTTGACATTTAATTTGTTCGTTAATTTTTGGTATTTATCTATATGTTTATTTTTGCATTCATTATATTTAGCTGTTTCGCGCTTATTTAAAGTTTCAATGCAATTGTTAAAATCAAATGTCGTTAAGATAGATTTTAATTCACTGGATGAATTGTCTATGGCCGTATTTATGGTGTGTAGATCGGTACGTTTTTGCTGAATTACCGTCCTTAGCAACTTTTTACTTGCCTGGCTTAGGATCTTCGCGCTTCCTCGAATGTTCTTTTTAGCTGATATTTTGACACACGTAGGAATGATATCATGGTCTCTGCATCTCTTCAAGAAATTCAAAGAGTTATAAATAGTTTAAAAATCCGTAATAATTAGTTTTATTTTAATGTGTAGTGTTCGCGTAAATAAAAGAAAACATTACGTGAACCAGTACGGACTGGAAATCGCAAATGAAATACGCCGGTTAGAAGACCAAGCGCGCAAGATTCATAGCATCTTTGAATTTATTGAAGAGATGCAGAGACTATGATCTCATTCCTACTGTGTGTCAAAATATCAGGTGGTAGGATTCCTATACAGGAATCCGTCTAGGTAGGTACCACCCCAGTGCCAGTTATTCGGCCGCGAAGCAGTGGTGTTCAAACATTACTGTGTTTCGGTTTGAAGGGCACTGAGAGCTAGCGTAATCACTGGGCATTAGTCTCATTAAGAACTTATGTCTCAGGGTGATGGTGTCACACAGAATTTTTTTGGGTGACACATCATTTATTATAGGCAGACGATGCACTTACCTTACGTTTTGCTCGCTTCATCACTTGATCCAATAATTAAAAAAAAAAATCAGTTAAAAAGGACATTCGAGGAAGCGCCAAGATCCGAAACCAGGCAAGTAAAAAGTTGTTAAGGACGGTAATTCAGCAAACACGTACAGATCTACACAACATAAATACGGCCATAGACAATTCATCCAGTGAATTAAAATCAATCTTAACGATTATTTTGTTTTTTAGAAATTGCATCGAAACCTTAAAAAAGCGTGAAACAGCTAAATATAAGTGAATGCAGAACATAAAAAATTAAGATAAATACCAAAAATTTACGAATAAATTATATGTCAAACACAAATCTCAACGTATGAACGGAACGCGACCGTTGACAACAGACGAAGATCATAGATTACGCGCGGTCTATAATCTGTCAAAACAAACACTGGATGAACCAACATTGCTGATGTGTAGCATCGTCGCTCTATGAAGTCTGCAGTCTGTGACCATATTCTGAATCGTTAGCTGGCACTTGGGTGCCCTCGCCCAGAGATGAGAACAAGTACTCCATGTGAGACGAACCTGCGCCTTATTAAGTTGCAAGCGGTGGGCTGCCACGAAGTATTGTCTCGCTCTTCTGAGCACGCCAAGCTTTTTAGAGACCAATTTAGCCTTCCCTTTCAAATGACCACGAAACTAAACATCACTCGGATATGTCAACGCCAAGGATTTCATACTAGGGGAGGTAACGAAGGGAGTACTCCCAAAATGAGGTGTTACGACTAACTTTTGGGGTTGAACTGGACTAAATTTAGTTGGTCCCAATCTGATATTTTGTCTAACAAAATCTCGACTTCAGATACAAGTTTGTTCCGGTACACGTCGACGTGTTCCCAAGAAAGATTGGCAAGGTCGGTGTATAAGGTATTGATCACCAGTACTGTCTGCATAGCAATGAATGTTACTAATTTGTAACATATCATTCATATGCAGAAGAAACAGGATTGGCGATAGCACGTAGCCTTGTCGAACACCAGTATTCGCAGACTTGAAGTCCCAGCATGCCCCTAGTGGTAGTGTACCCTCTATCACCACAGAGGGTATCTATTGGCGGTTCCCGTAGGCGTTGTTAGTTTGCTTGTGCACGCTACTGAGGGTGGGCGGGCGGTGCTCTTAAAAAAGTAGGTAATATACTCCATTTTACGTTTTGCAAGCGGATCTTAGCAAATTAACTTCCTTTCCTTCATTATAATGGATTTCGTCAAAGTAGCGCCTGATTCTATCAACTATAAAGAAGAGAAGAGATTTTTTTCATTTGCGATCCAAAACTACATCGCTACCTAAGTGGGATCGGAGTTAAGCACTAGCTTATTCACTTAAATAAAATCAACGATAGGTGTTCAGCGAGGTAGAGGTAGTCGCACATTTTCTACCGAGGAGTTGTATGAGGCGACTAGGGTATTGTATGGACAGTCTTTATTCGTGAAGAATAATACCATAATATGCAATGCTGTCACTATACTGCTCGGGGGAACGCTATGGGGAGTCAGAATTTTTTGACTCGTACCAAATTGGCGGCGACGTCGTTTGCCACCGGTCACGTCTCGTTTCCCCCTGTGTTTTCTGCCTACCCCTTATATGGGAAAAGGGCATGATTTTAATGAATGCTGTCAAGCCAACGCTCAGGAATACCATCACATTTCGTTGTTTAATCAATTGTTTAATCGTTGAATAATCAACATGTGTGGTGTGTGGTGTGTGGTGGCTTAAGAGAATCTACCACCCCATCTTATCCCTTGGGTGTCGTAAAAGTCGACAGTGGGAAAATTAAAACCAGGAGATGGGCAGCAGCATCTTCCTGGAACATCTGAATAAATAAACTACGGTAGCCAAACCGCCTGCCAAGCGTGACAACTATGGCAAAATCACCCCAAAATGATAGCTACAAACTTGTGACAATCTACGGGGAGGCCTATTTTCAGTGGACTAATGATAGGCTGAAAAGAAGAAGAAGAATCAACACTTTTCAATAGGTATCACGGAAACATTTTTTGCTTTAGACAAACATCGATGATTATTCGTATCTAACACGGATCAAGAATAGAACAAAATTATTTAAAAAAGGAATTAAAATCTAAATTATGTTTACCTATAAATTTAATACGGATAAAGAATAGAACAAAATTATTTAAAAAAGGAAATAAAATCTAAATTATGTTTACCTATAAATTTAATACGGATAAAGAATAGGACAAAATTATTTAAAAAAGGAAATAAAATCTAAATTATGTTTACGTATAAATTTAATACGGATAAAGAATAGAACAAAATTATTTAAAAAAGGAAATAAAATATAAATTATGTTTACGTATAAATTTAATACGGGTAAAGAATAGAACAAAATTATTTAAAAAAGGAAATAAAATCTAAATTATGTTTACCTATAAATTTAATACGGATAAAGAATAGAACAAAATTATTTAAAAAAGGAAATAAAATCTAAATTATGTTTACCTATAAATTTAATACGGATAAAGAATAGAACAAAATTATTTAAAAAAGGAAATAAAATCTAAATTATGTTTACGTATAAATTTAATACGGATAAAGAATAGAACAAAATTATTTAAAAAAGGAAATAAAATCTAAATTATGTTTACGTATAAATTTAATACGGATAAAGAATAGAACAAAATTATTTAAAAGGGAAATAAAATCTAAATTATGTTTACGTATAAATTTAATAAGGATAAAGAATAGAACAAAATTATTTAAAAAAGAAAATAAAATCTAAATTACGTTTACGTATAAATTTAATACGGATGAAGAATAGAACAAAATTATTTAAAAAAGGAAATAAAATCTAAATTATGTTTACGTATAAATTTAATACGGATGAAGAATAGAACAAAGTTATTTAAAAAAGAAAATGAAATCTAAATTATGTTTACCTATAAATTTAATACGGATAAAGAATAGAACAAAATTATTTAAAAAAGGAAATAATATCTAAATTACGTTTACCTATAAAACTGGTAGTTGTCCGGCAGAGTAGAATAGCACCTATCTCTTTCCTACCGAGGTGTCGTAAGAGGCGACTAAGGTATTGGAAAGCCTTCATTCATGCGGAATAACACCGTAATAAGCAATGCTGTCACTGTACTGTTCGTTGGAACGCAATCGGGAGTAATTTTTTTTTTTGACTCTTACCAAACAACGCAACGCGGTTCGCAACTCGTCACATCTCGCTTTCCGCGGGGGTGAAAAGTGGGCTTAAAGAGACAATACATTAAATTAGAAATTTTCTCAATAATGTCGGAGCTGCTGTTTTGTTCTGAAATGTCCACTTCCTAAACGAATTAAATTACACCAATACCGGACTGAGAAACGGAAATCGTTACAACAAAGGCGTAGTCTTTATTTGCTTTACTTGATACAATTATCGGATTCTTTGTTAAAAACTCCAACTGAAACAATATCCAATGACGAACACTGTGGATGTTGATAATTTATATCGAAATCTATTCGGTATATTTGAATAAAACGCGAACAATCCAAAAGCTAATTCAAACAAAATTAATTGGTTTATAAAATCGGGCGATATGTAGCGGAAATCAAATAAGGGTGCAAAATGGTGACTACTAACGAAATTAATAATTAAAGTGTTTCATAATGTACTGGTGGTAGAATTCGTAGGCGACTACAAACGCAATGTAAGTTATTCTGCTGTCCATTATAACCAGACGTTTCACTTAGAATCGTGTGGTGGCGGCTCGCTAAAAGAATACTACCACTCCATCTCATCCAATGGATCTCGTAAAAGGCGAGTAAGGAGTTAAACTGCACTGTGCACCCAACAGCGCATGGTTTTGGTGAAACGTGGATTGTGGCAGTCATCTGTTTTTGCAGTGAGTGCCCAGTCTCTGAATACCCCTTATGGGATACAGTCGTGATCTTATGTATGTATGTATGTTTCACTTAGCATCAGGTGAATAATTTGCTCGTCTACTCATTTTCTTCCATAAAAATGAACGAGTAAATACCATAATTTTACATTTTGATTCGGAAAACAATTTTTGTGACTTATTTTTATCTTATTTACTTTTAATGATACTCGTAATCGGATTCCTGTGCAGGAATCCGTCTGGGTAGTTACAACCTCAGGGCCAGTTATTCTGCCGTGAAGTACTAGTTTGCAAATATTACTGTGTTTCGGTTTGAACGGCACTAAGAGCTGGTGTAATAACTGGGCACATGAGACTTAAGAACTGATGTGTATCAGGGGACGGGCGCATTGTGGTGCCACACAGAAATCTTATGGGTGACTCGGCGTTTCAGATGATAACTTTGCTCGTCCCGTCTCCTTCTCCTATAAAAAAGTAAGGGCCTAAAAATTTCTGCAGTTGGACACAGGCTGCCTGACATTTTTGAGAGGCATAGAGCAGGATCAAACCTTCATTAATAGAGCTAATAACGTAAAGCTGTCTTATGACTGCACCGCTATTGAAGAAGTGGATTCGCCGGCATTTCTGGGAGCCACGATTGACAAATTTTGCTACTTGAAGTCCCACAGTGAATTTATGAATAAGAGTGGCTGTATACACCCTTCGGACCGAAACACAGTAATATTTACTAGTCTGCTTTACGACAGAGTCACTAGCACTGCGGTGGCACCTATGTAGACATATTCCTGAATACAAATCTTATTAAGTTCTCTGATATAAAATATTAAATAATTATATACAAAAATGTTTTATACGAAAGTAATAAGTTTTTGAATGAGAACAATAAACATAATAGAAGCTCAGGATTTTAAAACTGAAGAAAAAACTGAAGCGTATTTCAAATTTAATATAGAAAGAGGCAAGAGGCGACTTTAAGCCCTCTTATCTCGTTATTGATGTTGTCCAGAGCGTACCTCTGTCGCGCTCGGCGACTCACAAGAAAATCTCGTTAAAAAGTTAGAGTTAAAAATTTTGTAACGTTTCAGCTGCCATCGATTAAATTATGTTATTAAGTGTTTTCTATTTATATTTATAATGTGTGTTCTACACAGTTTCTATAGTTGTTACTTGAAGCGGTGAAATAAAAGTGAATGCGTTGCTCTGAAAAGAGATGTTTTATTATTCGCTAACACTTGGCACTTTTAACCTTACCTATGTACAAACTTAACTAAACATTATATCTTACCTGAAAAGAGAAACAACGTTAATGCTATTATTCCACCAATTACTTTCTTCTTCTTTTAATATCAATAACTTTTGTTATTTCTCATTTCATTACATACTTAGGGTTACTTGTATTTATTTTTAAGTGACAATTTCCGTTCTAACCTCCGATCTGTCATCTGTCAATGACGACCACAGATGGTTCTAAACTAAAGACATGAGTCTATGCGCAGCAACAATAAAATTAATATGAATGAAGTTCACTGGGCTTCATTTACATATTTATTTACTAGTATTTCTGTACAAATGCTGTCTTAAATTAATAAAGAAAAGAAAGTTAATTTGCATCCGTATCATCATCATCATCTATTACGAGTCCACTGAACATAAGCCTCCCCCAAAGATTGCCACAAAAGTGTGTAAGACTAATTTTGGGGGGATTTTGCCATAGTTGCCACGCTTGGCAGGCGGGTTGACCACCGCAGTTTATTTATTAAGATGTTCCAGGAAGATGCTGCTGCCCATCTCCCGGTTTTTATTCTTCCTCAGTCGACTTTTACGACACCCATGGGATGAGATGCAATGCTTAAAAATTGTGTGTATCACCTAGTTGTTGTAGAACAACGGCCGCCCACCTACAATACCGTAACAAGCAAACTAACACTGCCAACAAAAACCTGCTCCACCACTGCAACACCGAATGCTAGTGTTAGTTTATAAGTTTGCTTATACGCACTATAGCTGTCCGGCAGAATAGAATACCACCTAACTCTTTCCCAACGAGGTATTGTAAGAGACGACCAAGGTATTGTACGGACAGCCTTTGTTCGTGCAGAATCAAACCATAACATGCAATGCAGTCATACTGCTCGTGGGAACGCAATGGGGAGTAAGTTTTTTTTTAACTGTTACCAAAATGGCGGCGACTTGGTTAGCCACCCGTCAAGTCTCGTTTCCCACGGGGGCGAAAAGTGGGCTACGTGTGTAGCCTGCCTACCCATGATATGGGAAAATGTACACACTATTGTGGAAGGTCGAGCGGTGATCTTCAAAAACTAGGTAATAGCTACAGGTAATACAGAATATAGATTATATACAGGTAATAATACGCAAAATTATTTTAGCATTATAATTTGCTTTCCTTTATGCGTACAACGGCCGATTCTATTAACTATTAAAAATAATGTAAATAACATAACTTTAGCTTGTTATTACAACCAACGAAGGTTCCATTGATACTCAGCAGACATATGTAGGACAGTGTGCTGTGCACACACGTCTCCCTTATGATTATTTTAAACCAGGAAGAGCGATATGGCTGCTCTAGTGCGGACGGGGAGACTTCATATATCCTTGAAGTACTTCTACTTCACAGACGCATTATTCACGACAAATCATACATGCATATAGCAACGCCTTTTTCCCATATATAGGGCTATGGAGAAGCCTACTTCTCGCCCCCGTTGGAAACGGGACTATTTTTCCCATTGCGTTTTGCAGTTTTGCAGTATAGTGACAGCATTGCATGTTTTTTTTTTTTTTTTATTTAATAAAGGTGACAGAACGAGTAAAACGTTCACCTGATGGTTAGTGCATCATCCGCCCACAACAAATGCTGTGGGGTGGTACCTACCTAGATGGATTCCTGCTTAGGAATCCTACCAACAGTGATGTTAAGGTGTTGTTCTGCACGATTAAAGGCTGTCCGCTCAATACCTTAGTCACCCCTTACGACACCTCGGTAGGAAGGAGATAGGTGCTATTCATCTCTGCCGGACACCTTTCCATAAATCAACGCTTAAAATTGGCATTAGTAATTTTTGTGTTGCCGACACAAGCAAATCCCAATTCCACAGCTATCCATTTATACTTAATTTATTCTATTTAGTTTTTTAAATATAATTTGCAAACGAGCGAGCAAATTGGTAGGATTTCTATGCAGAAATGCGTCTAGGTAGGTACCACCCCCGGGCCAGTTATTCTGCCGTAAAGCAGTAGTGTGCAAACATAACTGTGTTTCGGTTTGAAGGGCATTGAGAGCTAGCGTAATTTGGTGTCACACAGAAATGTTCCGAGCATTTGTTATGGGCAGACGTTGCACTTACCATTAGGTTAACGTTTTGCACGTTCGTCACTTTATCAAATAAATAAAAAAATCGCTTGATAGTAATGCAGTTGGTGGTGTCACTGACAAAATACAACTTCAAATTTGTGTGTTGAACTTCAATGCGCTCTTACCTTAAGAAATTAGTTCTTAGGTCTCACATGGCCTAGCTTAGGGGTTACCAGAATTCTTTGCGTAATACTTCGCTATCATCCGGAGGTGTTTCCGGAACACTTATCTATTACCCGCCATTCGACATAAAGTATTAAATATTTAATTGTGCAATGTGCACGAGTGTATTTACTTTCCAAATTGTCGAAACACCTATTCTGATTCAACGGAACACTTGTGTTCCGCGGAAAACAGTTTGGGGACCTCTGACCTAGCCTAGCTAGCTGGGCACTGTTAGCCCCATTTAAGATTGAAACATAGCAATGTTTGCAACACTGCTTGATGTCACTGCAGTGGTTTGTACCTAGACGGATAAAGTACTTTTTTAACGCTCTCCGAGGACCAAGCTCTCAGATAATACCAGATTTAAGAAGCAGGGTAAGCACAGTTACCCTACTTCTTGAATCTGGTATTATCAGCTATTGGTGTTGTTATTGACTGGCAATGAGATGGACCTGACGACTTCAATGGCCCTGGACAGAGTACCTGACTTTTACTGCCGCGGATCCGGGGTCCTTATAACAATCAGAGCCAACATTTGTAAAAATACAAACGATTGATTTTCGGGTCTGGTTATGTTGTCCATGTGGAATGTCTGTCTGTCAAACGCACTCATAATACAGGAGAAATCATAGTGTGGTCTTTTTTTTTTCAATGCACATATATGCAGCTCTAGACGGCATAGATAATGATGATTCTCTCGAAAGAATAGTATCGAAATATTTTACCACGATTTCAAACATCAACCCTTAGTTAAACTATAATTAAAGTTAGCGAAATGGACGTAAGAGTTCTTAATAAGCTTGCAATGAAAGGAGGAAATTGATATCGTGAAAAAGAAATAAATTGCAATCGGCGACGAAGTAATTGCCTCTTGGAACTTTATACTCTACACGTCGAGAAGTAGAAAGAAATTGCAGTTCCGATATTCTATCTACATTGCCCTATCTACTCGTACATGTTAATGATACTTTCAGATTATACAAATGTATTCTTATATTTTCATATTCACTTATCACTTATAAGTTTGTTGTCCTCGAACTGTCCAGCAAATTGAATGTAGAAATATATCTTTTAAATCAGATTAGTGTTTCCTGGCATTAATGCGCTCAAACATACAGAGTCTCAAGCTCTTTATAGTAGTAAAATTATTATGTAGTAAGACACTTATTCTTGTACTAGTAAGATTGCCGGATATTCAGTCATAGTTGCCACGCTCGGCAGGCGGGTTGGCAAACGCAGTTTATTTATTCAGACGTCCTAGGAAGATGCTGCCCATCTCTAGCTTTTCATTTTCCCTTTGTCGACACTTATAAGTTTGTTGTCCTCGAACTGTCCAGCAAATTGAATGTAGAAATATATCTTTTAAATCAGATTAGTGTTTCCTGGCATTAATGCGCTCAAACATACAGAGTCTCAAGCTCTTTATAGTAGTAAAATTATTATGTAGTAAGACACTTATTCTTGTACTAGTAAGATTGCCGGATATTCAGTCATAGTTGCCACGCTCGGCAGGCGGGTTGGCAAACGCAGTTTATTTATTCAGACGTCCTAGGAAGATGCTGCCCATCTCTAGCTTTTCATTTTCCCTTTGTCGACTTTTAAGACACGGGATGAGATAGGGTGGTAGATTCTCTTTAGCCCTCACATGAATTTATTTGATCATAATCATCAGTGTCATAAAAGTCCCTAAGGGAGATGGGACTTTGCTAGGTCAAGACAATCCATTACACACTTTTTGACATACAACGTGGCAAATACTCCATGCCTCACC
The DNA here is from genome assembly GCA_019845155.1 of Luehdorfia chinensis. Classification (NCBI taxonomy): domain Eukaryota; kingdom Metazoa; phylum Arthropoda; class Insecta; order Lepidoptera; family Papilionidae; genus Luehdorfia; species Luehdorfia chinensis. The sequence goes on from JAHVAK010000445.1 coordinate 398,156, forward strand.
CATTTACACTTCCCCTATTAACAATATGAGATTTGCCTTATGCTTAAATCCTAATCGAGTAAATATAAATTCATTTCAGTAGAAAAACAATGCACGCTGTTCTGTTCGTAAAAAGCTAAACCCTTTCAGCCTTATAAAAATTTCTATAATATTTCATTTTGTTTTTATTCTCTTAGGTAAACGAGTGCCTAGAGCATTGTTGGCATTTCATTTTAAAATTGACTCTTATAAAAACCGTTATTCAAAAAAGGGCCGTTTGTATAGCAGTGAGATAGTCCAATTTTTTGTTCCTTCGTTGATGTTTTTGGAAAGTTCTCCAGATAACAATATTCCCTCTTCAATTCCACTTCCTAGATACAGACTTCGGACGTGTGGTGGCGTCCCGGACGTGTGGTGGCGTCTTAAGAGAAACAACTAAACCATGTGTGTGTCCTAAAAGTCGACAGAGGGAAAATGAATACCATGAGATGGGCAGCAGCATCTTCCTGGAACATCTGAATAAATAAACTGCGCTTGCCAACCCGCCTGCCAAGCGTGGCAACTATGGCAAAATCCCCACAAAATGAGAGCTACTATCTTTTTTTGACAATCTATGTGGGAAGCCTATGTTCAGCAGTGGACTAATGATAGGCTGAAATGATGATGATGATGTTACAGACTTTAAAAAAGTACTGAACTATTTTAATTAAGATTAAATGGCTTATCAGCCAGAGTACCTGAGTCGCCAGAGTACCTGAGTCGCCAGAGTACCTAGGCCTAGGTCCTAGGTACCTAGGTAGGTATTTGGGCAAGAACATATATATGTAGTTGGTTTTCGGGTCTCATTTTACTGTGCGTGTAAAATTTATGTTTGTAAATCTTGTATGCTCTTTAGTTACTCTGCCTTCTGTGTCGTTCAAACCGAAATACGATAATGTTTGCACACTGCTTGACAGCAGAATAACTGTCGCTGCGGCGATGGTACATCAACTTTACTGGTGGTAGAAATCTTTTGCAGGAATCCATCTAGGTAGGTACCACCCCAGGCCAGTTATTCTGCCGCAAAGCAATAGTGTGCAGTCATTACTGCGTATCGGATTTCGGCACTTACCATCATGTGAACGTTTTGCTCGTCTCGTAACTTTGTCAATAAAAAAAGAAAAATTACTAGAAATATTCTTAAATCGAAATGAATACTTTTTGAAGTGAAACTTCTTAGGTGGCGATCCGATAATTGGACGAGAATTGAGAGTGAAATTTCCAGGACGCGTTTTTTTTTAGGCAAATTTTGTTACATGAGATAGAAGAAATATTTAACGTAGATACGGGGGAAAAGGTGACTATGGAATTTAAATCTAATATACAGTTTTTAATTTATGTTTATTTATTTTTATTTCACTTCTGTCACATGTACTGAGCTGCAACATCTTAATATTTCTGGGAGGAGGAGACGGCCTTCCCAAATCAGTAAGATCACCCAATCTGGTGAGTGGCTACCCTTTTCATCGGCATTATCTTCCACTAAATTTGTGATCCCCACATAACATGAATAATGCTGCCAGCTTCTCCCAACCACAGCAGCAACGTTGGCTGCCGATGCCATCGCAGTCACATTAGCAGAATAATGTCTATCAACTACTGAGGGTCGAAACGAAACCTGGGGAGGACCCCAGATCAGCCAGGCTACCCGATCTGGCGATTAGCTAACATTTTCCTTTGCAAAATCATCCATTAAGAATATTACTCTATAAGCCGCCCGGCCTTGAGAGGTACCCCGGTAATCAGAGGACGCCAAATCGTCTCCGTATGTAGTAACCCATATAAGAAAGCTTACTTCTCCAAAGGGACGAAAGTAATGCCGTCTGGCTTTTGCGAACATCCTAGAAAAAAATTACAACGATTTGAAAACGAGGTAAATAAGGTATACTATTTTACACACGTTGCTCACACATACATTTTCAAACATTTTTCTTTTAGTCTGACATATTATTAGTTATAAACTGAGTCAATAATTGTTCCAGGCCATTATGATTTATATATTTTGCAGCCTTTATATTGCCATCTTATACTTGCCATCGAATCGAGCAAATTGCAATATAATTTAGATATAAATATGCGGTTTAACAATTTCAATAAAACGATGAACACTCTTGAGAAACTCCCCTTGTTTGCATTTCAATTAATTGTAATAAAGTGGGCGATCCGTTTGAACTTCTCACTTTAAAATTGATTTTGATATTTCCACCGCATTATTAAAAGATATGATCTTCTGTTTACTTAAGTACATTTACGTAAATCTTCCTCAGGGATTGTCATGAATGTTTCATAATGTTAATCATAGACCGTCATTGCTCGGATTTGCTTTGCACTGCATATAATTATATGAATATTTTCTAATAATCTATTTGTATAAAGATTTCTTATATTTACGCGAACACTACACATTTAAATGAAACTAATTTTACGGATTTTATCGCGTTTGTTTTTGTTATTTATGACCCGACGTTTCGAGTGCTTTACAGCATCCATGGTCACGGGGGGGCTGAGGTGACAGATGTCCTGATGTCATAGTTAACCCGGAGTACCTTCAGCTTTTAATAATTATTTGTGGTCCGATCTACGCAGAAAGAGCTAACTGTGTCTTGAAGTCTTGCAGTGGTATGCTTGGTTTTTGACTTAATTTTACTAATTATAGGATCCCAAGCTGGTGGTAATACCCAACCATCTTCTCTATTAAAATTAGGATGTTTTTTAATTTCAATAGCCTCGCGAATCATCCTTGGTAGGAATCGGTGTTCTTTTGCGAGGATTTGTGGTTTATCAAATCTGATGTAATGGTTTGGATGATCCAGAATATGGTCACAGACTGCAGACTTCCTGGGGCGGCGATGCTTCACATCAGCTATATGTTCTTTTACGCGGGTTTTTACTGATCTTTTTGTTTGCCCTATGTAAGAGAGACCACATTCACAATCCAGCTTGTATACTCCTGCATCTTGTAGAGGGATGTTACACTTGACAGATGGTAAAAATTGACTTATCTTCTTCGGCGGCTTGAAAAATGTTTTTATGGAAGCCCGCTTCAAGATATAGCCAATCTTGTTAGGATTTCTAATTACTAAAACATCTAGAAAAGCTAAAGAGTTATTTGTCTCTAACTCCATTGTAAATTGTATTTTAGAATTAATGGAGTTAAGGTAATCTTTGTTTCAGAGAGCACAAGGGATCTGTGACAGTAAACACCTGGCCGCCGAGCTTCAGCATGTCAAGCAAGTTTTGCAAGACAACAAGCTTCGGGTTCCGCGCCTTCATCGCAGTGACCGAGTGAAGCCGGCCACAGTCGAGTCACGGACAAGATTGGCTATATCTTGAAGCGGGCTTCCATAAAAACATTTTTCAAGCCGCCGAAGAAGATAAGTCAATTTTTACCATCTGTCAAGTGTAACATCCCTCTACAAGATGCAGGAGTATACAAGCTGGATTGTGAATGTGGTCTCTCTTACATAGGGCAAACAAAAAGATCAGTAAAAACCCGCGTAAAAGAACATATAGCTGATGTGAAGCATCGCCGCCCCAGGAAGTCTGCAGTCTGTGACCATGTTCTGGATCATCCCAACCATTACATCAGATTTGATAAACCACAAATCCTCGCAAAAGAACACCGATTCCTACCAAGGATGATTCGCGAGGCTATTGAAATTAAAAAACATCCTAATTTTAATAGAGAAGATGGTTGGGTATTACCACCAGCTTGGGATCCTATAATTAATGAAATTAAGTCAAAAACCAAGCATACCACTGCAATACTTCAAGACCCAGTTAGCTCTTTCTGCGTAGATCGGACCACAAATAATAATTAAAAGCTGAAGGTACTCCGGGTTTAATATGACATCAGGACATCTGTCACCTCAGTCCCCCCGTGACCATGGGTGCTGTAAAGCACTCGAAACGTCGGGTTATAAATAACAAAAATAAACGCGATAAAATCCGTAAAATTAGTTTCATTTAAATATTTGTATAAAGATCAATAACAAAAAAAAATACTTAATCAGCCCACGGTGAAATTTTTCATGGGAGTGTTTTTTAGACCCAAAGGCACATGCTTTTTCCCCGGACGAGTCGAACTTGATATAGCTTCCCAAAATAATTACACCCCAAACTACAACAATAATTAATACATTAAATGCACTTAATCTCATCATCATCATTTCAGCCTATCACTGGTCCACTGCTAAACATAGGCCTCTCCCATAGACAGTCACAAGCGTTTACAGCTCTCAATTTGGGGGGATTTTGCCATAGTTGCCACGCTTGGCAGGCCGGTAGGCAACCACAGATTTTTTATTCAGATGTTCCACAAAGATGCTGCTGCCCATCTCCTAGTTTTAATTTTCTCTCTGTTGACTTTACGACACCCCACGAGATGCGACGGGGTGGTAGATTCTCTTAAGCCGCTGTTGCAGTAAAATTTATACTATTAGTATCGCTTTTAGAAATTATTCCTATATTTTTGACATGGCTATCATAAAAACAGTTTCTGCTTAAAAGTCTTTTAAGCAAGGAAATATTCCTCCCCAGCGTAATTTTTCTATTGTTGCGTTGTAAAGAGTTTGAAAATTTTAAAATAAGATAAAACAACTTGAAATTGCCTTAAGCACAACACTTTGTAAGATATTTTTTAAATTGGAAAAGTTAAGTCGTGTCATCGCAATCTTATCAGTTTATTAGTAATCTAATTTAAGGGAAGTTGTAACAACAGTAAGTTATTTAAAGTAGCGACAGATTTGTTAAATATTTGACAAATATTACTTTAGGGCATAATTGGGCATAAGAGACTTTAGAACTATTGTCTCAGGGCGACGGGCGCTGGTCGGTGCCACACAAAAATGTTCGGTGTGCCAGATCATTTGTTATGGGTAGACTGCACTTACCATCCGGTAAACGTTTTGCTTGTCTCATTCTCTTATAAAACATATTAAAATTCGGTAAAGAATTGTTTTAATATGATCAATGAAATATTACACAAGGATTGAAAGAAGTGCGCGCAATTTGTTCAAACTCTTTCCACAAACTTTTTCTCTTTACGTATTAATACTCGTATATAGATATTGTATTTACTGAATTTCGGATTTATTTTGTAAACATTTTTATTTTATTTGATAAAAATGACAGAACGAGGAAAACGTTCACCTGATGGTAAGTGCAACGTCTGTCTATAACAAATGCTGTATCACCCAGAACATTTATGTGTGACACTGCGCCCGTAACCCTGAGACATTAGTTCTCAAGTCTCATATGGACAGTGATTACGCTAGCTTTCAGCGCCCTTCAATCCGAAACACAGTAATGTTTGCAGACTAGTGCTTCACGGCAGAATAACTGGCCCTGGGGTGGTAACTACCTAGACGGATTCCTACATAGGAATCCCACCACCAGTAAAATTTGACGAGATAATTTAATAAAAAATTTTCTTCTTTTAGTTCTGGCATTCAATAGAATTCTGCCAATGTCAAGTCAGTCACGGAAGTGACAATAGATAATTAAAAATGCCCATAAAACGATCGACAGTAAAATGATACTCGTAGTTGACTTTTTCTGAAGATTTATTTGACTGATGGAGACAAAACGAAAAGTACAATTAGGTCTTAAATTGAATTTTCCTATCACTGTACACTTTCTCAAACACTTGCTGCATAATAAACTATCACTATTAAACATAAAAATCAAAATAAGTATACACAGAAATTAGAAAGTTCAATTAAAACACCACCACTAACTAAAAGTCTTAATAAAAAATATTTAATATTGTCGAGTAATGTGATAAGCAAACATTGTCAAATTACCCGACGAGATTGATGATCGTTCCATAAAACCAATGCTCGTGAAAGAATAGAAGAATACTTTAAAAGTGTAACTTTTCGCCTTCTACGAGTTTATTCCTTTTATTATGAAGCTTCATAAAGTTCTTGAGCAATGACAAAGTATCTGAAAGTTTCCGTTACATCTACATAAACGTGTTCGCGTTTTCTTTTTATTCATACCATTTAAATTTTGTGATTTTAAAAATAATCTTTGATGAAGAAAACGAAGTTAATTTGCTAAGAGGCGTTTACCAGATAAATCAAATTAGCTATTATTTCATTAAATTAATGAATTTAGAGTAATTTCCATATATGTTGCTACATATACAAAATCGGTGGGTATTTTTTATTGTATAAAGTGACGAAACGAGCATAACGTACACCTGATGGTAAGTGAAACATCTGCACATAACAAATGCTGTGTCAAGCAGAACATTTCTTTGTGACATCACACTGCCCCTGTCACCCTGAGACATCAGTTCTTAAGTCTCATATGCCCAGTAACCAAAGTGTGACGCCACTGGTTGCGCGATAACTTAGTCTGCTATAAAAACGTTTGTCGTAACTCGGATGGGGAATTCTTTGATCTACCGTTGAATTGTGCGGTGTTATTCTAATTAAACAAGCACAATACAATATAATACGTACAATAACAATACGTATCTTACGTGACCAGAATCGGACCAAACTATACATAACAGTTTGTTTGGTTGGTGACATTTTATCGATGAATTATCTTAAAGATTAGTATTGACTACTTGATTTAATATTTCCTTGATTATTGATATTTAAGAAAACTGTGCTAAAAATAGCGTCGTGTAATGGTTATATAACTGCTTTGTAGATTACTAGAATTAACTATTGTGATAGAAAAGAGGATACCTGCGAAGTTTCTTTCCTTTGATTCTTCTCCGTCAGAGGAATCTTATTACGAAACGGCAGTAGATTTAATGTACCTCTCTTTTAAAAGTAAATAATTAAAAAAGGTTTTATGTGTAATTGTATTTATTATTTATATATTATATTTTCTTACTCTTTACATTTATATTTATCTAACACGCGCATAAGCAAACTAACACCGCCACAGGGAACCGCCCTCAGATACCCTCCATCACTGCAACACTACCACTACGTACAGTATACACCACTATAGCCTTGGTATTCTAGCAGTGGTCCGAGTACGTGTTTATGGGAAAGACACACAATACAGCGTTTTAAATACTTCCTAACAAATGAGCGCAACCCCGGGAACGAGAAATGACGTAAAATAAGTTCCATCGTCTTATCATACCGAATGTGGTCTTGGTCATCATAAAATACACGAAGTAAGCGTAGTCTATACCCCTTGGGCATGCTATATGCACACGGGATTCTTCTCCAATCGAAGAGTATTTCATATAGAAAAGCCCTTTTCGTAACACATATCTGGAAGGATCTAGGTGACCGTTATTTAGTTTTTCCTATGAGATCAAGTGTCTCTTCATCAGCAGATTGAGCCAACTTAGCCCAATTTTTTGGATTTTGAATATGGCATATATAAAGCAGAGTTTCTACTTAAGTATTCAGCATGGGACATTAAAGACCCTCGACTATACTCGAAAGTATACTGAATATTTTGCATGGATAGCCACCACCTAGCTACACGGGGAAGCAAGTCCTTTTTACGCTCAGTTAATTTTAAAGCGTTGCAGTCCGTAATGATTTTAAAAGGCACTCCTAGCAAGTACTTTCTAAAGTTTTGGAGGGCTTTTATTACCGCCAAGGTTTCCAATTCATACGAGTGGTAAGTATAGACTCTGCATGTTGCGTTGACTTGCTGCAATACGCTACAGCCCGTCTAAGTCTACCCTTATGAATGTGGATGAGAACTACCCCATAGCCGATAGCACTTGCATCCGTGTGCAGTTCAGTCGGTAGCCGCGGGTCATAAATGGCAAGGACAGGTACGTTCTTCAGAAATTCAATTATGTATTTCCGAGCTTGGTCTTGTTCGACTCCCTACTCAAAAGGAACATTATTCTTGGTTAGGCGTTCGTCATGTTCGTCGAGCAGAATTTGGAATATACCTTCTAAAATACCCCGCTAGACCAAGAAACTGACGGATTTGCTTAACTGTAACGTTAATCAGATATTAATAAGCTAATCCGTCAGTTTCTTCAGGCTTCGGAGAATCAATAAGAATTTGGACTTTTCGCATGCTCCGTCTAACCTGACCTGACCTATTGAGCTAGTGAGCGTTTCTAGAAGTTGTCGTAACAAGGGTAACCTATCAGGTAGTGAACTATACAGCAAAAATAACATCGTCTATATAAACTCGGACCTTTCCTGAACCTATAAACGGCTTTAAGGGTCTATGTAATTATTCTTTGATATACCCCGGGAGCATGGGAAAGTCCATACGGCATCTTGATGTATGCAAAATTACCCTCGGGGGTCACGAATGCGTTTTTTGCGATCGAGTCTGGTTCCATCAGGACTTGGTGGAAGCCCGTTGCCATTTTTAAGCTCGTGAAGTATCTACTTAACCGTAACATATCGATGTGATAGTCTATTAGCGGCAAGGGAAACTTATCTTTAACTGTACGTGAATTTAAAACCCTAAATTCTTCTTAACGAAGATCACGGGGTACGCGTATGGGAATTCCGAGTCACGTATGACTCTTGTCCATTAAATCCTTAACACGACGTTTCTCATCTTACGATAAATTATACGGCCTGTAACATAACATCTTGCTATTGGAGACTTCTATTTTCATGCTACCAGTCGTGACTTTTGAAGAAGCTGTGCCACTTATAAAATAACTCAAAAATTCACTTATACCCGACAAAAGGCGCTCCTTATCATCACCTTCACGGGGTGTCTTTACATTACCATTTTCATAAATCTCATTCACAGACAAAGGAATGCGTGAGTCCGTCAAAAGTTGAACACCATTTCGTCGGATGTATGTGATGCTCTCGCGATTAAGGATGTCGGTGCCTATGTTTAAGCAGAACTACGGTCAAAAGTGTGGTTGCGGTGGCTGAGGTTCCGAGCTTATCGACAAAAAACAAGGCACTATCTTAATGAGCGTCAGAACAAATTAAGACTCGATTTAGACATGAACATTGTGTGTGCTCTGGTTGACGACTGGCCTCCAAGGTTGAAGGCCTGGCTTCAACGTCAACGATGGATTTCGAATAACTTTAATAAAATTAAAGTTCAGTTAGCTACTATTGTTTTCATTTACATATTTTATACAAAAAACAAAAGTCGAACAATTTATTTAATGGAGTGTTTGTGACATAACTTATAACCTGACTAGGTATGTATACTTTTTCTTCGTCGTGACGACCACGTGGCCTAGTGGTCTGAGTACCTGACTTCTACACCGCGGGTCCTGGGTTCGAATCCCAGCCGGAAGTAACATTTGTGCTAAAACAAAAATTGTTGGTTTTCGGGTCTGGATGTGTTGTGATTGTCCCCATGTTTCTAACTAAAATATTCGGAAGTTGTCGCCATGAACTTAAAAGTCCTTAAACTAATGCCACGTGAAAAACAATTTTATATGATCAACACAACCATATTTCAGGACATTTACGTATATTGACATTCGGTTGTCAAAGAAATATGATATGATAATATAATACAAAGAAGATATGTTTTGTTTATTTGTGAAAAATATAACAATGATACATTTCGAATCTCCGTTTGAATTGAAAATTACAACGGAATCGTAATTTATTATCTTCTCTGAATAGAAAATCATTATGAAATGAAAGTATCAATACAGGAATTTACACGGCATTTTACGTTTGTAAGTTTCTCTACAATTTAATACTTGTCTTTTTTATAATCAACTAAATGAGTCATATCTGTTTCTGATACATCGCCTATTGTTAACTATGACAATCTGCATATTTCATGTGTTTACCCATACTTAATATTATAAATGCGAAAGTAACTCTGTCCCTCTTTCTGTTTACCTTTTCACGCTTTAACCGTCGAACCGGTCTTGACCAAACACGACCCAAACCTCTGGGTCGTGTTTCGTCAAGATCGGTTCGTCAAACTACCCAGTTTACATCCTGTAGACGTATAACGATACTTTTTATTTCGAAAAATAACAAACTTTTGGCATTTTAAATAAACCTAAATCCACGCGGACTTACTCGTGGTCTCTAGCTAGTGAAGTTAATTAATAAATAATAATAATAGATCGTTTATTTCAAGTATCATGGGCTCATATTATGTTAGTAACAAAGAACTAAATAACTATGTTAGTTGGTGACAACAACAGTTATTTATGTACAACTGTTGGGGATATGTAATCCAGCATAGTGCATCACATAATATGGACAGTCCACCCTGTCCGGTATCATCCGTAGGATGTGGCAATCTGCGTTCATTCTGGGGCTGAAATGATGATGATGATGAATATATAATGAAATCAGTCGTTATATGTCACGTTACGTCACAGGCAACTTGTGTCCGGCCGTAAAAAAATAAGTTACAGACTATAAATATATAATGTTTATATAGGGCATAGGCCTCCTCTCATTTCTGAGAGGCCCGGCAGTATGGGGTACTGCCGGACTCAATGCGGGTCGTGAACATCACTGTTATATAATTATTCATAATTGGAAATCATACTCAGTGGCTGAATGTCGTAGAGTCAATATCATTTGATAATGCCTCGTTTTGTGGTGAAACACGTGTCGTGGTCTCGACTTCAGTGGTGTATGTTGCCTACTGGTAGTGTTGCAGTGGTGGAGGGTCTGGGAGGAATGGGATTCTGGTGACGGTTCCCGGTGATGGTGTTACTTGCTCGTGCACGCTACTGTGGTAGGGCGGGCGGTGCTCTTCAAAACTAGGAAATATGCACCATTTTATATTTTGAATGCGGATCTTAGCAAATTAACTATCTCTCCTTCATTATAATGGATTTTCGCAAAGTAACGCCTGATTCTAATAACTAAATCATACTTATTTCTTCGCACTTCTACGCCACAGTTGATATTTTTGTAAAAACACAAATGTTTGGTTCGGTATTACATTTTTTAGGAGAAAGTGATGAGACGTGAGAAAACGTTTACCTAAAGGTATGTTCGATGTCTCAGCAAATGCAGTATCACCCAGTAGATTTCAGTGTGGGACCACATTACGCCTATCCCGCTGTGACATCAGTTCTTAAGTCTCGTATGCCCAGTGATTACACTAGCTCTCAGTGCCCTTCAGCACGAAACACAATAATGTTTGCTCACTACTGCTTCAGGGCTGAAACACTGGCCCTGCGGTGGTCCCTACCTAGATTACTGGGTATTCCTACCTACCACCAGTAAATAACACTAAAGCTGTTTCAATTACAGGACATCGGTGACTTAAGAGTCGATATATCACCCCATTGTGGTTAAGAAGATTATTATTTTAAGGAATTTAACTATTTTATAGTATTTGACTTAGTGGAAAAATCTCGTGATCAAAGGGCCCCAGGGCTTTCCAAATAGTTGACATGTATGGTACTCAGTACAGTCTGCAATGTGTGAATTTTAATCTTAAGTAATCAGTTTAAGTCTTCTCTAATCTAAAAAAAAAATAAAAATAATCTACCATCCCAGCACATTCCGTGGGTTTCGAGAAAGTCGGATTTTCGCGGTTTTTCCGGACCGAAGACTCGAAGATCTTCAAGAACAGAGCCTAATTCTCTTTCAAATGCCCGCAATGCCCTCGCAATTGCTCTGGTATTGAAGATGTTCATTGGCATAATAAATAATTTAGGTTGATTATAATTCAAATTATTTACAAACCTTAATTATTTAGAACGGTAAACCACAGCAGCGTACGTGTAAAGTACCTCGCAGGTGACGGGCTTATATCAATCCGCCTTATGATCGTTGTTTACGAGAATAATAATATATTCCATCTGAATAGTTACCACCGTAATGCCAGTTATACATTACCGGATTTAAATCTGAAGAACACCGATAGCTAGAGTAATTACTGGGCTTTTGAGACTGGTAGGATTCTTATGCAGGAATCCGTCTAGTTAGAAACCACTCTGGGGCCAGTTATAGTGTGCAAAAATTACTGTGTTTCGGTTTGAAGGGCACAGAGAGCTAGCGTAATCACTGGGCATATGAGACTTAAGAGCTGACGTCTCGGGGTGACGAGCGTAGTGTGGTGTCACACAGAAATGTTCTGGGTGACACAGCATTTGTTATGGGCAGACGTTGAACTTACCATCAAGTTAACGATGTACTCGTCTCATCACTGTGTCCTAAAAAAATTAGGAGAATAATTAGCAATGCTGTTTAAACTAAAGCACGAAAAGACTCTCCAGCAGTGAAAAATATAATAACTTCCCTGTTACAGCTCGTTAACTTCATTATCGAATCATTAGTCACGAGAAATGATAAAACTGTTGGAACTGCAACTTTAATGAGGTTTGCCCATTCAGTGCGGAAGTAAGCTTGCAGACGACATCGATAACAAGGTAAAAAAGGTTTTTTTGGTTTTATTCATTTGTAACTTGTACAAATTGAGGTAGCAATGAGTCGAGGTAGCTCAGGGCGCCTGCGTTAAATACGCGAGCGACCTGAGTTCGATCCCAGCGTCGGCACTAAATTTTCCTGCGTGTTGAAGTCTGTGGTGAAGGAAAACATTGTGAGGAAATCTGCATGTCAGAGAAAAAATATTCCGAAGACTTGTGAAGTCCGTCAACCTGCATTGGGGCAGCGTAGCGGGCTCTTCCCGGCTCCAAAACTCTCTACGAAATGAGACGATGCCTGTGCTCAGCTGTGGGACATTTATAGGATGTTACTTTTTTTTAAGGTAGGCAGTCAACCTTTTTGAGAATATAATTATATAGATGATTATGAAATATTTTTCGGTTAACAACAGGTGATAGTCACGTCCTTGACGTTTTCTTTAGAATGGAATTAAGTGGCACGATGATCAAATCGTTTACCTGACTGTAAGTTGCACTCTGCACAGTTACGGTCTCATCCAGAAATTTTAACTGAAATGTGACGTCTATTCTAAATATTCCTATGACGACCGCGCGAAAGAAAGAAAGTTTATTCTTTGCATCGGACATACAATTTGAAAATAACATAAAAAAACAGCATAACTATGTCAGTGTAAGTAGGCGCCACTAAATGGAGCGACGACCTGCACGGTTTTGAGGGAAGTCGATGGATGCAGGTAGCTCAGGACCATGTTTTGTGGCAATCTATGGGGGAGGCTTACGTTCAACAGTGTACTAAAATAGGCTGACATGATGATGATGATGATGAATTTCAAAAAAAGAATGCACCTTTTTTCTAGTTTTTAGTTTATTTATAGTTTGTTTTAGTTTTATCTTTTTTTAGTCTTAATTTCAACATTTTCGTATATGTTTTGGTTTCTTAAAATGTATGATGGCTGCTCGTGAGTTTTTCTGATTGAGGAATAACAGCGCTGCAGTTAGGCCACTGCAGCATTGTTTAGTCGGATGCCTTTTTGTTGCTGTAGTCCTATATTGTGTAATTGATTACGACCTTTATTGTCGAATGTCTGAATTACAAAAGCAAATAAATTATTTTTCTTTCTTTTTTAATTACGTGTACACTTGTTGCTCTTATTGCTTCCGACAGTGAAGTATATACTAATTAATATATATTAATATTATAAAGGGAGCGCAATATTGCGACTTTGTTTTTGACTTTATGCAGGAATCCGTCTAGGTAGGTACCACCCCAGGGCCAGTTATTCTGCCGTGAAGCAGCAGTGTGCAAACATTACTGTGATTCGGTTTGAAGGGCACTGTGAGCTAGCGTAATCACTGGGAATATGAGACTTAAGAACTGATGGATGAAAAAACAAATAAACACATCAAAAAAGAAATATCCGGAACTACTGCACCTATTTGAAAAATTCTTTTACAATTTGAAAGGAATTGTAATTCCAGATGGGCATAGGCTATATATTATGTATAAATATATTATAGCTAAAAGTACCCGGGCAAAGCCGGTGCGTGCCACCGCAGTGCTGGTTATTTTGCAGACAAGCAGTGGTGCGCTAAAATCCCAGTGTCTAAAGGGCACTGCTATTTTTTTACACGAGAAAGTGAGGCGTGCAAAACATTCACCTGATGCTTAGTGAAACATCTGCCCATAACAAATGCTGTGTCACTCGGAATTTTTTCTAAGTGGCACCACACCGCGCCCGTCACCCTTAAACATCGGTCTTAAGTCCCATATGTCCAGTAATTATTTTTTTATTTAAAAATTGTACATATGGCGGACTTAATGCCTGAAGGCATTCTCTCCCAGTCAACCATAAGCCTAAGCAGAGATAAACATACGATAGGCGGTGCAGCAAAATTTAAAAAGAAAAGAAATAGAAAAAATAATAATAATGTATACATAGACGGTAATAAAATATACATTATTATACCAATACAAACTCATTTAACATATATACACATACATACATATCTATGTAGATAGAGAGCTTATGTATATGTATACATAAGCTCTCAGTGCCCTACGGATTGAAACACAGTAATTCTTGCACACTATTGCTTCACGACAAAATAACTGGCCCTGGGGTGGTATCTACCTAGACGGATTCCTTTATAGGAACCCTACCACCAGTGTAATTACTGGGCATATGAGTCTTAGGAACTTTTTTTTTATATGGGGAAATGCCTAACGCACACCCGCCTTCACGGGGGGAAGGACTGGTTATGTCGGATTTGAACCGACTAAAACCCCATGGTGTTTCGCCTTCGCCGCATGTTGGCAGGGCCACGGGAACGCTCGCGCACATATCCGCGACGCCACCGGCGCCGGCCGCCTGTCATCGGCGGCCCCTCCTCGGGAGAGGACAACTCCTCTCCTGTCTCCTTCCTAGTAAGGCGCGCCGGAACTCCACCTCCACCGCGACTCCACCTCGGCTGCGAAGGGCCGGGTGAGCAGTGCCGACTCACTCCTCCCTCCAGCAGTCCACCATCACCGCATCCACGGTATGGCCCCACCAGAGTCGCGGAGGATAGGAAGAGAGGCAACCATACACCTACAGCTGCGGAGGGCAGCGTTCTGCACCCCTCCAGCAGTCCACCTGTTGGCATCCAGAGTGGGCTTGCGTAACCCCCTCGGAGCGACCTCCTCGAGTCAGGATGACGCCACAGGGAAACCTTGTGGGTGACTAATTCCCCGCCACGGCAAGGCGAGAACCTATTGGGATGGATGAGTCTTAACAACTGTCTCAGGGTGAGTGCGATGTGTTGGGTAACACAACATTGACTATGGTTGTAAACGTTGCACTTACCTTCAGATGAACGATTGGCTCGCCTCGTCTCATTCTTCGAAAAAAAAATGTGCAGTCCAATTGCCCAGACCGGGACAGTGTGGAGGCATCTTCCCGGATCAATAACCCTCTCTAAAACGACAGAGACCTATAACCAGCTATTTATAGGCTACTATCTGATGCCCGTGAATTCTTCGGCGTGTATATAGGTTTTTTTATGTATCCCGTGAGAACTACTTGATTTTACGGAATTGAAAGTACTCTATGTCCGTCTCCAAGATGCAAGCTATCTGTGTGCCAAATTTTGTCATGATTGATTTGGCGAGTGACCAGTGGAAAGGTAACAAGCAGACTGAGGGATAGAGTTACTTTCGGATTTAGCACCAGATTTACTTTTTCAGATTGACGGACGGGACGGAACGGGTATATTACGAATAGGTAGACAACATCTAGATATAATAAAGTATAGATGTTTTAGATAAAACGACTAGATATATATATTCGCTGCATAATATCACTAAAAACCAATATGTAATCGCTATAGAATAGTATTTATTTGTTCAGAATTTAAAGCATAAATGGCAAATTGTGTGACGAATCGGCTGTTGTCGGCCGTTATCGCGATGACGTCATCGCATTATCTTAGATAAGGGCCGGTTGCGTCACCGAGTCGTAGAGTCGAAATCACTTGATAATGCCTCGTTTTGAGGTGAAACACGTGTCGTGTTCTCGACTTCTGTGGTGTGTATTGCCTAGTGCTACCACTGTTGTTGTAGTGGTGGAGGGTATCTGGTGGCGGTATTGGTTTTCTTGTGCACGCTGTTGAGGGAGGGCGGGCGGTGCTCTTCAAAACTAGGTAATACACACCATTTTACATTTTGCATGCGGATCTTAGCAAATTCACTTTCTCTCCTATACTATAATGGATTTCCGCAAAGTAACACCTGATTCTATTAATTAAGCATAAAATTGAATTTCGTAAAGCTAGTGTCAGTATTGATTACTTAGTTTTGAGCCATGTGGTGGCGGTGGCGTACATCATCCCGTGAGTGTCGTTGAAGTCGACAGAGGGAAAATAAAAACCAAGAGATGAGCTGACATCTTCCTGGAACAACTGAATAAATAAACTGCGGTTTCCGACCCGTCTACCAAGCGTGGCAACTATAGCAAAATATTCCCAAAATACTACAAACTTTTGTGGCAATCTATGGGGGAGGCCTAACGATAGGCTGAAATGATAAAGATAAAGACTTAGTGTTACTAAAAGTTCACGAACGTGATAGACGCGTTCAATAAGTAGAAAGAACCTTCGCGTCTGAATTACAACGGTTGCGAACTATTTAATATGAAAGTATAACAAAACAGTTTCTTATCATAACATTGAAAGCTGTATAATATTCAGCCAACCATTATAACACTTCAAGCTCCTATATACGTGAACTTATCACGTATATAGGAGCTTGAAGTTTATTTCGAAACAAATGTATAAGTTATTCACAAAGTTTGTTCTATTCTTCGTTGACTAAGAATTTTTTTCTTTGCTTAATTGTTTTACGTAACAGAAGAAAACATACATACATACATACATAGGATCACGACTGTATCCCATAAGGGGTAGTCAGAGACTGGGCACTCACTGCAAAAACAGATGACTGCCACAATCCACGTTTCACCAAAACAATAAAATGCACTTGGTGTGATAGGTGGTGAGCCCATCGCCACCATGCGCTGTTGGGTGCACAGTGCAGTTTAATTTCTTACTCGCCTTTTACGAGATCCATTGGATGAGATGGAGTGATTGTATACTTTTAACGAGCCGCCACCACACGGCTATAAGAAAACATAGTTAAAATAAAACTTTCATTTACTAATACTAATGTCTGTCCCTTGAGTCATCACCAATAATTTATAGCTACTTGGCTTGTTAACTATATTTTGTGAAAAACGAGGTACAATGGTCTGGAATTTCTTTTGTTAACTTTCAAGTCGTTTATTTAACTTTACTTTGATGTGTGTAAAAAAGTAAAGTTACAGCCTATAAATGACCCACTGCAGAGCAAAAGCCTCTTTTCACTACTGAGTGGGTTTTGGAGCCGGGAAGAGTTCGCCACGCTGCTCCAATGCGGGTTGGCGGACTTCACATGTCTTCGAAATATTTATTACTTCTCAGACATGCAGGTTTCCTCACGATATTTTCCTTTACCGCTAAGCACGCGCTAAATCGACACTTAAAATTGCAATTCACAACTTTAGTGGTGCCGGCACCGGAAATCCCACCCAGGTCACTCGCGTACTATGAAATTTAAAGCGCATTTCGTACCGTTGGTGTCGTAAGGGAAATAACGATATAAAAATTTATTTATTTGATTTTTAATGATAGGTGTCCGGTAGAGTAGAATCACATACTATTGTAATTTTATGTAAATCTGAAACAAAATAATTATAGCTAATAGAATCAGGCGTTACTTTGTGGAAATTCATTATAATGAAGGAAAATAAATTAATTTGCTAACATCACTTGATAATGTGTATATTACCTAGTTTTTTGAAGAGCACCGCCGCCCTCCCTCAGTAGTTTGCACAAGCAAACTGACACCGCCATCAGAAACCACCACCAACCACAATACTACTACCAGGTAACCACACTACACCACTGAAGTCGAGAACACTACACGTGTTTCGCTCCAAAACGAGGCATTATCAATCAAATTGAATCAATCAAAGTGTCATAGTCTCTACGACAGACAGTCTCGGTAACTAGGTCTCAAAAAATCTGTAGAATAAATTTTTATTAAATACAGATTTTTTTTTATTTCATAAAAGTGACGGATCGAGGAAAATCGTTCACCTGATGGTAAGTGTAACGTCTGCCCATAACAAATGCTGTGTCACCCGAGAAAATTACTGTGTGACACCACACTGCGCCTGTCACCCTGAGACATCAGTTCTTAAGTCTCATATGTCCAGTGATTACGCAAGCTCTCAGTGCCCTTCAAACCGAAACACAGTTATGTTTGCACGCTACTGCTTCACGGCAGAATAACTGGCCCTGGGGTGGTACCTACCTAGACGGATTATTGCATAGGAATCCTACCACCAGTAATAACATAAAACTTGTTGAAAGTCATTTTTTTAAACTACTGGTTCGCAAAAGATGCCTCGGTCCTGGGAAGAACCAGTAAGAAACCTATCGGGATTTTTTTTTCAATCATTTTTAAAATAATGTACAAATTAACTTACTTTCCTTCACAAAATAATTACTAAAAAGCAAAAAGTGATCAGTTGCTACTAAACTCCAGACAGTATTATCTCTGCGCGTTTTATTTCTTTTTCATCTTGGCCTTAGCGCTAATCCCGGTATAAGCCATGCTTCGCTTTTCCCAAAAGTATTGTTATTGTTCTTTTAATGTTAATAACGAAAAGGATGTTCTTGATTGTTTCTCCGGCTTATTTTAATTACTTTTTGTTTTCATTTTTTTTTATTGTATTCGAACTGCTGCTTCTCAAAGGCCGGGAACGCAACAACAATTCCTCTGATAGTACGAATGTTTATGGGCGGTGTCTCATCGGGTGATACGCCTGCTACTTTGCTGACTCTTTAATAAAAGAAACCATTGTGAAAATAAGACTTCAGTGCTTATCTTGCCTCGTCCTCTCAGATGCGAGGTGGTGTCAGTTTGCTCTTACCATCATGCGTCATCATGGTGTCAGTTTGCTCTTACCATCAGGTGAACGTTTTGCCCGTCTCGTCACTGTTTCCTTTAAAAAAACATCTTAAAAAAGTAGTGAAATTAAATTATACTGGCTATTCTATTTCGCTAGTTCTTTCTGCAGTACTGATAGGCGTGACGACCGCGTGGTGCAGTGGTCAGAATACCTGTGTTCTACGCCGCAGGCCCTGGGTTCGAATCCCAGCAGGAGCCATCTGTGTTAAAACACAAATTGTTGGTTTTCGTGTCTGATTGTGTTGTGATTGTCCCCGTGTTCTGACACTGTATCGTCGCCTACCTCCGTTCTTATCGCATTAGTGTTACATCGGGCGGGTAGTTTGGGACGAGTGAGTTTCCTCTGTGTTTGCGCGAACACTTGTGGCACTATAATATCACCTGCGCAGTCGATAGCCTTCGAAAATATTCGGAAGTTGTCGCCGTGATCGAAACCGATCAGGAGAACATCGTCACTGATAGACGTCGTCGTGTTTGAATCCGGACAGGAGGACATCAATAATTAAACTGCTCATAAATAGTTAATAGAATCAGGCGTTACTTTGCGGAAATCCATTATAATGAAGGAAGGTAAGTTACTTTGCTAAGATCCGCATGCAAAATATAAAAATGGTGTATATTACCCCCAAAACGAGGCATTATCAAGCGTCATAGACTCTACGACAGACGGCCGCCGAGACGTAGAGTCTATGACGCTTGATAATGCCTCGTTTTGGGGCGAAACACGTGTCGTGTTCTCGACTTCAGTGATGTATATTATCTAGTGGTGGTATTGTAGTGGTTGGTGGAGGGTACCTGGTGGCGGTTCCTGGTGGCGGTGTCAGTTTGCTTGTGCACGCTACTGAGGGAGGGCGGGCGGTGGTCTTCAAAAAACTAGGTAATATACACCATTATTATATTTTGCATGCGGATCTTAGCAAAGTAACTTACCTTCCTTCATTACTGCTCATAAATCTCATCTATTAATCGTTAATCAATTACAATCTGTTAGCTAACATAATCCCTGAACGTTTATCATGTTTATTTATTGAATAAACCGTAAATCGTATATAAGTAAATAAGCTTACATGTGTTATATGATGGACAATATTGCACACTAAGAAGTGTCAGTGTGCACATGTCTCAGTTCATGTTCACGTGCATATGTTTTTACATACGAGTAGGTTTATTAGGCTCGTATTTTATAACACGTATATGAGGTACGCGCCTCGTAAATAATCGTTGCTAATATTATAAATGCGAAAGTAACTCTCTCCGTCCCTCTGTCTGTTTGTTACCTTTGCTCGACTCGACCGTTGAACTGATCTTGACGAAATTCGGCACAGAGATAGCTTGCATCCTGGAGACGGACATAGGATACATTTTGTCCCTGACAATCAAATAGTTCCCACGGGATATTTAAGAAACCTATATCCACGCGGACGAAGTCGCGGGCATCAACTAGTGGGATATACAGAAAGGATAATAAAGTAGCGACCCGGTCCGGATATTTGATAGTATCGGCAAACATTTATGGACTTCATTCTCTAATGATACCGGTAATGCACAGCTCCTACGAGTATATGAGCTAGGGCAATTTGTAGTACACATAAGTCTTTGGTGTGTGGTGGCGGCTCGTTAAAAGAATACTACCACTCCATCTCATCCAATGGATCTCGTAAAAGACGAGTAAGGAATTAAACTGCACTGTGCACCCAACAGCGCATGCTGGCGATGGCCTCACCACCTAATACCAAGTGCATTATATTGTTTTGGTGGAACGTGGATTGTGGCAGTCATCTGTTTTAGCAGTGAGTGCCCAGTCTCTGACTACCCCTTATGGGATACAGTCGTGATCTTATGTATGTATAAGTCTTTGTGGAAAGATGCATATGCATGCGATCATAACGGTAACAACCGCAAAGCAAATTATTTTGTGGTTCTCGAGATTATGTCATACAGAAAGACAAACGCTCTCCAAGGGACTTCCTTTTATACTGTAGAAACTGTTGCCCGCGACTTCATCCGCGTAGATATAGGTTTTTTAAATATCCCGTGGAAACTATTTTATATATCCGATCTCAGTGTACAAGCTATCTCTCTGCCAAATTTCGTCAAGATCGGTTCAGCGGTTAAACCGTGAAATGGTAACAAACAGACAGAGGGACATAGTGTTACTTTCGCAATTATAATATTAGTATGGATGAATATAACTAAATTGATCGTCATACCGAGTCTTCGTCGTCGTCGTCGTCGTCGTTTCAGTCTATCACAAGTCCACTGCTGAACAGAGGCCTCCCCGATAGATAACCACAAGTTTGTAACTCTCATATTGGAGGGATTTTGCCATAGTTGCCACGCTTGGCAGGCGGGTTGGCAACCGCAGTTTATTTATTCAGATGTTCCAGGAACCGTGTTCACCGAGTCTTCACAACTTCTTATTTTTTTTAAAACAATTTTATTCAGACAGTCTTAAACAGAACAGTAACTTAAGCGAGGTTTTAAGTTTCGCTACGAAGTTTAGAAGACGAGCGTTCACGGTAAACGAACAGTAATGAGATAAGGAAACTGGAACATCCGTTTTGTAGAAAACAATCAGCTTTCTATCGTTTGGTTTATTAAGTTTTGTTATTTTGTAATTTATTACAGTAAATCAATCAATATATTCTTATTACAAGCAAGAGGTATTACAATGTAAAATTACAGAAGGCGGTCCTTTCGTAGAGAGACTGCACACAATTGAGACTACAATCATTATTATCTTATTATACTACTACAATTTGTGGTGGCGGCTTTAGAGAACCTACCACCCTATCTCATTCCGTGAGTGTCGTAAAAGACGACAGAGGGAAAGTAAAAACCAGGAGATGGGCAGCAGCATCTTCCAGCAGGTTGGAAATCCGCCTGCTAAGCGTGGCAACAATGGCAAAATCCCCTCAAAATAAGAGCTACATGCTTATGTGGCAATCTTCGGGGAAGGACTATGTTCAGCGGTGGACTAGTGATATGATGATGACTACTATTATAAAGATGGAGAATTTGTATGTTTGTACACGCTAATCTCAGGAAACACTAATCGGATTCGAAAAAGTTCTGGACAGTTAAACTTCGAGCTTCGACCTTAAGGAGTAGCAAGCTCAGAACAGTATAACCGTGAATACTAGTATCAGCGAGATAACATGACGATGCAGTCGTATAGTCGTCTTATTTCGCAGGTGGAACCGCAAGGTACAGGTAGTTTAATAATATACGAGTATTAAGAACAAGCTGTCCCGCTGTTTTTCGGAGTTTAATTTTTTTGCGCAAAACGCTAATTAATTTTCTAAAATTAAAATAACCTAAGTTACCCGCTATAGTATCAGCTATCTGTCAGTGAAAGTGCCGTCAAAATCGGTCCAGCCGTTTCGGAGATTAGCCGGAACAAACAGACAGACAGCCAAAAACTTTATCAATTGTTTCTTTAGACTTTTTTACTTAGACTGAGCGAGCACTGTGAGACAAACATGGTCTTGCATCAGAATAAAGCCGTCATCATTGTATGGAGCAAATGGCAAAACGGGTTCTTCTAAAATATCCCTCTATCGATAATCACTAGCTCCGTACGAGCTCCGAAAGTTGTCCCTCCCCACATCATAACTGAGTCGCCTCCGTATACATATGCCACCGTATTTTCAAAACTAGTCTGAATGTTTAAATGAAACTAATTTTACGGATTTTATCGCGTTTATTTTTGTTATTTATAACCCGACGTTTCGAGTGCTTTACAGCACCCATGGTCACGGGGGGGCTGAGGTGACAGATGTCCTGATGTCATAGTTAACCCGGAGTACCTTCAGCTTTTAATTATTTTTTGTGGTCCGATCTACGCAGAAAGAGCTAACTGGGTCTTGAAGTCTTGCAGTGGTATGCTTGGTTTTTGTCTTAATTTTATTAATTATAGGATCCCAAGCTGGTGGTAATACCCAACCATCTTCTCTATTAAAATTAGGATGTTTTTTAATTTCAATAGCCTCGCGAATCATCCTTGGTAGGAATCGGTGTTCTTTTGCGAGGATTTGTGGTTTATCAAATCTGATGTAATGGTTGGGATGATCCAGAACATGGTCACAGACTGCAGACTTCCTGGGGCGGCGATGCTTCACATCAGCTATATGTTCTTTTACGCGGGTTTTTACTGATCTTTTTGTTTGCCCTATGTAAGAGACAATGCCGTATGTAAAAACAATTTTAACGACATTTGATTTTAATAATTGCATCGAAACCTTAAATAAGCGTGAAACAGCTAAATATAATGAATGCAAAAATAAACATATACAAAAATATCAAAAGTTAACGACCAAATTAAATGTCAAACTTCAATCTCAACGAATGAACGGAACGCGACCGTTGAGTAAAGACAAAGATCATAGATTACGCGCGGTCTATAATCTGTCAAAACAAACACTGGATGAATCAACTTTACAAGTATTATCGAAGGGAATGAATTTCGCAATAACACCGCGAAGAATACCGTATGAAGAAATTATTTGTAGTGTTGAGGATTGTCTGTTTAAAAATAATATCGGTAAAGAAGATTTGGAGGCTATACGTCAAGACATTTCGTCCATGTTACGTCGAAGTTCTGTGCCGAAACTGAATCTTCCCAAAGACCAATTAAAAGCGTTAAATAACTTACGAAACAGACCCGAACTCACGATTCTCCGCGCAGATAAAGGACACGCTACGGTAGTAATGGATACGTCGGATTATAATTTCAAAATGCAAAAACTTTTGGCGGACGTAAACACCTATAAAAAGGTCAAGACAGACCCAACGACTAACACGCTTAAAATAACTAGCGATCTAATAAAGAAACACGCCGAGAAATTAAATCTAGACGTAAATTCGATAGTACCTTCTTGTGCCAAACCACCAAAGTTGTATGGGTTACCCAAAATACACAAACTCAATGCTCCGCTACGTCCAATTGTGAGTCAAATCGATTCACCAACTTACAGATTGGCTCAACATGTGGCTAAAATACTCTCCCCACTAAGAGGACATACAAGAGCACATACAAAGGATTCCTACCATTTTGTCAGTGAGATAAAAGACCTACATCTTACTGACAATGAAACTATGGTCAGTTTTGATGTTCAGTCGTTATTTACATGTCTACCTGTTGAAGACTGCATCTCAATTGTAACTAGGAAGCTAACAGAGAACAACATACCATTACAACATGCAGAATTACTGAGACATTGCCTAACATCTGGCTATCTATTGTGGAAGGAACAATACTACCGGCAAGTAGATGGTGTGGCGATGGGCTCCCCGGTATCTCCCATTGTTGCTGACATTTTCATGGAAGACTTTGAGGAGAAAGCCCTCCGTACTTCTCCAGTAAAACCAAAATTCTACAAGCGGTATGTAGATGATACTTTCACAATTCTACCTTCTAATAAAGTCACTGCATTTTTAGACCACCTTAACTCCATTAATTCTAAAATACAATTTACAATGGAGTTAAAGACAAATAACTCTTTAGCTTTTCTGGATGTTTTAGTAATTAGAAATCCTAATAACACCTTGAGTCACACTGTGTATAGGAAAAAGACCCATACCGTATTTAAACGGTGAATCTCACCACCATCCTTCACAGTTAGCTACCGTGGGCAAATCTTTGTTTCAAAGAGCACAAGGGATCTGTGACAGTAAACACCTGGCCGTCGAGCTTCAGCATGTTAAGCAAGTTTTGCAAGACAACAAGCTTCGGGTTCCGCGCCTTCGTCGCAGTGACCGAGTGAAGCCGGCCACAGTCGAGCGTGTACCTGCAGTCCTACCATATGTCAGAGGAGTCACGGACAAGATTGGCTATATCTTGAAGCGGGCTTCCATAAAAACATTTTTCAAGCCGCCGAAGAAGATAAGTCAATTTTTACCATCTGTCAAGTGTAACATCCCTCTACAAGATGCAGGAGTATACAAGCTGGATTGTGAATGTGGTCTCTCTTACATAGGGCAAACAAAAAGATCAGTAAAAACCCGCGTAAAAGAACATATAGCTGATGTGAAGCATCGCCGCCCCAGGAAGTCTGCAGTCTGTGACCATGTTCTGGATCATCCCAACCATTACATCAGATTTGATAGACCACAAATCCTTGCAAAAGAACACCGATTCCTACCAAGGATGATTCGCGAGGCTATTGAAATTAAAAAACATCCTAATTTTAATAGAGAAGATGGTTGGGTATTACCACCAGCTTGGGATCCTATAATTAATAAAATTAAGACAAAAACCAAGCATACCACTGCAAGACTTCAAGACCCAGTTAGCTCTTTCTGCGTAGATCGGACCACAAAAAATAATTAAAAGCTGAAGGTACTCCGGGTTAACTATGACATCAGGACATCTGTCACCTCAGTCCCCCCGTGACCATGGGTGCTGTAAAGCACTCGAAACGTCGGGTTATAAATAACAAAAATAAACGCGATAAAATCCGTAAAATTAGTTTCATTTAAACATTCAGACTAGTTTTGAAAATACGGTGGCATATGTATACGGAGGCGACTCAGTTATGATGTGGGGAGGGACAACTTTCGGAGCTCGTACGGAGCTAGTGATTATCGATAGAGGGATATTTTAGAAGAACCCGTTTTGCCATTTGCTCCATACAATGATGACGGCTTTATTCTGATGCAAGATCATGCTCTGTCTCACAGTGCTCGCTCAGTCTAAGTAAAAAAGTCTAAAGAAACAATTGATAAAGTTTTTGGCTGTCTGTCTGTTTGTTCCGGCTAATCTCCGAAACGGCTGGACCGATTTTGACGGCACTTTCACTGACAGATAGCTGATACTATAGCGGGTAACTTAGGTTATTTTAATTTTAGAAAATTAATTAGCGTTTTGCGCAAAAAAATTAAACTCCGAAAAACAGCGGGACAGCTTGTTCTTAATACTCGTATATTATTAAACTACCTGTACCTTGCGGTTCCACCTGCGAAATAAGACGACTATACGACTGCATCGTCATGTTATCTCGCTGATACTAGTATTCACGGTTATACTGTTCTGAGCTTGCTACTCCTTAAGGTCGAAGCTCGAAGTTTAACTGTCCAGAACTTTTTCGAATCCGATTAGTGTTTCCTGAGATTAGCGTGTACAAACATACAAATTCTCCATCTTTATAATAGTAGTCATCATCATATCACTAGTCCACCGCTGAACATAGTCCTTCCCCGAAGATTGCCACATAAGCATGTAGCTCTTATTTTGAGGGGATTTTGCCATTGTTGCCACGCTTAGCAGGCGGATTTCCAACCTGCTGGAAGATGCTGCTGCCCATCTCCTGGTTTTTACTTTCCCTCTGTCGTCTTTTACGACACTCACGGAATGAGATAGGGTGGTAGGTTCTCTAAAGCCGCCACCACAAATTGTAGTAGTATAATAAGATAATAATGATTGTAGTCTCAATTGTGTGCAGTCTCTCTACGAAAGGACCGCCTTCTGTAATTTTACATTGTAATACCTCTTGCTTGTAATAAGAATATATTGATTGATTTACTGTAATAAATTACAAAATAACAAAACTTAATAAACCAAACGATAGAAAGCTGATTGTTTTCTACAAAACGGATGTTCCAGTTTCCTTATCTCATTACTGTTCGTTTACCGTGAACGCTCGTCTTCTAAACTTCGTAGCGAAACTTAAAACCTCGCTTAAGTTACTGTTCTGTTTAAGACTGTCTGAATAAAATTGTTTTAAAAAAAATAAGAAGTTGTGAAGACTCGGTGAACACGGTTCCTGGAACATCTGAATAAATAAACTGCGGTTGCCAACCCGCCTGCCAAGCGTGGCAACTATGGCAAAATCCCTCCAATATGAGAGTTACAAACTTGTGGTTATCTATCGGGGAGGCCTCTGTTCAGCAGTGGACTTGTGATAGACTGAAACGACGACGACGACGACGACGAAGACTCGGTATGACGATCAATTTAGTTATATTCATTCATACTAATATTATAATTGCGAAAGTAACACTATGTCCCTCTGTCTGTTTGTTACCATTTCACGGTTTAACCGCTGAACCGATCTTGACGAAATTTGGCAGAGAGATAGCTTGTACACTGAGATCGGATATATAAAATAGTTTCCACGGGATATTTAAAAAAACCTATATCTACGCGGACGAAGTCGCGGGCATCAGTTACTACAGTATAAAAGGGAGCGCTTTGGCGAGCGTTTGTCTCTGTACGTCATAACAAAAATAAACGCGATAAAATCCGTAAAATTAGTTTCATTTAAATGTGTAGTGTTCGCGTAGTCTGAATGTATCGTTCTCCTTTGCGTCTCCATATTTTCTGCCTTCCATCGATCTGGTTTAAGAGCGCTCTACGCTCAACAGTGAAAAGTACCCGCCCCTATTGGTTTATGTCCCAAAAACGATGTTCGCGTTTAAAGTTTAACCGATGTAAATGATAGAGACTCAAGTTTTGGAGCTTTGACCGGTACCTACGAACCTATGCCTACTTTTTCAAATCTCGTGAAAACTGTAGGCGCGCTCACTCGCACTCCTCGCACGACTTCAAGCTCAATTCGGGCCTGCACAGCAGTTAACCGAGTATTCCTGCGAGCCCGAAGTTGTAGGAAACGGTCATTCCTCCTCGAAGTGCCCTTTGTCCGTTCAGAAGAGAATCAGTCAACCGGTACTGGCGAATACTGCGATGTTGAAATTGATTGCTGAGGTCTGGCGCCAATAGATCTGTAGGGATGACTATTTTTACGCATTTCATCTGCCCTAATAATCTCTGATGGTGTTAAATCGAGCAGTTTTAGTTTATTTCAACTATTGACACAAAAAAAATACTTTTACTTAAAAAATTGAAAATTTATCAATAACACTTAAACGGAATGCCCAGTGGCTATAGTAAAATAGGCCCTCAGTGCACAGTATCAAATTATATACTATATGATAGTGTTTAATAAGAAAA
The DNA here is from genome assembly GCA_019845155.1 of Luehdorfia chinensis. Classification (NCBI taxonomy): domain Eukaryota; kingdom Metazoa; phylum Arthropoda; class Insecta; order Lepidoptera; family Papilionidae; genus Luehdorfia; species Luehdorfia chinensis. Next base: position 425,942 of record JAHVAK010000445.1, read on the forward strand.
ACTCTTTCTTGAAGAGATGAGATATAATAAAACTTGGTGTTGATATTTAACAAATAATTTTTATTTTCTATCAAAATGAAGTTTACATTATATTTACATCACATAAGCATGTTAATAAAAAAAACAAAATGACAGTTATTTTATAATAGAAAACAAACTTATAATTCAAGTATATACCTTCATTAAAAAAGTTGTGATAGAAGTCTATGATGATGAAATCATTCCTCGGTGATGATTTGTGGTGTTTGATTTGATTGACAATATTGACATGAGCGAGTACGAGTACAGACAAGTTGATTTTTGGGTTGCCACTTTAAAGATGAAAAAGCCTTTATATCGAGATATTGATTTAGAGCTTTTTTAGATTTTATTGCTTAAAAGATTTGATTTTTTGGAAGTTTGAATAAAATATGTCAAATACTTTATTGCATTGTAGTACATACTAGTTTTCGCGTAACAACAAACAACAATAAAAATAATAATCAAATATTTAACAGAGGAAAATATTTTTTTACAAAGGCAACATTCAAATAACAGCAAGAATTATGAATGGATAGGAACATTTAACAACTAGTCATTTAAACAATTTCGTAAATTAATTGAATTTGTGCCGACTTAGTTACGACTAAACATTCCTACTAAAAATCATAATTAATATTTTATGTTCTTTTGATAAATTGAATTCTATGTGCGCCTCAAGGCCTAAATTGGGCGTGCCCCTTTCTCCTCAGACCGAGCTCGGAACAGAAACAAATCTATGAAAAAAATTACTGTCGCCTTACGTTCCATTTTTAAATTAAAGTTTTAAATAAAAAGGTAACATAACTGGCCAATTTTTAATGAAATATTTAAAAAAAAAGTTTTTTTTTGTGTTCCGCTAATTGGACCAGTGTGTGGCCTGGTGGTGAGAGTACCTGACTTCTAGGCCGCGGGTCCTGGGTTCGAATCCCAGCCGGAGCCAACATTTGTGCTAAAACATAAATTGTTGGTTTTCGGGTCTGGTTGTGTTGTGATTGTCCCCGTGTTTCTGACACTGCATCCTAGCCTACCTCCGATCTTATCGCATCAGCGTTACATCGGGCCGAGTGCCTCTGTGTTTGCGCGTACACTTGTGGCACTATAATATCTCCTGCGCAGTTGATGGCTCTCGACTGTAGTCGGAAGTTGTCGCCGTGGTCGAAATCGGCTAGGAGAACATCATCATCATCATCATATAATATTATTCTGACAATTTTTCTTACCTTGTTGGTTAGGTTATTGCGACAGTTACGTAATAAGAAAAAGCATGTTATGGTGAGCAGTTGTTTAGATTAGGTCATAACTGCGACCGATAATTATAAAGTTTGATTTAAAACCTAAATTGTTTGATTTTGATACATGTAATAATGTCTAATGTAAGTTGCAGAGATCACAAACATTTCTTATGCACAAATAGTGAAGTAAAGATTTAACAAAAATAAAATATTTTTCGCGGAGGAGGGGCTTAAGAGATTATTTTCTGGCCCCACTCACCCTCCTACTCCCTGCAGAGATATCTGATGGTAAAATTTTGTAAGAAAAACTGATGTTATGATTTTACCAAAAAACAATAGCCTAAAAACTATTCATCTCCGCGAGGGTGGTATTTTAAGAGGCTAACTTCCCGCCCACCCCTATCTCCTCCCCCCTAACACTCGTCTAGTCTCTACGAAAGTGTCCAACAGTACATTTTTAATCTTATAATTATTACTGAACAACTACATTTAGTTGTTATAATGTATATATAAATTATTTTAATAATTCCTCTACCTTCCCCTTTATATGGGAAAAAGGCGTGATGAAAGGTATGTTTATATATATATACCTTGTGCATGACAAAAAAACCGATAAGATGAACTACCAATTAGTTATTGATTACTGGCTGAAACCTACATCAATGTCCGCATGGATTTAAGTTTTTTTTAAAAAATACCGTGGGAACTCTTACATTTTCCGGTAAAAATATATATTTTTCCGTTTTCATGCCGTGCGGTGGCGGCTCGATAAAAGAATACTACCACTCCATCTCATCCAATGGATCTCGTAATAGGCGAGTAAGGAATTAATCTGCACTGTGCACCCAACAGCGCATGATGGCGATAGGCTAACCACCTATCACACCAAATGCATTATATTGTTTTGGTGAAACGTGGATTGTGGCAGTCATCTGTTTTTGCAGTGAGTGCCCAGTCTCTGGCTACCCCTTATGGGATACAGTCGTGATCTTATGTATGTATGGATGTTTCAGAATGCGAGCTATCGCTTTGCCGAATTTCATCAAGATCGGTTTAACGGTTGATCTGTGAAAATGTAACAAACATTTAAATGAAACTAATTTTACGGATTTTATCGCGTTTTATTTTATTATTTATAACCCGACGTTTCGAGTGCTTTACAGCACCCATGGTCACGGGCGGACTGAGGTGACAGATGTCCCGATGTCATAGTTAACCCGGAGTACCTTCAGCTTTTAATTATTATTCCTTGTCCGATCTACGCAGAAAGAGCTTACTGTGTCTTGAAGTCTTGCAGTGGTATGCTTGGTTTTTGATTTAATTTTATTAATTATAGGATCCCAAGCTGGTGGTAATACTCAACCATCCTCTTAGGCGGCTTGAAAAATGTTCTTATGGAAGCCCGCTTCAAGATATAGCCAATCTTGTCCGTGACTCCTCTGACATATGGTAGGACTGCAGGTACACGCTCGACTGTGGCCGGCTTCACTCGGTCACTGCGACGAAGGCGCGGAGCCCGAAGCTTGTTGTCTCGCAAAACTTGCTTGACATGCTGAAGCTCGGCGGCCAGGTGTTTACTGTCACAGATCCCTTGTGCTCTCATAAACAAAGATTTGCCCACGGTAGCTAGCTGTGAAGGATGGTGGTGAGATTCACCGTTGTGTGGGTTACCCAAAATACGCAAACTCAATGCTCCGCTACGTCAAATAGTGAGTCAAATCGATTCACCAACTTACAGATTGGCTCAACATGTGGCTAAAATACTCTCCCCACTTAGAGGACACACAAGAGCACACACAAAGGATTCCTACCATTTTGTCAGTGAGATAAAAGACCTACATCTTACTGACAATGAAACTATGGTCAGTTTTGATGTCCAGTCGTTATTTACATGCCTACCTGTTGAAGACTGCATCTCAATTGTAACTAGGAAGCTAACAGAGAACAACATGCCAGTAGAACATGCAGAATTACTCAGACATTGCCTAACATCTGGCTATCTATTGTGGAAGGAGCAATACTACCGGCAAGTAGATGGTGTGGCGATGGGCTCCCCAGTATCTCCCATTGTTGCTGACATCTTCATGGAAGACTTTGAGGAGAAAGCCCTCCGTACTTCTCCAGTAAATCCAAGGTTCTACAAGCGGTACGTAGATGATACTTTCACAATACTACCTTCTGATAAAGTCACTGCATTTTAGACCACCTTAACTCCATAAATTCTAAAATACAATTTACAATGGAGTTAGAGACAAATAACTGTTTAGCTTTTCTAGATGTTTTAATAATTAGAAATCCTAATAACACTTTGAGTCACACTGTGTATAGGAAAAAGACCCATACAAATAGGTACTTAAACGGTGAATCTCACCACCATCCTTCACAGCTAGCTACCGTGGGCAAATCTTTGTTTCAGAGAGCACAAGGGATCTGTGACAGTAAACACCTGGCCGCCGAGCTTCAGCATGTCAAGCAAGTTTTGCGAGACAACAAGCTTCGGGCTCCGCGCCTTCGTCGCAGTCACCGAGTGAAGCCGGCCACAGTCGAGCGTGTACCTGCAGTCCTACCATATGTCAGAGGAGTCACGGACAAGATTGGCTATATCTTGAAGCGGGCTTCCATAAGAACATTTTTCAAGCCGCCTAAGAGGATAAGACTGTTTTTACCATCTGTCAAGTGTAACATCCCTCTACAAGATGCAGGAGTATACAAGCTGGATTGTGAATGTGGTCTCTCTTACATAGGGCAAACAAAAAGATCAGTTAAAACCCGCGTAAAAGAACATATAGTTGACGTGAAGCATCGTCGCTCTAGGAAGTCTGCAGTCTGTGACCATGTTCTGGATCATCCCAACCATTACATCAGATTTGATAAACCACAAATCCTCACAAAAGAACACCGATTCCTACCAAGGATGATTCGCGAGGCTATTGAAATTAAAAAACATCCTAATTTTAATAGAGAAGATGGTTGGGTATTACCACTAGCTTGGGATCCTATAATTAATAAAATTAAATCAAAAACCAAGCAAGCACTGCAAGACTTCAAGACACAGTAAGCTCTTTCTGCGTAGATCGGACAAGGAATAATAATTAAAAGCTGAAGGTACTCCGGGTTAACTATGACATCGGGACATCTGTCACCTCAGTCCGCCCGTGACCATGGGTGCTGTAAAGCACTCGAAACGTCGGGTTATAAATAATAAAATAAAACGCGATAAAATCCGTAAAATTAGTTTCATTTAAATGTGTAGTGTTCGCGTAAATATAAGAAATCATTAATGTAACAAACAGACAGAGGGACGAAGAGAGTTACTATCGCATTTATAATATTAATATGGATAGTATGGATATTAGACCGCATTTTACTAGTAGAATCTAGAATTTAACTGTATGATAAATTAATTAACTTAATATATTACACAGCGTCGTACTTCAGTTTGTTTCGTGACAACAAGCATATTGCATTATACTTCGGATCTCAAAGCCTGACGGACAATAATGCGGTCTAGCAACTTAACGAAAATGAGAAACGCTCTTTAGAAACTCCCTTTTGTTTGTGATTCAATTTAATCTCATAAAATGGGCGCTCTACAAATAGAACCTGTTTGATCATTGTACCTTAAAAATATTTTAATATTTCTACCGCGTTATTGAATTAAATAATTCGCATCTTTAAGTAAATCTTTATATGTGAAGAATCTCTATATGTGAAGAAAAGAAAAAAAAGCTAAACGAGAAAGCTAAACTATATATATAATCCACTGGTGGTATGATCTCTATGTAGGAATCCGTCTAGGTAGGTACCACACCAGGGCCAGTTAATCTACCGTGAAGCAGTAGTGTGCAAACATTACTGTGTTTCGATTCGAAGGGCACTGAGAGCTAGCGTAATCGCTGGCCATATGAGACTTAAGAACCTATGTCTCACAGTGATGGGACAGTGTAGTGTCACACAGAAATATTCTGGGTGACACAGCATTTGTTATGGGCAGACGTTGCATATACCATCAGGTGAACGTTTTGCTCGTTTCATCACTTTATACAATAAAAAAAACTCTACGGGGACTTCTTTAATTCAAGTTTTAGTTAATAGTTATGATAATTTAATATGCAACACAAAGAAGTTTAATAAGCTAATAAAAATATACGTAATTATTTCATTACGTGTCGTGCGATGGCTGCAAATCTCTTCTTATAAGTACTCTTCTATAAAGTAAGAGTCGCATATGAGAAATGCATCACGTTAATATTCACGATGGCGTGGCCTAGTGGTTAGCGTAACTGACTGACAAATTAGACTTAAGAACTGATATCTCTAGGGTGACGAGCGCAGTATGGCGTCACACAGAAATGTTCTGGGTGACACAGCATTTGTTTTGGGTAGACGTTGCACTTAGTACACGTACACGTCAGGTGAACGCTTTGCTCGTTTCGTCACTTCATTAAATAAAAAAATATTTGTTACAAATACATTAAATTAAATAAATTAAAACATTCATTATTTACGTTCATACAGACAATATCAATCACATAATGGTGGCAGAGAAGATTAGTAAAAATAAAAGCCTACTGAAAACATTTGCTCGCCTACCAAAATTCTACTTTTATCAAGCTACAATTTAACAAAGATCACTTTTTATTTTTAATACATAAATTATTATTAATTATCTAGGCTTGTTAAAAGAATACTACCACTCCATCTCATCCAATGGATCTCGTAAAAGGCGAGTAAGGAATTAAACTGCACTGTGCACCCAACAGCGCATGGTGGCGATGGGCTCACCACCTATCACACCAAGTGCATTATATTGTTTTGGTGAAACGTGGATTGTGGCAGTCATCTGTTTTTTGCAGTGAGTGCCCAGTCTCAGACTACCCCTTATGGGATACAGTCGTGATCTTATGTATGTATGTATGTATCTATATAAATAGAAAAATATTTTATATTGCATAAATAAATATTACTTTAATTTGGTTATGCTTTTTAATAGAAATTTATGATTGTATTATTAACTTTATGATTTGTATTTAATGTCTTCTATTTTATATCGTCCTTAATAATACGTAGAGTATTGCCACGCGGGATAAACTTTGGAGTTGTTTTTGTTCTTTACGCCAAAGACGTATAACTTCTTACATACGTACATAAGTAATTATCTCTCAAACATATCACGCAGGTTTCCTCACGATATTTCCTTACTCACTATTAATTTCAGTGTTGTCAGCACCGGGGATCCAATCGAGGTTAGTTGCGTACTATGAAAATTAAGTCGAGCGCCTGGCTCCTGATCTTCCACAGCTCAACACCGTAATTTTTACATCGTTCTGGAAACGAAGAAAATGAGTACAGTTTCAGTTACAGAAACGATTGGTAGTATCAGTTTTTAGATTTTAATATTTACCTTTTTTTGGTAAATTAAAATTAATCACGTGTGTTTAAAGGAACCGACTACTTGCGGTAGCTCCCGTCTATAGGTAATTACGATCACAGTCGATAGGTCAATGTCCTTACGAACGCATAAGCGACGAAGTAAAGGCTATCGGAGAAAAAGAGCGTTTAAGATCGTAAATTTTCTGACATTTTTCGACATGGTTAATCCGCCATCTGGCCGTCCTTACCATACCCACCGAATGAGACTGGGTGGCAGATTTTCATACGCCGTTTCGTACTTTATAAAATTATTACAATAAAGGCCCCATGGGTTTTATGCCGGCACATAAAACTGAAGAAGTTTGCGAACCACTTCAATTTAAAAAAATACGTTTAATAAGTACTACGTCAATAATCTACACTGAATAAAAATACTCTATTCGTACCTGGGATAGCCTCTGCCGGACGATACTCATGGCATAACATTATTTACGAAGTTACAAACTAATCTGCGAAATACAGTCCATTTTGCACGACACACACGTACACGGCTTATAAAACTGGCTTCTGGATTTTTTTAGTTTTAAACACATTCACGATCATAATGCGTAACACCTTACGAATTTATTGTTCATGAGAATAAACCTACAGTCAAATGGTTCTTGTTAGCAACATCGTACACCTGTAACATTGTTAGATATTGTGACGTTAGATAGAATACACTTTACGACTTCTTTTCTTCGCGACAATTAAACAACAGAAGCGCGACCAAATGACCTTAGACTTATAGGTGACGACCTACCACATAGACCAACCAACTAAAGCACTGTCACTGTCGCCAACACATGAATTTTTTTACTTACTATTTAAACTAAGTGTATGTCGGCAGTGTAGACGTTTGTCTACTATTTAGTTTTTGTATGCCAGTTTTTAAATTAAACAAAAAAGTTGTCGATAGAGCATAACAGTAAAAGTAGTATCAAAATATTCATCAATGGTTATTATTACAATACAATTAGTATAAATCCTAGAAAACAATAATTAAAAAAAATGTAATAAGAATAATAATCATATCACTGATTGTCATTAAAAAATAAATGTACATTGTGTGTGTGTTAATAATATTTCTTCCATTACAATAGAATCCTTCTCAGCCTCGCTGTATTTTTTTAAATCATACATTTTATAAACATTTCACATTACATTTATAAAACCATATTTTCTTCCCAATCTGGAAGGAAAACCCCTAAGTTGGCAACACTGAGCACTGCGACGTATAGCGCTGTTGTATATCCCCTCCCGGCCGCCAAGCCCTAGGGCTGTGTCGTTTCGAAATTTAATTAAACATGACACAACATTAAACCAAAACGGTTTTGTGCATCTACGTTAGCTCGAGCGAAAAAGATTTTTTTCGCACGAGCTAACGTAAGCGTAGATGCAGTGCAATAATTGCAACTGCACATTGGGTGGCTCGCTTTACCTAAATATTTCACGAACGTTATCGTATTCGCGTTTTTCAATTATCGTAACGGAAATATGAGTCGAAAGTAAATGTATTCCTACGTAAGGAGCAACTAGCAATTGTATATGATAATGCGGGCCATGCGGTTGTACGTTTATTCTTATGAATATAAAAGTAGTCAGAAGTTAAGCAATGTGATAATGGACGTTTTCAAAATTTAAAAAAAATGTCATCATCATATCAGATCAGATCATTGAGATTGCCACAAGTTTGTAGCTCTCATTTTGGAAGGATTTTGCCATAGTTGCCACACTTGGTAGGTGGGTTGGCAACCGCAGTTTATTTATTCAGATGATTCGAAAAAAATATATGGGACGTTAAAGAGATCAAAATAAAGTATGAATTTTTATATTCGGTCACAGCTTTTACTTTAATATACCCGATCCAATGAATCTTTTGGCAATATTAAAAATAAATTCAGATTAATAAAAGCAGCAGTGATAAAATTTATTATAATAATTAAAAATCTTTTTTGAAACAGCCCTGTTTAAAACATTTTTGTTTCACGCGTTGTCCACGATGCTATTGGAGGCGAAGTCACTCCCCGCCACATTTAACGTAAAACAGCAAAATGCAAAAAATAGGTAAATAAGTGACTTAGTCACGTGTGAGCTCTGAACTTTATAATGTAACTGTGCTTATGTTAATTATTTCTTTTTATTAATCGTATTTGTTCTTCGATGCACTTTTATTTGTGATCTGATTAAAATACTTGTGTATACGGAAGGAGCGCGGAATTTAGTCAATTAAACGGCATATTGTGGATGCTAAAAGTGATAAAAGGTGATGTGATACTGTGAGTGTGAATAAATCATTTGAAAGAAACCTTGCGAAAACGTGCTCGTTTATGTTTACAACCAAACAGAAAGCAGTTTGCACAGTTATTACAATTCAGGTATGCACTTAACTAAATATTTATTTTGTTAATTTCAATTCCAATCAGTTGTAAATAGTGTAAATGGTTTATTACAATTTTTAATTACGCATAAAATAATTAACCGATATTATTACTAAAATTCTACCTAACGTTTATACCAAAAACCACTGTTTCGATAGCTAGAATAATTTTATTTGATAAAAATAAAATAATGAAATAAAATTTATTATTAAAAATTATCTGAATATTTGTTTTATTTTTGGAGTTTACTCCATAGGAATCGATTTCATTTAAAGTGAAATGAATACGCTTATAACGAAAAATTAATTAACGTAAGCGCCATCTTAGCTAACTATTTCAGAACTTTTCGTAATATAATATACGTATCTGACAAGATTCAATGTAGAATGAATATACATGTAGAGGAGCCAATATTTTTTGTATGGGCATTGAGCTCACTGTAAACTTAAACAGAAGTATGTTGTCTAGACCTAACTAGTGGCATAAATAGTTATATTTAGTCCAACCAGAATGTTGCAATATACTGCAACAGTGCCATCTACAAGCGGCTCCGTGAACAGTCAAATAACTATAATATTTATAAATATTGTAAATTTGCAATTTTATAACTTAATAGTTTGTTAAAATATTGTTCTTTTGTTAATGATATCATGAATGTTTTATTATTAATAAACAAAGGAATATCTGTTTTACTTTTTACTTTTCATGGATAATTAAACAAAAATAACGTTTTAATAATTCGCCATTTTATTTTATTTAGTGCAGTTTTGAAAGTAAGTTTTCTGATTATTTAGAACGAGTAAATGCGTAAATGACATTATTGGTACAGACAGTGAAAACTTTATTGTAAAAATAATAATTGAATTTGTATTACGATCAATTAATAGGACTAATTGCTCTCAACACACTCTTAAACACTCGCGGGGCTTGTCGTCAGACTAGGCCGGTATAAACCGGTTTGTTTCTTGTCATGTGAAATCGCAATTTAAAATTATTAACAAAGAATAGTTGAAATGTTCTTCTTTAATTTAGGAACCAATTTCAATATTGAATATAGACGAGCGTATACACTACTGATCTTGCTAAAAGCAATTTTTTTATTATGACTTCTCTGTTTTAAGATACGATTCTTTTTGAAATAAAAACAGATCTAATTTTTTTTAAACATTTAAAGTTTATAGTTTATCTTCGCTTTCAGAACAATAAAGAAAGCACGGGATTTATTTTCGCGTGGCCTAGTGGTTAGCGTTCCTGACTTCTACGCCGCGGGTCCTGGTTTCGAATCCCAGCGGGTGGCAACATTTGTGCAAAACACAAATTGTTGGTTTTCGGGCATGATTGTATTGTGTACAAATTTCGAAAGTTTGTTAAATGAAACTATTTGTACCAGATAAATATTTATAGTACGTAGATATTTTATTTATTTTTTAATTTAAAAAAAGTGTTTCTCCAAGGTACCTATAGTTTAAATTTTGTTACACCTTTTATAAAAAAAAAATTACGATAGTTTTGAAATGCCGTAGATCTAATTATTTTTACTACAAGTGTTGAATAACGTAGCACAGTAAGTCGCATATCAAGATTCCAGAGGCACTTTATCATCAGTGTTTTACAGACGAGGCCAATACGGATTGTAAAATATGCTTACCTTTTTTGAGAATACATAATATTATTCTTAAAATTTGATTTAACTTTTTTATTTCACATTGATTATTTAACATTTTCGTATGTTTCTTGCCCGCTGGTCTCGTGACGTTCGGACTTGTTACATAGTTCTTTCTTTTTCTCTTTCTGTCTAAGTACCTATTTTACGTACTTTTCGCGTCATATTAAACGTCTCGCCGAACTCGTTTCTCACATTCAAAACGTCACACTGAATTTGACCTTGGATGTTCAGCGTGTTGTCGCTCTTGTGTTACGGAATTTTCGTAAAGAAAATAAGTCTGTAGTAAGTGTATTAAAGTAGGAGAACTAATTTTACAAATTTATGCTGTTACATGTAACATGAAAGTAAAAACTTACACAAAATGTAAAAGATAATGTAATAAACACTTTTGTGTATCGAGTAAGGTTGACATAATTGAAGCAATTGCTCCGATACAGGGTAGTGTAAATTATTTAGCAAATAAACCTTGTGAAAAACGAAACTCTGTTAGGTTTTCCAAACAGTTCCATTTTTTTGGGCGGTTATGTGGACGCCGAGGATAAGTTTTGATTGGCTTATGGGTTGCGGGTTCGATTCCCGCACGAGTCAAATATTTGTATTGCTTACAGATAATTGTACTGGGTATGGGTGTTTGTGCCTGATATAAGAGAAATCCTAGAGTAGATCATAGTTTTTTTAAGAAAAAAAAAACAGAATACTAAAAAGTGCACTTGACACTGTCAGTTTATCCTATGTTCTTTAGTCACGAAAGTAGCTATCTCAGAAAACACAAAATAAAGTATTTCCGACGATCCTGAATTTGTGTAAGAAAGAAGAGAAAATTGGATTAAATACTCAGTTACTTGACGACTGCGTAGTCTAGTGGAACACGTTCTACTGCGAATACTGATGACGCGGACCCTGGGTTTAAATCCCAGCCGGAGCCAACGTTTTTGTAAAGACATACATTTTTAATTTTCGGTTCTGGAAATTTTCTGTAAACGCTCACGACTCAGAAATATTCCTAGTCTGGCGCATCTTTTAATAATCAAACAAATCTAAATGTATTTAATTATTAAATACTTACCAATTTAGTTCACAATAAATATTTATGATAAAACGTACGCAGAAAGGTATATCGTGTCCGACCCGAGCGTTGTGTTAGTGTAGGTATCAGCTGATTCGCACGGGCTATTGAACTCGGCCGGAGCGTGTGCGGTCCCACTAGAACACTGCGACAGTACTAAGCTTATATTCGAAAAACTGTAGGTCAACTTTTATTTTTTATCCATGTAATTAAACACAGTTATATTCATTTTCAGTAAGATTAAACTTCAGTAATCGATTCTACTATTGATTCTGTCCCGGTATTTTCTTCTTCCAGAACGGCTTAAAAATTACGGTATACTTAAATGCCTCTAAACTTTCTTGGCTATAAACTAGATATCAAGCAGTTTACAGGCATAACTTTTGGGACTGCATAAAATTCTGCCTAATATTATGGAGTTAATTGAAGTTGTCTAAACATTATAAAGCAATATAAAGTTTATTTATAAACAAATGTGTGTGTACTCGCACAGTTTACTTTTCACTTAGCTTACTTAGTTGATAATAATCCCTAACTTTAGTAACTTTGTGACAGTAAAATTGTTAAATGGCGTTCCAGGGTCCAGAGATACAAGCTGTGTTTAGTTTATGACCCGGAGTTAAATGTGTCCATGTTATGATTTTGCCGTGTGGTGGCGGCTCGTTAAAAAAATACTACCACTCCATCTCATCCAATGGATCTCGTAAAAGGCGAGTAAGGAATTAAACTGCACTGTGCACCCAACAGCGCATGGTGGCGATGGGCTCACCGCCTATCACACCAAGTGCATTATATTGTTTAGGTGAAACGTGGATTGTGGCAGTCATCTGTTTTTGAAGTGAGTGCCCAGTCTCTGACTACCCCTTATGGGATACAGCCGTGATCTTATGTATGTATGTATGATGTCTGTTATGATTAAAAATAAATAAATTAAAAATATAAACGATCCCAGGTGCCGGCACCACTAAAATTGTACTGTATTTTTTTTTGCTTATTTACCACGTGCTCAGCGGGGATGGACAACATCTTGAGGAAACCTGCATGTCTGAGGAACAATATTTCGACGACATGTGAAGTCCGCCAACCTGCATTGGAGCAGCGTGGCGGACTCTTCCCGGCTCTAAAACCATCTCAGAATTGAGAGGAGGCTTGTGCTCAGCAGTGGGACATTTAAAGGCTGTTAGTTTTTTTTTATTGGAGAACGTGATGAAACGAGAATAACGTTCACCTGTCGGTAAGCGCAACGTCTGCCCATCAAAAATAATGTGCATTTCTGTGTGATACCTCACCGTGCCCATCACGCTGAGACATCAGTTCTCAAGTCTCATATGCCCAATGATTACGCTTACAGTGCCCTTCAAACTGAAACACAGTAACACTTGCACGCTACTGCTTCACGGCAAAATAACTGGGCCCTGGGGTGGTACCTACCTGGACCGATTCCTGCATAGGAATCCTACCACCAGATGTGTTTCAACCACAGCGAATAAACGTTTAATGTAGTTAAGTGAGCGGGTGGGTATATTATTAACAATCTACATGTAAACGCTAAAACTAGACTGCTACAACTAGATGGAGTAAGGTCTCGCCTAATTGTTTACGAACCATTAGGCAAGACGTCATTCCTTTAATTGCCTATAGTAGACTTTAACGTTCATGATATCTTAAATTGCCCATAGTCGACTTTAACGTTCTTGATTCCTTTAATTGCCCATAGTCGACTTTAACGTTCTTGATTCCTTTAATTGCCCATAGTCGACTTTAACGTTCTTGATTCCTTTAATTGCCCATAGTCGACTTTAACGTTCTTGATTCCTTTAATTGCCCATAGTCGACTTTAACGTTCTTGATTCCTTTAATTGCCCATAGTCGACTTTAACGTTCTTGATTACTTTAATTGCCCATAGTCGACTTTAACCTTCTTGATTCCTTTAACTGCCCATAGTCGACTTTAACGTTCTTGATTTCTTTAATTGCCCATAGTCGACTTTAACGTTCTTGATTCCTTTAATTGCCCATAGTCGACTTTAACGTGCTAGATTCTCTGTCGTCGTTACCGCACGTAAAAACATCTATACAATTAAGCCGTGTATACTACTAGACGACCGCGTGGCCTACTGGTCAGTGCACCCGACTTCTAAGCCGCGGGTCCTGGGTTCGAATCCCAGCCGGAGCCAACATTTGTGATACAACATAAATTGTTGGTTTTCGGGTCTGGTTGTGTTGTGATTGTCCCCGTGTTTCTGGCACTGCATCCTGGCCTGCCTCCGATCTTACCGCATCAGCGTTACATCGGGCGCGGGTAGGTTGGGACGAGTGAGTGCCTCTGTGTTTGCGCGTACACTTGTGGCACTATAATATCTCCTGCGCAGTTGATGGCTCTCCACAGTAGTCGGCAGTTGTCGCCGTGGTCGAAATCGGCTAGGAGAACATCATCATCATCACTAATAAGTTCGTATAAATCTATACAAATAAATAAAATTGAAGTCTGTTTGTGATAGCGAAACAACAGCTTTTGACTCAATTATTTATTGCTTATGAAAGTATATACGGTACTTATAAGAACAAAACAATTTAAAAGTTATTTGTCTGTCTGTCTGTTTGTTACGGCTTATCGGACTTTCACTGATAGTTAGCTGATATTATAACGGGTGATTAAGGCTATTTTAATTTTTTTTTAAAAATTAGGGTTCCGCGCCAAAAAATTGAAACCCCAAAATCCGATTCAAATAGGGAAGTATATATGTATATCATCGATCGGAGAAGGCTTTTTTACGTTCAGCCGTTAACTAATGATAAGCTATAATGATGGTATTTATTATTTGAATAAGTAATCGCCGATTTATGTTCTACCATTAAGGATAGACCTCTCATTTCTGTGAGTTTTTAGTGTAGGAAAGAATCTGCCGCGCTGCTCCAATGTTTTATTTATCATACTTACAGGCTTCCTCACGATGTTTTCCTTCACCGCTTAGCACATGGTAAATCGGGACTAAAAATTGCAGAACCATCTTAGAAGTGCCGGCACTGAAGACTGCAGTTCTTCAAGCCAGTTATGATTGCAGTGGTATGCAAGTATTTCTGTGTTTCGGTGTGATCGACACCGAGAGCTAGAGTAATTAATGTGCATAATATGAGACTTGAGAACTGATGTCTCTGGGTTATGAGCGCAAAACAGTGCTACACGAAAATGTTCTTTTTTCTTTTTAAAAAAAAAACTATGCCCACAGTAGGATTTCTCCTGTGTCGTGGGTGCGTTTTATATACAAAAATTACACATGCACAAACACCCAGACCCGGAACAACTATTTTTACGTCATACAAATATTTGTCCCGTGCGGGAATCGAGCCCGCGACCCGCGGCGCAGAAGTCAAGCGCTTAACCACTGTTCCAACCGAGCCGACAAGGGCGGTGTTTCACTTACCTTCTGGGAAAATATTTTTTCATCTATCAGCCGTGGTAGCTCAGGGAGCCGTGGTAGTTCCGGAACTAGGCGCTCGCTTTAAATTTCGTAGTACGCTAGTGACCTGGGTTCGCTCCCCGGTGGCGGCACCACTAAAATTGAATTGCAATTTTAAGTGCTGATTTACCACGTGCTCGGCGGTGAAGGAAAACATCGTGAGGAAATCTGCATGTCTGAGAAATGAAAAAGTATTTCGAAAACATGTGCAATCCGCCAACCCGCATTGGAGCAGCGTGGCGGATTCTTCCTAGCTCCACCATCCAGAAAGAAAGCTCCACTCAGAAAGGAGAGGAGGCCTGTTCTCAGCAGTGGGACATTTATAGGCTGAAACTTTACTTCACTTTTTTGTCACAAACCTGAGTTCCGCGCGCTGTATAACTGATAAAATTTATACATATACATATACGAGTATATAAGTGTGTTTATTTTTAACAAATTTACTATTATAAATCTATGATTTAGGAATTGTACAGTGTAATTTATACAGGAATTGTTTTTGTTCATACATCGCTACTAGCTGACCAGGGGGTCTACTATGTAAGTGGTTGCTTTCGTGATCGGTTTCATTTGATCCCAATAACACACGGTTACAAAATAGACCTCCTGCCTCGGCTTTGCATAGAGGTTACAGTTATGTTAAAGTATGTATAGAGAAAACAACACATATAGGAGTAATAGTTCATAAAATTCATTCTGAGAGTGTGTCTGTCATGAAAGGAATTCGTATGCCAAAATTTCAAGTCAATAGATGTTCTCCGAAAGTACTTGAATATGCCAAAATTTCAAGTACTTTCGGAGATATCGTGATAAATCAGTGGTAAATACCTTATACATTTAGGAATATAAAAACGACCGCGTAGCCTAATGGTCAGAGTACCTGACTTCTATGCAGCAGGTCTTGGGTTGAATCCCAGCTGGAGCCAACATTCGTGGGTGTGGTTGTGTGGTGATAGCCACCGTGTTTCTGACACTGCATCCTAGCCTACCTCTTATCGCATCAGCGTTACAGCGGGCGCGGGTAGGGACGAGCGAGTGCCTATGTGTTCGCGCGGCCACTTGTGGCACTATAATATCTCCTGCGCAATTGATAGCTCTTGACAATATTCGGAAGTTGTCGTCGTGGTCGAAATCGGCCAGGAGAACATCATATAAAAACATTTAGTTAATATGTTGTCACTATATTATTTCACTCACATTAAACCAATCTCATAGAAATACATTTAAGGAATATTATGCGACGAACGATATAAATTGGAGGATAATTTGCAAACAATCGAGTGATCAATGAATACGTTGTTATGTGCATACAGATTGCATCCTTTGTTAATATTATGTCCATTGCTTATTATTACTGTTGGCTACTGCAAGATTAGTTTACCTACTTTAGCTTGATGTCTTATGGTATTTTATTATGGCGATATGCGGCTGACGTAAATGGAATCTTTACTTTGCAGAAAAGAGCAGCAATTTATCATCATCATCATCATTTCAGCCTAATTTAGGCCACTGTTGAACTTAGGCCTCCCCCATAGATTGCAACAAAACACGGTCCTGAGCCACCTGCATCTATCGACTTCCCGCAAAACAGTGCAGGTCGTCGCGCCATCTAGTGGGTAGGGGCTCCCTACATTGCGCTTGCCGGTACGAGGTTGCCACTCGAGAACCTTTCTTCCTCAACGGTTATCGGTTCTATGAGCTATATAGCCGACCCATTGCCACTTCCTTAGGGCTATGTAACCGACATGTCTAAGAGCAGTCTATGGGAAATGTTTAAAAAAATTAATAGTTTAACTTTTACATGCCAGAATATTCAAGAAAACGTTATGCGTATATACATATACCTATATGTACGTAAATTAAAAACATTATTTCCCAAGAATAGTGACAATCATAAATTAAAATTAAGAAATAATAGCAAACTAGATAATTAAAAAATTAGACTTAATAAAGTATAAAATTCTTTTATGGGGCGATGTACACGTATTTATAACAAAATTCCGGAAGATATTGTGAATTTCACAGAAACTAAATTTAAAACTTATTTAAATAAAACTACTTTTTTACGGATTTTATCGCGTTTAATTTTGAACTATTTTTACCCGACGTTTCGGACGCTTTACAGCACCCATGGTCACGGGGGGACTGAGGTGACAGTTGTCCCGATGTCATAGTTAACCCGGAGTACCTTCAGCTTTTAATTATTATTTTTAGTCCGATCGAAAACTTATATTAAAAATGTTTGTGCTGTAAAGCATATTATAATATAAATGATTATTACAATGATAAGGAAGCATGGTAAGTATACATCCAGGTAGACATAAAGTAACTTACCACACGATGTTACTGTTATTTTGTAAGTTCTATTGGTGGCAGGATTCATAAGCAGGAGTAGGTACCACCCCAGGGCCAGTTATTCTGCCGTGAAGCAGAAGTGTGCAAGCATTGCTGTGTTTCGGTTTGAAGGGCACTGAGAGCTAGTGTTATCACTGGGCATATGGGATTTAAGAACTGATATCTCAGGGTGACGAGAGCAGTGCGATGCACAGAAATGTTCTGGGTGACACCGCATTTGTTATCGGCAGACGTTGCACTTGCCATTAGGTGAAAATTTTGGTCGTCTCGTCACTTTATCCAATAAAAAAATCCTAGCACTGTAGCATCTAAAATCTAAATACAATTAAGAAAAGCGAAATAAACGTTTATTGTATTATATATTCATATTCCCTATACAACTGGTAGTCTACTGTGTAACTTTGGTTGGTTTCGTGATCGGTTTCATTGCATCCAATCAACCAATGAATGAGCTTTAATGATGCGTATGAAGCTCATTAATTGATTAATTGGATCAATTGAAACCGATCACGAAACCAACCAGAGTTACACAGCATCCCACCTGTACAACGTTGAATAACAATTTGTAATGAAGACGAAGAATGTAGTTGCGTCTTGACATGTAAGGAACTGGAACGCGTCGACAGTGTCTTTGACGTACATTGTTGTCTGCAACTAGGACGGATACAAAAGCGACTGGTAATAACTTAACAATGAAAACTAAACACAGGGCTTAACCTTTGCACATACAGTGTTAAATCCTATCAAACACTTCGCAAATACTATTGCGGTGTGATTTATAATATATTTTCTTTTTACCACCAGTAACTGAAGACCAATAACTCACAAGGGTCACGATGACCACTGAATTGTGTGGTCATTTAAATAAAACTAGATTTTACCGATATTATACGCTATGAAATCCGTAAAATCTTGTTTCATTTAAATGCGCTTAAATATAAAAGAACATTATACGTGGTCGTTTCGACGAATGATTTTTATACCGTTCTTTGCTCATGAAGAGTGATTTTACGAAAAATATATTTTCTGTATTTAGTTTAAATACGTACTATTCAGATTAATTTATATAGAAACATTTAACGTTGGCACGCAAAGTGGAGTGCGATTTTTTTGACTAGCACCAAAATGGCGCCGACTTGGTTCGCCACCCGTCACGTCTCGTTTCCCGCGTTAGCGAAAAGTGGGCTACGTGAGTGGCCTCTGCCTACCCCTTACATGGATAAAGGGCGTGACTATGTATGTATGTTTTGACGAACTCATTAGGGCAAATTCTATTGAGAATATACAACAGGATTTAATTATTAACTGCTTACATTCACATGAGACAAAGCAGCTGCTTTATCACACAACGGAAATGTAACATGCATTCACTCCTGAAGTTTACGTACCGGAGATAAATTCGAAATGTGCGTATGTTACAGGATCCTAAGTAAACACCTCACTGAAAGGCACACTCAGTAAATATACCTGTGTTATTTTTGCACTTGTGCCGCCAGGTAACCCTTTTGAGGACGTCGGACAAAATACAATACATAATTATTAATGAAAAATAAAAATAGACAGTTAATAGAATCAGGCATTACTTTATTTATTTATTTACTCTCTATTGTTACACCCTTAGTTTCTAAGTCAACCCGTCAGCCAGTCAACCCGTAGTAAAAAAAAGTAAAGTTTCAGCCTATAAATGTCCCACTGCTGAGCACAGGCCTCCTCTCATTTCTGAGAGGGTTTTGGAGCTACGAAGAATCCGCCACGCTGCTCCAATGCGGGTTGGCGGACTTCACATGTCCGCGAGATATTTCTATTCCTCGGACATGCAGGTTTCCTCACGATGTTTTCCTTCACCGCTAAGCACGTAGTAAATCAGCACTTAAAATTGTAGAACAATATTAGAGGTGCTGGCACCGGGGATCGAACCCAGGTTACTCGCTTACTATGAAATCAAAGGCGAGCACCAGGCACTGTGGTAAGCTATTCTGGCAGGTATAATTATAGAACAGTAAAATAATAATTTTAAACTAAACATATATATATATATATATATATATATATATATATATATACACACACATATACATATACATAAACTTATACTTTATTAATACTTTGCGGATATCCATTCCATATTCAGCATGCAAAGTATAGAATGGTGTGTAGTACCTAGTTTTTGAAGAGCACCGCCCGCCCTCCCACAGTATCGTGCACAAGCAAACTAACACCGCCACCAAGAAGGTAGGTTATACAAACCATTCTATATTTTGAATGAGGATCTTAGCAAATTAACTTCCTTTCCTACACAATAAACAATTTTCAATCACTGTTGTCTAATCTGCAAATTAAAGTTCAAAGCGTCGCTCTTATCGCATCGAAGGCACAAAAGAGTACAGTAGGCAAGCTCTTTTACGTACTTCATATTTTATATTTACACTTGGTCGTAGTGCTACGCCTGCCAAATAAAACTTACAGAAAAAGTGTGGTGGTGAAATTTTTTTTTTTATTGATCTCAGGGGCTAGGCGCTCTCTTTAATTTTAATTTAATTTCATAGTACGCGAGTGGTCTTGGTTTAATTCCCGGTGCCGGCACCACTAAAATTGTTAATTGCAATTTTAAGTGCTGATTTACCACGTGCTCGGCGGTGAAGGAAAACATTGTGAGGAAACCTGCATGTCTGAGAAATAAAAATATTTCGAAGACATGTGCAGTCCGCCAACCCGCATTGGAGCAGCGTGGCGGATTCTTCCAAGCTCCAAAACCCTCTCAGAAATGAGAAGAGGCCTGTGCTCAGCAGTGAGACATTTATAGGCTGAAACTATAGTTTTTTACTTTTAATTTGATAAAATAACGTCACGAGCAAAACCTTCACCTGATGGCAAGTGCAACGTCTGCCCATAACAGATGCTGTGTTACTCAGAACATTTTTGTGCAGCGCCACACTGCGGCTGTCACCTTCAGACATCAGTTCTTAAGTTTCATATGCCCAGTGATTACGCTACCTCTCAGTGCCCTTCAGACTGAAACACGGTAATGTTTGCACACTACTGCTTCGAGGCAGAATAACTGGTCCTGGGGTGGTGCCTATCTAGACGGATTCCTGCATAGGAATCCTACCACCACCTACTAAAAACAACGTAATACTGGGTACTTGTGCTCATGACTTATTACAAAATTCCCTGTCTGCTTACCTTTCTGAGGTCACCGGTAGTGTAATAAATGCGAATTCCCTGTTTAAAGTGGAGCGAAAAGTGGGCTACGAGTGTGATCCCTGCCTACCCCTTATATGGAAAAAAGGCGTGACTGTATGTATGTAAGCAGTTAAATAAGCAGTTATAATAAGTTTTCTTTCTTTGCTTCGTTTTGTGGATAATCGTACGCACGACTGCTCAATTGTAAGCACTGTTTACTGGTGTTAGGATCCCTATACAGAAATCCGTCTAAGTAGGTATCACCCCAAGCCAGTCATTCTGTCGTAAAGCAGTTGTGAGCAAACAGTGTGTAGATTATATATTTATGTAATAACTAGATAAACCAAAATTTAGACTGAATAAAGTTAAACATTCTTTTATAGGCCGATATTATGTTATACTAAAATTCCAGAAGATCTAGTAGTGTGTAGATATAATCTAACAGAGACTAAATTTAAAACTTATAAAAAAAAGTCTGTGCTCCAAAGCTTAGTTTAATTATAGTGTTTATTTCAATGATAAGGACGCATGGAAAGTTTCCATCCAGAGAGGCATCAAGTAATATATAAGACAATATCTTTTAGGTGGCGATAGGTAAAGGCAAGTTTTTATAAACAAAAAAATGTAAATTGTCTTGCAGTGTCTCGTCTTGTAGTGTGTCGTGTCTATAAGTGACAATAATTTAAGCAATGTTAATTTGTTTGGTAGACTTGAGGGTGTCATGCTTGCTTTAATGTCTCTGCTTGCAGCGGCGTCTTGTGGCGAATCGTCCACTTCCCTATAAAATGGTAGCGGAGGGCAATGGCTGCCACATTCATCATAGTTGTGAACAGGTGATGTTGGCGGAGGCTGGTCTGCTCGAGCTTACAATTTACTTATATATTGATTGAATTAATCTTGTCTAAGATTTGGAAATGGAGCGTGCTTTGGTTTTCCTTGAGACTAAGATAAAAATTATTTTCAAAAAAGAGGCCCTACGGGGTTTCTTTCGACTGTTTTTTCTCCGACAGAGGAACCACACCACAAAACGGCAGTAGATCGTAAAGAAATGACGTTTGACAAACGAAATTTATATTTCGCACGGCGAGGAATAAAACATTTTCATTTCATTTTCATTTCTTTTTTATCGGATCTACGATGGTCACCATGGTAACGGATAAATAGCCTTTTTTCATTTAAAAAGCATACTATACCGAATCAAAAAAAAATAGTTAATAGAAT
This sequence comes from Luehdorfia chinensis, assembly GCA_019845155.1. NCBI lineage: Eukaryota > Metazoa > Arthropoda > Insecta > Lepidoptera > Papilionidae > Luehdorfia > Luehdorfia chinensis. The sequence goes on from JAHVAK010000445.1 coordinate 447,940, forward strand.
CAGGCGTTTATTTGCGGTTAATCTTTGGAAGGAAAGTTAATATGCTAAGAATGCTAATTAATAAATGGTGTATATTGATGATGTTATGATGTATGTTATGATGTTCTCCTAGCCGATTTCGACCACGGCGACAACTTCCGAATCCGAATGTCGAGAGCCATCAACTGCGCAGGAGATATTATAGTACCACAAGTGTACGCGCAAACACAGAGGCACTCACTCGTCCCAACCTACCCTCGCCCGATGTAACGCTGATGCGATAAGATCGGAGGTAGGCTAGGATGCAGTGTCATAAACACGGGAACAAACACAACACAACCAGACCCGAAAACCAACTATTTGTGTTTTAGTACAAATGTTGGCTCCGGCTGGGATTCGAACCCAGGACCCGCGGCGTAGAAGTCAGGTACTCTAACCACTAGGCCACGCGGTCGTCATGGTGTATATTAACTAATGTTTGAAGAGCAAGCAGATACCCTCCACTAACGCAACACTTCCACTGGGCAATACACACCACTGAAGTCGATACCATTTTGGGATTTTTTCAATAACCATCCATTTCGATGTTTCGCATCTACTGTCATCTTGACAATGTCCACCTATCATAAAAAATGGTGCTTCGAACTGATATATCAATTTATAATCGTATAGAAAGATATATTCGAAAAATTTTAAAAATAGCAAAAAGAACAATTCCTACTAATTTCGTGTTTTTACCTAATAGCCATAAATATTATCAAAAAAGTATTTCGGTAAAGTTTTAAAAGTGGCACGCACATGCAGCTGTGCATGTTAAGGAATTCAAGAGGACTAAGACTTCTTAACTTACATAGTTGAAATTTAAAAGAATTTTGTACGTATATCTATGTTGGGACCGCAAAGGTACTCTGCAAAAAAAACTAAAATTGGAGACTAGCCCGCTTTATTTAAGTTTTTTTTTTAAATAATGTGAGAACACAAATAAAACATTCACCTGATCAACCTGAATCTGACCAAGGTGCAACACCTGCCCATAAAAAATTCTGTGTCACCAAGAACATTTCTGCACTGCTTCGCTCGTCACCTAACATCAGTTCTGAAGTCGCAAATGCCTAGTTATTACAGTAGCTCTCACTGCCCTTCAGGTCGAAACACAGTACTCATTGACAACGAAATAACTGTCACTGATGTGGTGGCGGCTTAAGAGAATCTACCACACCATCTCATCCCGTGGGTGTCGTAAAAGTTGACAGAGGGGAAACTAAAACCAGAAGATGGGCAGCAGCATCTTCCTGGAACATCTGAATAAATAAACTGCGGTTGCCAACTCGCCTGCCAAGCGTGGCAACTATGTATATAAATATCCCCCCAAAATGAAAGCTACAAACTTTTGTGGCAATCTATGTCGGAGGCCTATGTTCAGCAGTGAACTAGTGACAGGCTGATGTGATGATGATGATGATGATGTGGTACCTACCGATTCCTGCTATCAGTAAAAGTTTAAGAAAAGTGAGGTAGCAAGTAATTTTTAGATTTATAATTTTTAAATTATCTCTCTTTTATGGCTCCTTTTCGTATTTTGTAGTTATTTTGATTATTAAGTCCACTTAAATAGATCTTTGTATTATCTATTTAATAATACAACAATAAAGAAATAGAACGCCTGATTTCGGCCAAAAGCAATTTTGATATTTTCCAATGCTTTATGTTAACTTAAAACGTTTTGAATATTTAATTTATTACAGTTCTAAGAAATAACTGAGCAATAACAAAATAACCTTTCGCTTGGTATCTAGAAAATAGATTAATAATTATTTATCAAATTTTTAAAATGAAAATTGATGATATTTAATTTAATAACTAGTAGTAGAATTCCCATGCAGGAATCCGTCTAGATAGGTACCAGGGCCAGTTATTCTGCCGAGAAGCAGTAGTGTGCAAACATTACTGTGTTACGGTTTGAAGGGAACTGTGAGCTAGTGTAATGACTGGGAATATAAGACTTAAGAACTGATGTCTCAGGGTGATGGGCGCAGTGTAGTGTCACACAGAAATGTTCTGGGTGACACAGATTGTGCTATGGGCAGACGTTGCACTTACCATCAGGTGAACGTTTTACTCGTTTCATCGCTTGATCCAATTTAAAAAAATAAAATATAAAATCTTTTAAGTATATTTTACTATATCTACTCCTAACTTAGCACTGGAAAGCTCTGTGTGGAACCGCAATACACTCGTCACAATGATATATCGGTAGTTAAGTCTTATATAACCAATAGAAACACTGCAGTGCCCTTCAAAATGAAACAGTAATGTTTGCATAAATCACTGTTTGACGGCATTGAGTAACTGGGATTGCGATGGTACCTTCATAGATTCCTGCATTATATGCAACTTGTCTGTAACTACTATACATACAGACATAGAGTCACGCCTCTTTACCATAGCGGTAGACAGAGACCACATCTTTCCACTTGCTACGATCCTGACACACATCTTTAGCTTCCTCTACTTTCGGTAGTGTTTTCATACAAGCTCGTTGGTTGCGGTACTTTTGACGTGGCCTTTTCTTAAAACAATTTCTATCTGATCGTAATACGTTCGCCTACGTCGACTCTTACCGGCTTGCCCATTCACACTCTTCTCATAAATCTGTTTCGTCAATCTTCTTTCATTCATCTTCTCTACGTGTCCAAACCATCTAAGCATCCCTTTCTCTATCTTTGTCACTACATCTTTTGCCACACCGCAACGTTCCCTTATCACGTTGTTTCTCAGTTTGTCCATCAACGTCACTTCAGCTATACTTCTCAAACTTTTCAATTCAACAGCATTAATGTTATTTTCATGCTTCTTCTGCCAGACCCAACATTCACTACCGTACATAAGTGTGGAAACCAGTACTCCTCTATGTACAGCCAGTCGTGCCTTTTTAGATACTTTCTGGCTACACATAAAGTTATGGAAAGCCCCCTATAATTTATTTCCTGCCAACGCCCTTCGTTCAATATCACAGTCGCACTTTCCGACTCTCGAAAATTTTTAACCCAAATATACAAACTCTTTAACTTGTTCCACTCTTTCTCCTTCAATCAGAACTCTGCAATCCGACATACTTTCTTCTCTTTCAAAAACCATTACTTTCGTCTTATCTACATTAATTTTCATTACTTTGCTTTGTAGATCATCATGCATAATATTAACCATCGCCGGCAACTTGTCCTTCGATGATGGCAATATAACCTGATCATCGGTCACATAATTCATTCTTAATCCAAACGTACTCTCTTTCAGATCACAGCAGATCTTACAGCCACACAACCCTGTGTAACACCTTTTTCGATGTTAAACCAGTCTGTGTAAGCCCTGTTTACCCTTTCACAAGCACTGGAATCCTTATAAAGTGATTTTAGTGCTTGTATCAAGCTGCTGTTCACCCCATATATAGACCGTCGACTGTCGAATGTCGACCACAGTTCATTCCTCACCAGTCTGCCATAAGCCTTTTCCAAGTCTACAAATGCGCAATAGACCTTTTGACTTTCAGCCACGAATATTTTGGCTATGCTTCGTAAGGAAAAAACCTGATTCATGCATCCCATTTCTCTCCTGAATCCCGCGTGTACAACCCATATCTTCTCTTCAGTTTCATTCATCACTCTCTTAATCAAAACCTTTCCATACAGTTTGCCGACGGTACTGAGCAAGCCTCGGTAGTTTTTGCAGTCTTGCTGCGACCCTTTTCCTTTGTACAGTGGTACCTGACGGCCTTGCACTAGTCTCCTGGTACGTTGCCGTTCCTCCAGCAAAGGTTAAAAAGGCGGTACAGCTGTCTAGCTACCACGCCCTGTCTAGCTTTCAGCTTATCTACTGTAATTCTGTCATACCCTGCAACCTTGCCCAATTTCATACTATTCAACGCTTCTATAATCTCTTCCATGCTTATATAACTTTCTTTGCAATCTTCATTCATGTCCTCGAATGGGGCCTGTACTTGCATAACTCCTTTCTCAAATAAGTTTTCGAAATATTCCTTCCATCTTTTTAGGATTCCTCTCCTTTAACAATACTTCAATCCTGGTTACTAATTTTGTCCAATTGTTAGTAAGTAAGTAAAACATTTATTTACGACTAAAAAACATACAGCACAAAATACAAACAAGAAATAAATAAAAAAAAGAAAACCAAAAAATGTCTTAGCCGCTACGAAAAAAAAATATACCTATTACCAAAATATCTGTGCTGCAGCATATAATCGTAAAATGGACCGAACTAGGTTAAAGCCGCTATGATAACATCGCAGCACTGGTTTTCAGTTCGGCCCAGAACAAGAGGAAACTCGGACGACTGTATGTGCACCGCCATGCTCATGTGGCACAAAATAGTTTTTAATTTTGTAAGCTCCTATTGTCAGCATAGTTAAATAATAAAGCTAGCTTTTTTTAGTACATCTAACAGTAACAATTTGTACCTAATTCTAAACCCATTTACTGATTTTAGGTCACGCAAAGGAGGCGGGAGGTTATTCCAACACTTTGTGGCCTTATATTTGAAACTACCTCTAAAAGCGGCTGAGCGGTTAAAGGGGTATATTAGCTTGTTACCAGACGATCTGGTATTATACACATTATTTTCGTCCTGGGCCCAACTCAGCTTATTGTAGAGGTATATAGGCTCTTTGGATTTTACTATTCTAAATAATAGGGTGGCGAAGTGTAGACGCCTGCGGAAGTTCATCCTTAAGATATTTGCGTTGAAATGTTAAAGAATGGGGTCACGTGTGTACTCGGTGGTACATTAAAATAGAACCGCGCGCAGGCGTTTCGTACCCTTTGTATAATTTGTTTAGTGTGTGCTATAACAGACGTGACCCTATAAGGGAATCTGCGTAATTAAATTTGGAGAGAATGAGGGAATCGCAGAGGTTAACACGTAAAGTAACGCTTAAGTAATCCCGAATGCGATACAGTACTTTTAGTCTGTAGAAGCAATTTCGTGCAATATCTACAATATGCTTTTCAAACCTAAGGTTCTCGTTCATCGTCACTCCAAGATTCCTCGCTTCAGAGACTCTTTCAATTGTCTCATTATTTAAAACGACAGCTGGAACTCTTGCACTAACCTTCTGTATCTGAGAAGGTTTCCCAGAATCAAATACTTGTTTTTTTTCGGATTTAAAACCAATGCGCTACGCTGAGACCATAAAGATATGCGCTCCAGATCAGAGTTCAACTTTACCAACGCTGTTTCTGTGTCACAAGGCTTAAAAGAAATATACATCTGTAAGTCATGTGCATACAAATGATACTTACAATGTTTTATATTGCTGATGATATCGGCGCTGTATATCATAAAAAGCAGTGGACCCAAAATATACCCCTGCGGTACACCCCGTTCGACAGGTCGAATCGCGGAAAAACTTTATCGTTTTCGTTTTGCTGCAGTTCGACTAGCTGGGAACGGTTCTTAAAATAGCTGACGAACCATTTAACTGCGTTTGCACTTATTCCGTAAAATGCTAATTTGGAAATAAGTAAGGATACGTTAAGGGTTTAAAATGCGCGCGGGAAATCTAGCAGGGTCAGAATAGTGCCCTCTCCATTGGCCTGTGCCGTAAGAATGTCGTCTACTACGTCGATTAATGCAGTAGTAGTACTGCGCTGCTTTCTAAAGCCAGACTAAAGCATTGGAAGAATATTGTTTACTTCGAGATATTCGGTCAACTGATTAATGCCGCCTTTTCTTGGATAGGCACGGTAAAATGCTGATGGGTCGCAGATCAGATAATGAAGTAAGATTACCAGTTTTAGGTATAGGCTTCACAAGGGCTTGTTGCCAGACATCGGGGTAAATATTTGTAAACATTGTAATAATTGCGAGGTGTTATTTTTACCTCTGGTCATCCTTATGGACTTCCAGTAGAACTTTATGTTGCGTATAAAGTCATCAGGTAAGCTCCAATCAAATTCATCTCTATCATTCTCTTTCTTTCTTCTCACGACCTATTTTGCCACAACCTTTAACATATTATATTAATTTGCCTTGCTTACATCTTCATTCGTTGCTTTTTGTATTCTCTGATTGGCTCTTGTAGCCAACCAATCCAGCCAAGCCTTTTTTTATTAGATATTGCCTTTTGCACCTCTACACGCAGTCTTTATCTTACACCCTCTTCTTCTCTTACTTAATGATGATAATAATGATAATAATGATGAGAAGAATTTACGTCAATGATCACCTTACTACACAGAATAAGGCATTACTATTTAAAACAAAAAAGACTGCAGCTGAAATGAATTTTCGTTATGTCTGGGTAAAGCATGCCAAGATACATGCCAGAAAAACCGATACTTCCCATATTGTATTTGTAAAAACGAAAAAGGACCTCTCAAAAATAGTATGAAAACATATATTTTATTTTACAAACTAGTTATAATTATCTATAAGTTAATAATCTATTGTTGGGTTAATTATTATTATCATAGTGTAAGAGTTAATTATTAATACCTAATTTATGATTTAACACCAAGATTTGTTATTAATAATACGAGCGACAATAAAACTATATTTTCCATCAATTGAGAAACAAGTGTTGTTTTGAGTGAAAGGAGTGGGGCGGGAACAACCGCCCCACCATATTGCAAAGTAGTTCGGCGCAGCCTTTATAAGAAGTCATTCTGTGATGAGATCTAGTGTGCGCTGGTCGTGACAATTCGTGTAACTGTAAATTGGTGGTTAGTTGCAGATTGCGTATAGAAGTGATTGCTGAGTTGTAGTGATTAGGTGTAGGTAGTATATAATTAGTGTTTGCGTGTGGATCAATAGGCTGTAGCTGGGAATTATGTATTGTGTTTCTTGACTGGCCCTCCCCTTACACTATTTTCTAAAATCAGTTGCAAGATTGCACTTTGAGAACCATTCATTGTGGTGTGCTATTCATTTTTATAGAAGGGCTGTATCATCCTATATTAAACTTTAAAATGTGCTGTTTAGGGCTTAATTTTCTTAGCTTTGTGCTGTTTACAATTCATTTATATCTTAGTAAAATTATTTCTATTCAAGGGTCGTTAGCAATGAATACCCGCAACTTAGGCGTTATTCTGCACTGTGCATTACTGTACTTACGTATTTCTTCTAAGCTGTCTACCCGCTACCGTTTAAATTATTATTTTTATATTAGTGATACACTTTTTCAGTTGCAATGGAATTTATTATTATTACATTATTGCTGTACTGTGAGGAATGTAGCTATAGCGAAGTTTAGAAATATATGCTTAAATTCGTATGATATAATCATATTCACCGAAACTTGGCTAGTGGATGGTGTGTACAATAGTGAATTATTTGATCGGCGATATTCGGTATGGAGACGTGACCGAAATTATTGTCGAATATTACAGACACGAGGGGGTGGTGTTTTGATTGCTGTGAGAAGCGACTTAGTAGCTGTGGAGAGGTGTGATTGGAATAGTCTGGGTCTCTATTATTTTAAAAAGGTCTAGACCGTCAGTTACCTATAATGTACACATTTGTGCGCTTTACCTCTGTAAAGAAAATGTAGGAAACTCATACAACACTCAGTTACAAAATTTTACTAACAAACTTAATAATTTGATATCGTCACATTTGCTTGATAAATTCGTTATCATAGGTGACTTTAATTTCGCTAATCAAGTAGACTGGAGTGTGGATGATAATAGTGCTGATTTAACACCTATGAATTATTCCTGTCAATACCTTACAGATTTTTTCGATAAAGTATACACTTGTAGCTTATCTCAATATAATAATATACGTAACGCGTGTGGTTGATTATTAGACCTTGTTTTTTCTAATGGCTTTGTATCTGTAGAGGAATGCCTGTAGATATGCACCACAAGCCTTTAGTTATTGTAGCTGATTTTGTAAAAATACATAGAATTCATGAAAAAAACAACTTTAAACACCTATTTCACACAAGTGACTACGAAGCTAACGAAGCTATTAAAACAGCACTTGACCTAGGTAACTTGGATACGTTTTTAGATACAAAGACATTAGATGAGGCAGTTGCACTTTTTTATAACAAGTTGTATGAACTAGGAGACCAATTTATTCCCAAAAAGACAACCCGTCGTTCATCACATCCTCTGTGGTATAATTCAGCGCTTTTAAAAGTCCTTAAAGAAAACTACAAGTATCATCCGCAAGTACAAGACATATGGTAATATATCACACTATCAGTCTTTCTCCTTATTACGAAGTAGAGCTATCCGCCTAGAACAAGACTGTTTTACCTCCTACATTGACAAAATAGAATCTTCAATCATAGGTAACCCAAAAATGTTTTGGTCCTACGTTAAAAGCAAGAATAATATTTCCACGTTTCCTAATGTTGTGAGATATCATCACACTTCTGCGGAACAGTATGGAAATCAGCAAATTGTTTGCAAAATATTTTCGCAGCACCTTCGAAGACCCCGACACAGAACACTTAAATACAGACGTGCTCTCTGATGCTAACTGTGGCACAAGTTTTATCAGCACCGTTGAACTATGTACCGAGCGTGTTTTACACGTACTAAAAACACTTGACCTCACCAAATCCAGTGGCCCTGATTTAATACCACCTATATTTATAGTGAACTGTGCCAACAGTCTAGTTGTTCCGATTACCTTACTCTATAAGCGATCCATCACTTAAAAAATGGAGATACTTCCAACGTCGAAAATTATCGTCCCATTTCGAAACTATGTCTTTTTTCCAAAATACTTGAACGGATTGTTTATAATGAGGTTTACGCAGCAGTGCAAAATAGCTTAAGTTATGAACAACACGGTTTTATTCGTAAGAGGTCAACCACTTCCAACCTTATTACAGCAAACGAAATTATTTCAAAGGGGATGGAGCAGCATGCTCAGGTGGATGTAATTTACACCGATTTTATAAATGCTTTGATCGAATTAATCATCGACTGCTCTTGCAGAAGTTGTGGGCAGCTGGGATACATGGCGACTTATATCGTTGGTTCTGTTCCTACATAGAAAATCGAACTCAGGCCGTGGTGCTGCATGGTTATACATCTGGCTGGTGCTTAATCCCATTTGGTTTGCCTCAAGGCTCGCTTCTTGGCCCCCTTTTATTTAGTTTATTTATTGCCGACATCAAATTATGTTTCAGAAATTCCCAAATATTACTATACGCCGATGATATGAAAATACTTAAAATAATACTTCAAAATAACTTCAAGATGACTTAGATAGATTTGGAGCTTACTGTATACGTAACAAATTGCAACTTAATATCTCTATATGTTCTTCTATTACTTTTACCCGACAAAGATCTTGCATTGAGTTCGAATATAAATTAATTAATCAAAGTATTAATAAAGTGAATAGAATTAAAGATTTAGGTGTATTCCATGACAGCAAATTACTATTCGACCAACATATTAACTATATTGTTAAAAAGGCATCCAAACCGCTTGGCTTTATTATAAGAACTTCAGCCTGCTTTAAATCTTTAAAAACCATTAAGATTTTATACTGTTCGTACGTGCGTAGCCATCTCGAATATGCATCTCAAGTATGGAATCCCCAGTACCAAGTTTATATTTCTCGTATTGAGAATATACAAGGAAAATTCCTAGGGTACTTAGATTTTAAAGCACATCAATGTTCATCTGATTATTTTGATCGCTGCAAGCGATATCATTTCTTGCCATTAGAGTACAGGCGCGATGTTAATGATATCAGTTTTTAAATTAACATCGCTAATGGATCTGTGTCTGTGTGACTGTCCTGATCTTCTTACTAATGTTATGCTTCGTACCAATCAAATTGGATTCAGGCAACGGCCTTTATTAGCGATACCATTTGTTAATAGTAATTATAGACGAAATGCTTTCTCCCTGCGTAGTGCAATATCTTTTAATAAACTTTCACTGCAACTGGAAATTGACTTATTCTGTACTAGCTCTAAGGCAGTAAGGAGACTTATGAATAAAGAGTTTTTTAAAGATGACAGAGACCAATAAAGCTGACTGTGAGCTCCTAATGTTATGTTTATTTATACCTACATACGATACCTTAATTATTATTATTTTATTTTTTTATAAAATTTGTTAAAAACTGCATATTAATATGCGAAGGCTTGTAATTAGCAACTTGTGAACCTACTTTGATATTTATTTGTAATTATTTGTCTGTAAGTCTTCCTAAAATAAATAAATAAATAATAATAATGATATTCTCATAGCAATTTACGAACACGGCGACATGCTCTGTTTAGTAACAAAGAGATGTCTTGTGTTTGTTGAATGCAGTGTCTCACAGAACATTTCTGTGAGGCACCCCACTGCGACCGTCCTGAGACATTAGTTCTTAAATCTAGTATGCCCAGTGATTACACTAGCTCTAAGTGCCCTTCAGACCGAAACACAGTAATATTTGCACACTACGATTTCACGGCCTTCAGTGGTATCTACCTAGACGGATTCCTGCATAGGAATCTTATCACCATTATGTGGTAAGCACGAACTTCCCCCGTACTTACCAGTAACAAATGCAGTCTCAGAGATACAGTACAAACAATACAACCTGACCCGGATAACAATATTTTATGTGATGCCTTAATAATGGATTTGGCTGGAATTCGAACCCAGGCCTCACGGCACAGCAGAAAAGTATTTTTTTAAGGAAACAAGGGACGAGGCGGGAAAATCTTCCTGTGAGAGACTTCAGTTCGTAAGTCTCATTTATACTCTGTAATTACAACTTCGTACATCGTAAATACTCCGTAATCCTGGACGGATTCCTGCTTAGAAATTCTACCAGCAGTAACACCAGCCAACCTAGCTCGAGCAAGGTTAGCTGGTACTATTAGCGATCAGCGGTATTCAAGTTAAGCATATTGACATTGTTATTGTTACCACCATTTTTTAGGCCTCGAGATTTTTTGTAATTTCCTTACGTTGACTTTTACCGACACCCACGTGTTAAGTTTACACGGTAAGTTCTCTTACGCCATGACCACACTAGTGATTTCACTTGTGATGAAATTCACTCGCTACTAACTAGGAGTAGCTTGCGCTAGGTTCAGAATATGTGAGGAAAATAATCGGATTTCAAATTTTGTACAAAGACATTTGATGTCAGTAAGTTAGGTTCCGTGAAATCTTGAATGAGGCAGCTTATTCCTTTTGATCCTTTGCGGACAAAGGACAGTAATATGATCGCACCGACTGAAGTAAAATTAAATGACAAGCTTTTCAATCTCGAAGCTTGTCGGTTCTTACCCATTGTTACGCCACAGTAACCTTATTCATTTTATCACTCACTACTAGTACATTCAATGGAGTGCATTTGGCTTGATAAAGGTATATAAATAGCATTTAATAAAGTTGCTAAGGTCATAAAGTTTTCTTGAATTTGTAACATAAATGAATCGACGAGCGTCGAAATATAAACTGATAGACTCTATTTAATACATTTATTTATTTATTAATTAAGTATTTATTGCTTCCTTTAAAATAAAAAGATACAAAAGGCGGATTTAATGCCTTTAAGCATTTTCGCCCAGTCAACCCATGGAGTGGTGAGATTTTGATGAGGTTTAGCAATTAAGAAACGCAGAGAAAGAAAGAAAGAGAAAAAAAAACCTAAGTAACTCATAAATAAGTATAATATAAATATAGTAACATATATTTATATTATACTTATAAATGAGTTACTTAGGTTTTTTTTATATATTATATAATTTATTTTATTATATATATATATATATATATATATACCAAAAAACATCTGTATCAAACATGTATTAATATATATTAAACACTTAAACTGTAACTGGCCGTGTGGTAGCGGCCTAAGAGAATCTACCACCCCATCTCATCCCGTGGGTGTCGTAAAAGTCGACAGAGGGAAAATGAAAACCAGGAGATGGGCAGCAGCATCTTGCTGGAACATCTGAATAAATAAACTGCGGTTGCCAACCCGTCTGCCAAGCGTGGCAACTATGGCAAAATCCCCCCAAAAACGAGAGCTACAAACTTTTGTGGCAATCTATGAGGGAGGCCTATGTTCAGCAGTGGACTATTGATAGGCTGAAACGACGACGACGACGACGAAACACTTAAACTTATACATATTTACAGTATACATACATATGTATATTGAATATATCCTTGTATTGGATCAAATCTTTCCGCAAACAGATCTTGTTTTTCCGAAAACGGTTAAAACGTGTTCGAAATAATTAATAAAAATCAACGGTATTTTCTAAACTCGATTATGTAAATTTTTTATCTCATACGCTGTCAATACAAAAACCGATGCATCCTTATGATATTATACGTCTAGTCAAAATATTGCTTCAAAATCGATAAATCCGTTTCCAAACTGTCTTCAACGATTTATTTAAGTGAGTAAAGTGCTAGTATCCTGAGTCTTAAAATATTCACTTATTTGTGTCGAACTTTGTGAACGCACTCAATGTTGAGTCATGAGCTGTCAATGAGTACAACGGATAATCTTGCGTATTTATATTGTGTAGATATTACCAAAACACGATAAATCCAAGTAATTTGATCAAAACCCGATATCTCCAAATTTCTTTAATTAATATCTAGAAAACCAATAGGGTTACCCACCATATGATTTCTCTGTTTAACTTATCATTATGTTTACCGTATTTTGGCATTTTTATTATTGTACATAATTACTTTATAAAGTGAACAGGTTTTTTCTAATTTGTGATGTACATTTAGATATATGTTCTTCATGAAGGAAGGTAAGTTACTTTGCTAAGATCCGCATGCAAAATATAAAAATGGTGTATTTTACCTAGTTTTTCGAAGAGCACCGCCCGCCCTCACAGCACAGACGGCCGCCGTCGTAGAGTCTATGACGCTTCATAATGCCTCGTTTTGGGGCGAAACACGTGTCGTGTTCTCGACTTCAGTTGTGTATATTATCTAGTGGTGGTATTGTAGTGGTTGGTGGAGGGTACCTGGTGGCGGTTCCTGGTGGCGGTGTTAGTTTGCTTGTGCACGCTACTTACGTACGTTAAATTGCTAAGTTCCTGCCAAGCGTGGCAACTATGGCAAAATCCCTCCAAAATGGGAGCTACAAACTTTTGTGGCTATCTATGGGGAGTCCTATGCTCAGCATGATGACTCGTGAGGTAAAACACTGTCATGTTCTCGACCTAAGTGGTACGTCTGTGCCTAGTGGCACTGTAGTAGTGATGTAGGGCATCTGGTGGCGGTTCCCAGTGGCAGTATTAGTAGCTTGTGCACGCTGTTATCGGAGGGCGGGCAGTGTTCTTTAAAAACTGGGTAATACAATTTACCACTCTACCATATTTGGAAAACAAGGCAACTAGGTAAAGTACTCCCTGGCGTATTTTAATTAACAATAAACGTTAAGCAATAGAAAAGTCAAATCGGAGCCGCGGTTTAGAAACGATTAATTCTAATTTTATGCAGTATCCGATGAAGCTGTAAAAGTCAAAAAGGCTAACAGCAATTACATCATCGAAATTATGTATCTAATTTTATACGATGCTAATATAGTTAATAGAATCAGGCGTTACTTTGCGGAAATCCATTATAATGAAGGAAGGTAAGTTACTTTGCTAAGATCCGCATGCATGCATGCCGAGTCGAGCAGGTCGGCGGCCGTCTGTCGTAGAGTCTACGACGCTTGATAATGCCTCGTTTTGGGGCGAAACACGTGTCGTGTTCTCGACTTCAGTGGTGTATATTATCTAGTTGTAGTATTGTAGTGGTTGGTGGAGGGTACCTGGTGGCGGTGTTAGTTTGCTTGTGCACGCTACTGAGGGAGGGCGGGCGGTGCTCTTCAAAAAACTAGGTAATATACACCATTTTTATATTTTGCATGCGGATCTTAGCAAAGTAACTAACCTTCCTTCACGATGCTAATAATTTAAATGTTTTCTTAAATTTAAGAAAATAATAAAAAATTACATCCAAATTCTTCTTCATAATAAGACACAGGCAGGTGCGACGTGATGAATGTGCAATTACGCTGATTAAATTTCGGGCTTCTGCACTGTTTACATAAGCAATAACTTGAGCTGACTAGGGGTTCTAGAAAGCTTTGCGGAAACTTACAGCTTAAGTTAAGAGTTTACTTAGAACTCTGAGCTAGTAGACATTTTTGTTAGTATAATGACAATGCATGGTCTTTGGCGTAGTCAAGATAATATTCTAAAAAGAAAAGTTTACTAGGTTGCGTAGATGTAGTATCTACTAAGTAATGATTTATAGGAACATAGCATTGTTTTACAGTTTCCGTTATATAAAATTAATCAAAATTGTACTTATATGACAATCTATTTGAATAAAAACATAGTGAATACGTAATGAAATGAAAAATTTCCGAATGAATTGTGGACATTATCGCTATGACTGTTTTCGAATGTTCAATAAAAATAATATTGCGGATTTTATCGCGTTTAATTTTGAACTATTTATAAACCGAAGTTTCAAGCGCTTTACAGCACCCATGGTCACGGGAGGACTGAGGTGACAGATGTAGTTAATTCAAAAGGTAGATCAACAGTAAAGTGCTGGTTGGGTTTCCCTGAAAATTTGCTGGACTGATACAGACAAAACGAAGAGTACATTTTTCAAATTGCATTTTCACATGCACTTGGTGCATAATAAACTATCAATATTACACATCAAAACTCAAAATATACACAGAAATTACAAAATTCAATTAAAACACTACCGTCCCTTTTCGAGTTGACGTTGAATTATTATTTTTAATCCGATCTACGCAAAATGAGCTTACAGTGTCTTGAAGTCTTGCAGTGTAATTTGCGAGGATATTGAAATTAACAGAAGTCCTAATTTTAAACTCCCTTATTAAAAATTAAACGCGATAAAATCCGAAAAATTAGTTTTACTAAATGTTATAATATTCGCTTAAATATAAGAAATCATTAGTTTCCTCTACAAAACAGTGTTAATGCAATGGTACAGTGATGCTGCTTTTATATATCGAAATTAGCAATCTGTTTATTAATTATTATCTGTTCGTTTGATTACTGTCAAAGCTATGTGGCACAGGCTACGAATCCTGCGAAAAACCGCGGCGGCGCGCTTCGGCCCGCTTGCGCTGGTCTGAAACCTGCCCCGAGGCAGTAGCGCGGCGCCCGTCGCCCAGCTCGCACGTGTCGGTATTGTGTTACGCTCCGTCTCCTCCCCACCCTCGTTATCGGAAAATTCTCCGCTTTTTCGAACTGTGTACGCGTCGACAATCCATTTAAGTCCCCAACGGACTTGCGTCGTGTTATTTGAACGAGTGACGTGAAGTGGTGTACCGAGTGAATTTTGAAAAATGTATGCAAGTGTCGAGTGAATTATAAATCGGGGCTACCTCAGAGAGCCGGCACCGTTCCAGGTGGGTCGCGTCTTGGGACTTCCATCTCAGATTCGTATTAATAAGTCGATGTTTGTTTAACGAGTTATTAAGACGCGAGAGCAAGGGTGAATGTATAATGTGATAAGTTCGTGTGCCTATGAAGAGCTTCAAGTTGGGTTTAAGTGGGCCGTTAGTGGGATTATCCGGTGCGAATCTGACGCGACCCCAGCCGCTGGATTACCCGCAATACCCACTGTACACAGCGTGCGCTCTTTGTGTGCGACAGATAAGCACCCTTTAACTACATGAGAGCCTCGCTCCAAACCCAAACGGATTGCTTTAGGATTTCGGTTTAACAATTTATATTCTCCGAGCGTATTCCTGTGCTAAGTAACTGCTCCTAATGTTAGATCGAATAAAGAAAAGAATTAGAGATAAAATTACGCTAATACGTAACGTTATTTGTTTGATACAGGTCCGAAAAATATTGTTTAAAATTAGTGTGGTTAATTATACTCTCGTATTTTAGATGAAATTCACTACTCACTACTGCATATAAGACATTATTTATTATAGATGATTTCGTGATTACTGTAGATTCCATTTAGAAATGTTATTATAGTTAATAAAAATAATGAAGGAAAGAAAGTTAATATGATACGCTACGCCACCAAAATTTAAAAAATGTGGATTACCTAGTTGTTGAAGAGTACCGCCCGCTTTCCTATAGTAGCGTGCACAAGCATTCGAACTATATCAGAAAAGAAATCTAAATACGTTTCGTCATCATATTTCAGCGCTAGGTCCACTGATGAAGACAGGGCTCCTCCAATCGATAACCTATTTAGTACTCATTGCCATAGTTGCAATGCAGGCAAGACTATATTGATCATAAAATTTTATAGACTACACAAAATACTCGTATACTACGACTTCAACTTCTCTCATTCTAGTGGACCCTTGTGATTAGATGAGTTAGAGTGATTGAGTTAGTTTCACCTGATGGATAGTGCTACACCTGCCCATAATATTAGCAATAGCAACCAGAACTTAGAATTTAAAACTGTGTTGGACCGCACTGCACTTGTCACCCCATACTTCAGTTCTTAAGTCTCATTTGCCCAGTAAATCTACTAGCTACATTGTCTTTAAAATAGATACTAAATGATACTTACACAGCATGCTTGCTTTGTGGCAGAATAAGTGGAACTATGGTGGTACCTACCTAGACGGACTACTGCATAAAATACTACCGCCAGTAAGGCAATGAATGAATTTTCTAATGCCGCCTCTAATAAAGTAATCAGTTCATTATTTTCTAATTTTTCTTCTGTCTACGATATAGATAGCTGCTTCCTTGCTGATAAAGCATTTTTCGGAAGCAGATAGTATACTATTATTTATATTATATATATATATATATATATATATTATCTATTATATATATATATATAATATAAAGCGGCTCGTTAAAAGAATACTACCACTCCATCTCATCCAATGGATCGTCGTAAAAGGCGAGTAAGGAATTATACTGCACTGTGCACCCAACAGCGCATTGTGGCGATAGGCTCACCACCTATCACACCAAGTGCATTATATTGTTTTGGTGAAACGTGGATTGTGGCAGTCATCTGTTTTCGCAGTGAGTGTCCAGTCTCTGACTACCCCTTATGGGATACAGTCGTGATCTTATGTATGTATGTATGTATGTATTACATATATATATATATATTATCTATTATATATATATATATATATATATTATCTATTATATATATATATATTATAGTATGCTATTCAACAACCGCAAGGAGTGTTCGTAGGAATTGTTCGGATCAATTCCAGCAACCGAATTTCATGGCACATTGCGACGTAACTTGAAATTCCATCCACATCACCGTAATGATTGGCAATATCACTGTTAATTTTTCAATAATTTTCTGCCACGCATGACAACTTTGTTGAATGTGCTGCCGCCAAAGATTTTTCCGGACCGATAAGAGTTAAGACCTCTAAGAGTAGGCTATTTTCTAAACTAAGATAAGAGAATAGCCTACTCTTAGAGGCCGGCAACGAACTTGTAATCGCTCTGGTATGGCGGATGTTGGTCGGCGGTGATCACATAACATCAGGTGAACTTGCTCGTTAGAAAAAAAATCAACAACAAGTCAAGCGAAAAGTAAAGTGTACGGATAATACATTAATGAAAGGGGTAAAGTCGAGAACGTTGTAGTGCTCCTCATTAACAGCGACGACAAACTACGCTCGTTAACGGTAACCTGTCGCGAACACTAATTAATAACAATTAACATACAATCAGATGGGAACGTTTCGAATCTAACATCTGGCTGGAATTGTAATTAATCCACTTTTGCTAATTGCAAATATGTGACGGACGTAAATGTTCTGCTCGTAACTAATGTTCTCAACAGTTAATTCATTCCTCTTTTATAGAGATTTCTTTTTCTAAGACCATATACTAACCTAAAAGTAACCAACGAGCTTGTATGAAAACACTAATGAAAGTAGAAGAAGCTAAGGATGTGTGTCGGGATCGTAGCAAGTGGTAAAAGATGTGGTCTCTGCCTACCGCTATGTAAAAGAGGCGTGATTCTATGTATGTACGTATAGTAGTTACAGACAAGTTGCATACAATGCAGGAATCTAGGAGGGTACCATCGCAATCCCAGGTACTCAATGCCGTCAAACAGTGATGTCCAAACATTACTGTTTCATTTTGAAGGGCACTGCAGTATTACTATTGGTTATATAAGACTTAACAACCGATATCTCATTGTGACGAGTGTATTGCGGTTCCACACAGAGCTCTCCAGTGCTAAGTTCTGGACGAAGCCCTAACTGTAATGGGAAGGCGAAAATAATAGTAAGAATTTGTTTGTATCTGTACATATTGTAAGTAATGAAACATGTAAATTAAGGGGACGGCTTAAATGGAATCTTTTTGTAGATTATATAACCATTTCATATGGATATAATTACAGAAAAGTTATATCGATACAAAATATAATTAACAACACTATCACCACTACAGCCCATCCACTACTACTACTCCACTGCTGAACATAGGCCTCCCCCATAGATTGCCACAAAAGTTTGTAGCTCTCATTTTGGGGAATTTTGCCATAGTTGCCACGCTTGGCAGGCGGGTTGGCAACCGCAGTTTATTTATTCTGATTTTCCAGGAAGATGCTGCTGCCCATCATCTGGTTTTAATTTTCCCTCTGTCGACTTTTACGACACCCACGGGATGAGATGGGGTGGTAGATTCTCTTAAGCCGCTACCACACGGCACTATCAAAGGGTTAAAAAAACGCAATGGATAAGACGTTAGGCAGTACACGGAATTAAAGACGCAATCTAGGTAATTGGCGAGGCCTATGAACGCTAAGCTCGCTTTACTTTAATGAAGCTCAGAATGCTACCACTTCAGCTTATTTATCTCGGAATATAAAAGGTACATTTGTTAAGCCCACAGCCCAGGGGCTAGGCGCATGTCTTAAATTCAACGCGGTTTACCTGAGTACGATGGAAAATGTATTACAACTACGCAATGATTTTTTTAAGAAAGTTTTTTCCTTGAGGTCTATGATCCCAAGTACGCTAGCTAAGAAGAGAAAAGTTCGGCTCCAAAAATGACGGTCGAATAGGATTTAGAACAGTTCCATTACGCTGGTGGTAAGTTTCCTATACAGGAATCCGTCAGGGTAGGTACCACCCCGTTATTCTGCCGTGGTACCTACCTAGACGGATTCCTGCATAGGAACTATCACTAGTAAATTGTAATCAAGTTTCAAATATTTTTTGTTAATATACCCTAATGCCGTACCTCATCTTTACTTGAGTTTCCATTAGCTATGGGAGAAACCGGAATAATCCAATAAAATATTTGGCAGTTGCATAATAAGATACGTGTGACAAGAGACGTCTAGATAATATAATACGCGTATTATAAGCGCGGCTATTTTACTGCATCTATATGACTATCTGTGCCCCGCGGTTTCACCCACGTAAAAAGGCCGACCCCGATGATTATAAGTAAATAGTTCCCTATTTGGATATGCGATCCAAATATTAGGGGTTTTTTTTTTCCGGTGCCAGCACCTCTAATATTGTTCTACAATTTTAAGTGCTGATTTACCAGCGTGCTGAGCGGTGAAGGAAAACATCGTGAGGAAACCTGCATATCCGAGGAATATAAATATTTCGGGGACATGTGAAGTCCGCCAACCCGCATTGGAACAGCGTGGCGGATTCTTTGTAGCTCCAAAACTTTCTCAGAAATGAGAGGAGGCCTGTGCTCAGAAGTGGGACATTTACAGACTGAAACTTTACTTTACTTTACTTTAGGGGTTTTAATTTTTTGCACGGAACCCTAATTTATCATCATCGTCGTCATTTCTGCCTATTACCCCTAATCATTTTTCTTAAATAAAGTAGCCTAATTTACCCGCTATAGTATTCTAGCGAGTTCTTAAGTCTCATATGCCCAGTGATTACACTAGCTCTCACTGTTCTTCAAACCAAAACACAGTAATGTTTGTAATACTATATACACATTATACACATATTTTATACACATATCTATTGTAATACACATACAATAGAATATTACAACAGAATAACCGGCCCTTGGGCGTACCTAGAATTCTACCTAGACTGGACTTTTAATGGTGGTAGGATTCCTATGCAGAAATCCTACCACCATTAAAAGTCCAGTCTTTTGCGGATCTTAGCAAATTAACTCTCTTTTCATTCATATTTAAAAAAGTCATGCCCACTGTATTATTTCTCTTCATACATTTACCATGCGCAACACAACCAGACCCTTAAACCGGTAAATTGTGTTTATGCACAAATGACGACTCCGGCAGTGATTCGAACACAGCCCCTGCGGAGAAGTCAGTTACGCTAACCACTAGGCCACGCCGTCGTCAATATTAACGTGATGCATTTCTCATATTCGACTCTTACGTCTGCAAAGGGATAAGAAGAGATTTGCTTAGGCAGCCATCGCACGCCACGTAATGAAATAATTACGTATATTTTTATTAGCCAATTAAACTTTTCTTTTCTTTTCTTTTAAAAAAACGAAGCCCTACAGTAGGATTTTCTCCTGTATCGTGGGTGCGTTTTACGAACATACATTTCACATGCACAACACAACCAGACCCGAAAAGCAACAATTTGTGTTTTTGCACAAATGTTACCTCGGCTGGGAATCGAACCCATGACCGGTGGCGCAGAAGTCAGGTACGCTAACCACTACGCCACGCCGTCGACAGACAACACAACTTCTTTATGTTCCATATTAAATTATCATAACTATTAACTAAAACTTGAATAAGTCCCTTTTTTTGTATAAAGTTATGAAACGAGCAAAACGTTCACCTGATGGTAAGTGCAACGTCTACCCATAACAAATGCTGTGTCACCCAGAATATTTCTCTGTGACACTACACTGTGCCCATCACTCTGAGACATAGGTTCTTAAGTCTCATATGGCCAGCGATTACGCTAGTTCTCAGTGCCCTTCGAATCGAAACACAGTAATGTTTGCACACTACTGCTTCACGGTAGATTAACTGGCCCTGGTGTGGTCCTTTAACTGGGCTTTAACTGCCTTTTATAATTTGTGAGGAGGACTGTTACGTCAAAAATATGGAATTATTAAGTAATTAAATGGATATAGTTAATAGAATCAGGCGTTACTTTGCGGAAATCCATTATAATGAAGGAAGGTAAGTTACTTTGCTAAGATCCGCATGCAAAATATAAAAATGGTGACTTTTGATGAGGCGGCCGTCTGTCGTAGAGTCTATGACGCTTGATAATGCCTCGTTTTGGGGCGAAACACGTGTCGTGTTCTCGACTCAGTGGTGTATATTATCTAGTGGTAGTATTGTAGTGGTTGGTGGAGGGTACCTGGTGGCGGTTCCTGGTGGCGGTGTTAGTTTGCTTGCACGCTAATGAGGGAGGGCGGGCGGTGCTCTTCAAAAAACTAGGTAATATACACCATTTTTATATTTTGCATGCGGATCTTAGCAAAGTAACTTACCTTCCTTCATTAATGAAATGGAAACAACCCTCTAACAAAACCAAATGAAAAATTGTCTCGCTTTTATTAACCTCAATTAAGTCTTAGCTTTATTACAATAACGTCGCATTATAACATTAACTCGAACTCATTTTTATGAATCCTAAGCTTGGATTAATCAATAATAAATACACTTTTTACCAACGGCTCAAACACGGTCAAGCAATCTCATAATAAAACGCTTATACCGGCAGAGTAGAATAGCACCTACCTAGATGCCGTAAGAGAACTAAGGTATTGTACGGACAGCCTTTATTCGTGCAGTATAATACCATAATACGCAATGCTGTCACTATACTGCTCGTGGCAACGCAATGGGGAGTAATAATTCCTATGCGGGAATCCGACTAGGTAGGTACCACCCTAGGCCAGTTATTCTGCCGTGAAGCAGTTGTGTGCAATCATTACTGTTTCGGTTTGAAGGGCACTGAGAGCTAGCGTAATCACTGGGCATTTGAGACTTAAGAACTGATGTCTGAGGGTGACGGGCGCAGTGTGCTGCCACACAGAAATATTCTGGGTGACACAGCATTTGTTGTCGGCGGACGTTGCATTAACCATCAGGTGAACGTTTTGCTCGTTTCGTCACTTTATACAATTAAAAAAAAAAAAATTGACACCTACCAAAATGGCGACTACTTGGGTCAGCACCCGCCACATCTAATTTCTCGTCGGCGAAAAATTGTAAGATTATTAAGAGCATTTTACACTTATCTGAAGGAATCCGTCTAGGTAGGTACCACACCAGGACAGTTATTCTACCGTGAAGCAGTAGTGTGCAAACATAACTGAAGGGCACTGAGAGCCAGCGTGATCACTGGGCATATGAGACTTAAAAACTGATGTCTCAGGGTAACGGGTGTGTGAAGCAGAAATGTTCTGTGTGGCACAGTATTTGTTATAGGCAGACTATGTACTTACCATCAGGTGAACGTTTTGCTCGCCTCGTTGGTTTATTCATAAAAAAAACTGTCTTGGGACACGCCTTGTGTGATTTTATGTTTTATTTCTTAAAATGTTAAGTAAAAGTACTTACTTGAAATAATGAAATAGCAATTAGTGATATTGTAAATTATTCACGAAGCAATACTTCTTGATTGAGCTGAGCGAGTTTTGAACTTGCTCCTGTTTTATTTTTGTAAATTAATTTATTTCATTAACTTTTAATTAGTTAAAAAGTAAAGTAAAGTTTCAGCCTATAAATGTTCCACTGCTGAGCACAGGCCTCCTCTCATTTCCGAGAGGGTTTTGGAGCTCCTGGAATCCGCCACGCTGCTCCAATGCGGGTTGGCGGACTTCACATGTCCACGAAATATTTCAATTCCTCGGACATGCAGGTTTCCTCACGATGTTTTCCTTCACCGCTAAGCACGTGGTATATCAGTACTTAAAATTGTAGAACAATATTAGAGGTGCTGGCACCGGGGATCGAACCCAGGTTACTCGCTTACTATGAAATCAAAGGCGAGCACCAGGTCCCTGAGCTACCACGGCTATTTTTAATTAGTTTTAATTAGTTACATGTTTAAAATTAATTGCCATTTTCACTATTCATATTTCCACCTTATTTTGTGTCTACAGAAGCCGGAATTTAAAAGTTTCATCAACATCGGACGCTGTCAAATTTTGAAATTATTAACTTGAATATACTGTTTTTGAAGTTGTTAAAAAGCCAATGTTTGACCCATACAATATATACTATATACAATAAGGTGAAGGGAGAGCCGTGGTAGCTCAGGGGCTAGGCTTAGGCTAGGCTTAGGCTTTAAATTTCATAGTACGCGAGTGACCTGGGTTCGATTCTCGGTGCCGGCACCACTAAAATTGTTAATTGCAATTTTAAGTGCTGATTTACCACGTGCCGTGTGGTGGCGGCTCGTTAAAAGAGTACCAGCACTCCATCTCATCCAATGGATCTCGTAAAAGGCGAGTAAGGAATTAAAGTGCACTGTGCACCCAACAGCGCATGGTGGCGATGGGCTCACCACCTATAACACCAAGTGCATTATATTGTTTTCGTGAGGCATGGATTGTGACAGTCATCTGTTTTTATAGTGAGTGCCCAGTCTCTGACTACCCCTTATGGCATACGGTCGTGATCTTATGTATGTATGTACCACGTGCTCGGCGGCGAAGGAAAACATCGTGAGGAAACCTGCATGTCTCAGAAAAAAAAAATATTTCGAAGACATGTGAAGTCCGCCAACCCGCATTGGAGCAGCGTGGCGGCTTCTTGCTAGCTCCAAAAACCCTGTCAGAAATGAGAGGAGGCCTGTGCTCAGCAGTGGGACATTTATAGGCTGAAACTTTACTTTACTTTACTTTACAATAAGGTGTGGTGACGACCGCGTGGCTTAGTGGTCAGAGTACCTGCCTTCTAAGCCGCGGGTCCTGGGTTCGAATCCCAGCCGGAGCAAACGTTTGTGCTAAAACATAAATTGTTGGTTTTCGGGTCTGGTTGTGTTGTGATTGTCCCCGTGTTTCTGACACTGCATCCTAGCCTACCTCCGATCTTATCGCATCAGCGTTACATCGGGCACGGGTAGGTTGGGACGAGTGAGTGCCTCTGTGTTTGCGCGTACACTTGTGGCACTATAATATCTCCTGCGCAGTTGATGGCTCTCGACAGTAGACGGGAGTTGTCGTGTCTGTATGTGTCACACAGAAATGTTCTGGGTGACGCAGCATTTGTTGTGGGCGGACGATGCACTTACCATCAGGAGAACGTTTTGCCCGTTTCGACACTTTCTACAATAAAAAAAAAATAACTATATACACTTTTTATATATTGTCCAGATACCTAAAAGCAAGGAATTCTAGAGATACCAATAATTCGTAAAAA
Source organism: Luehdorfia chinensis (assembly GCA_019845155.1). Lineage (NCBI taxonomy): Eukaryota > Metazoa > Arthropoda > Insecta > Lepidoptera > Papilionidae > Luehdorfia > Luehdorfia chinensis. The sequence continues at coordinate 472,254 of JAHVAK010000445.1, forward strand.
TTTAAATATTTGCCGATAAAACTCGTCAGGATTTACAATATTCTTTATAAACTATATACAAATAATATTGTACACTATGGTAAGACTTTTTTTTGGAAGCACTTTTAGAAGGAAAAATTACGTAATGTTTTTTTTTATTTGGTAAAGTGACGAGGCGAGCAAAACGTTCACCTGATAGTAATTGAATCGTCTGCCCATAACAGACGCTGTGTTACTCAGAATATTTCTGTGTAGCACCCTCACTGCGTCCGTCACCCTGAGACATCAGTACTTAAGTCTCATATGTCCAGTGATAATGTTAGCTCTCAGTGCCTCTCGAACCGCATGTTAAACACAAAATGTTAAATTTTCTGAATAATATTTTATTCCTACAACATTTCTAGACTTTTAAAGTTCTTCGTAAATCATACAACGACGCAAAGAGGTTAGACGCTCGGAGAAACTTAAAACAAAACTAAGATATTGAACGTCTGATAAGCGAGCAATAAAGTTGCTTTATGCCTGCAATAAAGTTGGAGGAGACTCTCGCATTTATACCTCGCCCGGCAGATTGTTGTCGGCCATTAAGCTGGAATTTTTAAAAAGGCCCTATTTTGAAACTCGTGAGATGGTTTAATTATTTCGCAAATGCGCACTTAAATCTAAAATGGTTTTTCTTTTAAGAATTAATGGTTAAGCCCGATTTTGTGTAATTATTTCAGTTTGAGAAGAGCTCTTTCTTTTACAATGATTTCTTATATTTACGCGAACACTACACTTTTAAATGAAACTAATTTTACGGATTTTATCGCGTTTAATGTTTTACTATTTATAACCCGACGTTTCGAGTGCTTTACAGCACCTATGGTCACGGGAGGACTGAGGTGACAGATGTCCTGATCTCATAGTTAACCCTGGGGTACCTTCAGCTTTTAATTATTATTTTTGGGTCCGATCTACGCAGAAAGAGCTAACTGTGTCTTGAAGTCTTGCAGTGGTATGCTTGGTTTTTGATTTAATTTTATTTATTATTGGATCCCAAGCTGGTGGTAATACCCAACCATCTTCTCTATTGAAATTAGGATGTTTTTTGATTTCAAAAACCTCGCGAATCATCCTTGGTAGGAATCGGTGTTCTTTTGCTAGGATCTGTGGTTTATCAAATCTGATGTAATGGTTGGGATGATCCAGAACATGGTCACACAGACTCTTTCTTTTTTTAATTCCATCCATACGGATCATGGTATTTTCAGGAAAGTTTATAGCTATATTAAAAACTCAGAAAAAGGAGAAAGTAGTATTAATTTTTTGGTTTTAAATGTTAAAGTACACGTTAATGATAAAAACTGCGCAAAAAGTCACGCGGGGATAATTTAAATAACGGTCGTTCAAAACTCTTTTTAAAGTTTATACATCTTACTTTGTGTTTCGTTGAAACAATAAAGCAACATAATAAATAATATGCAAATGTTCTAAGCTTTTACAAACATTCAATTATATTTTCTTTAGATAGTAAATATGTCATGGAAATTTCGGAAAGTGACAGAATTCCGCAATTCATTATTTTCCATTGGAAATAATACAAAACAAACAACGTTACAAATTCATCATCATCATCATCTTTTCAACATTTCACAAAGCTCTCATTTTTAAGGGAATTTTGCCATAGTTGCCACGCTTGGCAGGTGGGTTGGCAACCGCAGTTTATTTATTCAGATGTTCCGGGAAGATGCTGCTGCCCATCTTGTGATTTTAATTTTCCCTCTGTCTACTTTTACGACACCCACGGGATGAGATGGAGTGGTAGATTTTCTTAAGCCGCTACGACACGTTACAAATTAAACTTGAATAAAAAGTACGACATTGTTCACTATTATTATGTATTTCGATTAAGGGATATTTAAACGCGTTGGTGTTTTATTTTATGAAGTAACACGCGATGATGTCTGTATTTTTGTTATAGCCGTCGAAAAAGTGCGTTTAAAAAAAACATTAGTTTTGATTTTTTTTTTATTCTATAAAGTGACGAAACGAGCAAAACGTTCACGTGATGGAAGTGCAACGTCCGCCCACAACAAATGCTGTGTCACCCATAATATTTCTGTGTGACACCACACTGCGCCCGTCACCCAGAGACATCAGTTCTTAAGTCTCAAATGTCCAGTGATTACGCTTGCTCACCGTGCCCTTCAAACCGAAACACAGTAATGTTTGAACACTACTGCTTCACGGCAGAATTACTGCCCCAGGGGTGGTACCTACCTAGACGGATTCCTGCATAGGAATCCTAAACTTTTAAAATACATCCGAGTTCCCAACTAAAATATGAAATGTCACACAAAAGCAGAAAAAGAGATAGTCGTTTATCAATAAAATGATGGATTCGTGATTCGTCTGGGCTTTTTGTTAGCAAAGCTGGTAGCCAGTATTTGATATAACGTACCGTACATACGTATGAAAAAAAATGGCTGTTTGTGCACATACAGCGGTGGCTTTGACAAATGGCTTATATCAAAAACATTGTAGAATATTAGAACGTTAAGGCTCTATTTGTGAACAACTACATATTCTATTAAGTACCATTTTTAATTATATTTTTATAACCGACTTCAAGCAAGGAGATATGTATATATTTTTATGTATATTCAGGAATAAGAAAGAAAAAAAAAGGACTATGTGAGAAACAGCGTGATAAGGGAACGTTGCGGTGTGGTAGAAGATATAGTGACGAAGATAGGGAAAGGGATGCTTAGATGGTTTGGACACGTAGAGAGGATGGATGAAAGAAGATTGACGAAACAGATTACTGTGGCGAGCCGGTAAGGGTCGACTTAGGCGAACGTATCACGATCAGATCGAAATCGTTCTAGGAAAGGCCACGTCAAACGTACCCGTAACTGACGAGCTTGTATGAAAACACTAATAAAAGTAGAGGAAGCTAAAGATGTGTGTCAGGATCTTAGGAAGTGGAAAGATGTGGTGTCTGCCTACCTCTATGAGAAAGAGGCGTGACTTTTTAATTCATTTGTATATTAATCGATTTACATTTTTTTTTCTGAGTTACACAGAATTTGTTATGGACAGACGTTGCACTTACCGTCAGGTGAACGATTTACTCATCTCATTACTTTCTCCTACTGAAAAAAATACCTCCGCCCTCATTCCACGGCTGGATTCTAATAATATGCAAGGGTCGTTCAGTAAATGACAGTTGATACAAATCAATGTCTATATGTTAACTTAATTAAATATATCAGCTTTAAGGCATTACATTGATGTTTGATAATATTTTGATATCTTTAGAAATTTTATTTTATATCATTCTATAGAAATACAAGTATATGTTGTATTTCGCTGAAAAGCAAGAATATTTGAACCATGAGCAAAAGACGAAAAAACTTATTACATATCAGTTCATAACATTCGAATGTAGCTAGACAACTTATTCGCGTCACGTAGCAAATATGATGGGCCCGCGAGTAATAGGGAGGCGGAGAGGGGGGAGGGTTGTCGATTCAAGTTCTCTATGGCAAGAAAAAGGCAGGCGAGATAGGACTGATAACACGACAGTAACATTCCCGTATTCGAACAATAAAATCTCTGGAACAAGAGTTACCATTTCGTCCGAACGTAATGAAACTTGAGAGTTCGGGAGAGACACCGCCCAGTTCTCGTAAAGCAATCGCAATAAGTCAATGTAATGAACGTTTCCCTTCTTTTCATTTTAGGAGTAACTGTTAATATGGCTTAAAATTGTTTGAGTTGTTTGCAAACCATTACTTTATTACGACTTGCTGATGCCCATGACTTTGTTCCAGAGGATAAAGGTTTTTCGAAAATCCCGTGAGAACTACTTGATTTTTCGAGACAAAACCATATACTATGTCCGTTCCCAGGATGCAAGCTAGCGAGTAATCGGGTCTCCGGCTCTGGTCTTTCAGTATACGTTCACGCTGGTGTCTTGTTACAACGTCGCCCTTCCGTGTTCACCTAAGCAGGATTACTATCACGTGAATCTTTTTTTTATTGGATGGAGCTCAACGCCTGCCCATAACAAATGCTGTGTCAATCAGAACATTTCTGTGTGACACCACACTGCGCCTGACACTCCAAAACATCAGTTCTTTAGTCTCATGTTCCCAGTGATTACACTTGCTCTCAGTGCACTTCAAACCGAAACACACTTCTACTTCACGGCACCTACCTAGACGGATTCCTGCAAAGGAATTCTACCACCCGTAAAATCTCTATATTTAATTTTACCCCTATTACGCCTCTTCACTAAAGCTCGAGCAAGTTTCGTCAGCTTACACTATTGTTCAGAGTGGTACAATTATAGACAATACAAAAGTTACGAAACGCCCGCATAAGTGGCATTGTTCTTTAAAGTTTCCTGCCACCTCTTATCTTGCCGCTGCGGGTTGGCATTTTCACAATAATACAGGTAATTATTGTGTTATGTAACATAACATTTATATAGCTCGTAGAGACGCAATGAGGAGTAAGATTATTCGACTCGTACCAAAGTGGCGTCGACGTGGTTCGCCACCCGTCATGTCTCGTTTCCCGCGAGAGCGAAAAATGGGCAATCTGAGTGGCTTCTGCTTACCTCTTATATGGGAAAAAGGCGTGACTGTATGTATGTATGTATGTTACATTAATAAACAGGTTAGAACATAAAAAAATAACTTCAAGTAAATCTAAACTAGGCTAATCTAATTTTTACGAACATGTTGAAGACGAGAACGGTCCACAGCCCTACTTCAGTGTGGGTTGGCTAACTTCATGTTCTCGATATATTTGACATATCTCAAACATACAGATTTTCATAACGATGTTTCCTTAACCCTCATGGTTAATGAATACTTAACAATTTAATTTAGAATATAAATGACCCGGATGTTCGCGGCTTTAAAAAACGAGGTAATAATCATCATTTCCCACATCATCCCATCCAGTGGGAGTCGTAAAAGTCGACAGAGGGACAATTAAAACCAGAAGATGGGCAGCAGCATCTTCCTGGAACGTCTAATGAAATAAACTGCTGTGTAAAGCGGCTCCCAACCCGTCTGTCAAGCGTGGCAACTATGGCAACTATGGCAGCCCCCCCCCCAAAATGAGATTCACAAACTTTGTGGCCATCTATGGGGGAGGCCTATGTTCAGCAGTGGACTATCAAAAGGCTGATATAATGATGATGATGTATCACCATTCAACATAAATTTTATTTTGCATAAGGATCTTAGCAAATTAGTTTTCACACATTCCTTTTTTAATGTTTTCATACGCCGATCCGCGCGGCGATTACACACCCCATATGCTTCATATGCCACAGAATTTGAAACCAATTTAGACTTCGAAACAATCGAAATACTCATTTTCGAGCGTAGATTTATATCCCAGCAGACGAAAGGTTAATCTTCAAAATCGTTTTTTTCCATATAATTATATATTTCTTGAAATGTAATTAGCCTCTTTAACCTCTTCAGTGAATTTAGATTTAATTATTACGTGTTCAATTGAATTAATGAATTACGAAGAGAAATTAAATAAATTTGCTAAGATTTTCGTGCAAAACATAGGTGTATGTTACATAGTTTTTGAAGTTCACCGCCCGCCTGCAATAGCGTGCACAAGCAAACTCATACCATCACCAGTAACCGCTACCGGATGTCTTCCACCACTATAAACCACATTCCTACTACACTATACACAGCACCAAAGTCAGTGCCTGTCTATCGTAGTCAACTTTGTAATGTCTTTTTTATTTTTTTTTATTTGATAAAAGTGACGGAAGAAGCAGAACGTTCACCTGATGGTAAGTGCAACGTCCGCCCACAACAAATGCTGTGTCACCCAGAACATTTCTGCGTGACACCACACTGCACTTGTCACCCTGAGACATAAGTTCTTAAGTCTCATATGCCCAGTGATTACGCTAGCTCTCAGTGCCCTTTAAACCGAAACAGTAATGTGAAACATTACTGCTTCACGGCAAAATAACTAGTCCTGGGGCCTGGTACCTACCTAGACGGACTCCTACATAGGTAAGGTAAACATATAGTGGGTTATTCTTATAAACCGTGTAAAGGACTTCCTCAAAGTAACGCCAACGCCAAGAGAAGCGCCAAAAGCCTAGTAGTTTAGGGCAGAGACTGCGAACCACGCAGGATCGATCCCACCATTCGACTGTTGTTGCGAACCATCACCTAGCACAAGCTTTTAAGCTTAGTTTTGAGTGGTACCAAGAATATTAGTGATGTTAATACATTCCAGCAATGGATACTCTTTACAATAACGGCTGATTACATAAATTTCCTCAATAAACACGAACGATAGAGAAACGAGTATATTGTGGAAGTTGACAGCATCTCGGTTAAATTCAGTTTGCGCTGGGCATTGTATTGGGAGATTTTTTTTGTCCCTGTTTTTCTTAGTTAAATCCGGCGCGGTTTCCGCAACGACTTTCGAATCCCCCGGGACTAGCCGACTTTATTGTACAGATTGAATTTGCTGCCGCCGTAGTTAATCCTAAGCCGACGAAGAGTAAATGTGGCGAAAGGGTTTTGTAACATAAAAGCGGAATTCTTGTTATTAAGTTCATTCGATTTTTTAGGACGAGTTTCAATAGACTTAGTTTCAAAGCTTAAACGATAACAGAAGTTACACTGTAAAGCGATTCAGTTTAGATAAGCAAATTGAATAGCTTATAATGTATATACTTATTATGTACTTCGGCAACATTCGTAAAGCAGGGTTCGATTCTCGGTACCCTTTTATTTCTCATTTAAATAAATGACTTGCCTTATTCAGTAGAAGATAATCATGACATAGTGTTATTCGCTGATGGCACATCTTTGATTTTCAAAAAAAACGTTAATGGTTATTATATGACGAGGTGAATAAGACTATTTCATACATTGTACATTGTTTTAACGCCAACAATTTGCTTTAATACGGCAATTAAACAAAATGTATTAAATTTACAACACCAAACGTTAAGCTTGAAAAGCGGAGTCGTGGTAGCTCAGGGGCTAGGCGCTTGCTTTAAATTTCAAAGAGCGCGAGTGACCTGGGTTCGATTCCAGGTGCCGGCACCACTAAAATTGTTAATTGCAATTTTAAGTGCTGATTTACCACGTGCTCGGCGGGGAAGGAAAACATCGTGAGGAAACCTGTTTGTCTGAGAAATAAAAAATATTTCGAAGACATGTGTGAAGTCCGCCAACCCGCATTGGAGCAGTGTAGCGGATTTTTAATAGCTCCAAAACCCTCTCAGAAAGAGAGGAGGTCTGTGCTCAGCAGTGGGACATTTATAGGCTGAAACTTTACTATACTTTCAAAGGTTAAGCAATGATGCGAATGTGTTTGTAAATGGGGAAAATGGTCTTGTGCCAATGTCTTACTTAGAATAACTCTGGAAGCAAAGCTTCAACAGGGCCCCATATATCCAAACTAGCAAATAGACTTAGTTTAGCGGCTTATGCTGTAAAAAGTCTAAATGTGAAGACTGATGTTGAAAGCGACCGTGTGGTAGCGGCTTAAGAGAATCTACCACCCCATCTCATCCCGTGGGTGTCGTAAAAGTCGACAGAGGGAACATTAAAAACAAAAGATGGGCAGCAGCATCTTCCTGGAAAATCTGAATAAATAAACTGCGGTTACCAAGCCGCCTGCCAAGCGTGACAACTATGGCAAAATCCCCCCTAATTGAGATCTACAAACTTTTGTGGGGCCTATGTTCAGCAGTGGACTAGTGATAGGCTGAACTGATGATGATGATGATGTTGAAACAGTAAGAATAGTAATATTATAGTTAGTTCTACAGCATAATGTCGTATGGCATTTTGCTGTCGGGAAATGCGACAATAGAAACAATTTTTGTATTGCAAAAGATTGCCATAGGAACTATTTATAACCCCAAATTCGAGTATCCCTCAGAGATAAATTTAATAAAATAACTATCTTAATATTGGATTCTCAATATGTCTATGATTATTTTTTGGAAATACACAAAAATATAAAAAGCTTTAGTAAAAAAGTGATGTACATAATGTAAATACAAGGGACAAACACAAGCTTTTAACGCCGGTTACTCGACTCAATAGAGTCAGTAACTCATTCATGGGTCAAAGTGTGGAGAAAATGCGGTAAAGTCTTCCTACCCATAGGTTTACTTGTACCCCTGAGAATGAGGTTATCGCTACCAATTAATGATTAATTATTTTATATCAATTATTTTGATCGGTGCTAAATAACAATTTAGAATAATGCTTAACTAAAAAAAAAAAAACACCAGGAACGGCTATTGGTGGCAAGCAGCGTCTATAATGCAAAGGTTTTTTGGTACAGCAATCGCCAATCCGACAGCCGACCAAGGAGATTATGACAAATCCTCTATTTTTGGGAGACGATTTCTCATAATCTCCAATCGCACCAACGTCTTTTATTAGAACCGTCAGTCTATATATACTGTGGACTCCTAGATGATAATGATGATGACAAGTAAATTATAGAATCAGTGACCATGTTCTGGATCATCCCAACTACATCAGATTTGATAGACCACAAATCCTTGCAAAAGAACATCGATTCCTATCAAGGATGATTCGCGAGGTTTTTGAAATCAAAAAACATCCTAATTACTATAGGGAAGATGGTTGGGTATTACCACCGGCTTGGGATCCTATTATTAATAAAATTAAATCAAAAACCAAGCATACCACTGCAAGGCTTCAAGACACAGTAAGCTCTTTCTGCGTAGATCGGACTAAAAATAATAATTAAAAGCTGAAGGTACTCCGGGTTAACTATGACATCGGGACAACTGTCACCTCAGTCCCCCCGTGACCATGGGTGCTGTAAAGCGCCCGAAACGTCGGGTTAAAAATAGTTATAAATTAAATGCGATAAAATCCGTAAAAAATAGTTTTATTTAAATTATAGAAGACAATTTCGAGTTTGTATTGTTGGTAAGTGCTTGCTTGTTGTCGAATCAATAAATATATAAAGTATACTGAATGTTCCTTTTGAATAGTTATAATTTCACTTCAAACAAGAAACAATCTACATTTGTGACGGACGGTTGAACAAAACACTTCAGATCCAATTATTTGTATTCTGAAGGAACTAGTGATGACTAACGAACTGTGTAGCGAGTAACGGTGCGACAGCTGTAGCCATAGTAAAGGAATTTGTCGAGAATAAAAATATAATTTGTTGTGTAATTTATTCGTGAGTCAATTCGGATTTAGAAGCGTGGAAGTTAAGGGCTAGGCGGTCGCTTTAAATTTCAAAGTACGCGAGTGAGCTGGATTCGATTCCCGGTGATGGTACCACTCAAATTGTTAATTGTAATTTTAAGTGCTGATTTTCCACGTGCTGGCAACAACAAAAAAGGAAGGAAACTGCTCAAGACGTCTGTCACTTCAGTCCCACCCATGACTATGGGCACTGTAAAGCGCTCGAAACTTTGTGTGATAGATAGTTAAAAGTAGAATCCGTTAAATTATTTTTATTAAATAATAACAAAATGACGCTTTGGCAGATGAAGGTGCCAAAGCAAAGGGAAGTTACTCGTCAGATCAGGAGGTCTAATCTTAGAAGGACGTCTGCACCAAACAGTAATCTTTAGATGTTGTGTATATAGTTCACATTTCGGAAACTTTCATAGCGCGATTATGAACATTTGAAATATTTATTGTGCTTCTGATGTGGCAACGTAGATGTCGACATCACTCGCCCGCTGAGACGGGAAGTCGTAGCTAGCGTGGAGATCTTGTGACGTCAGGCGATAATGTGCAGTCTCGCGATGCGGAGAAGCCGTGTCCAGATCTTCAGTGCATCGAGACTATGGACATACGAGTTGATGCCGCAGAAGTCATCCTGGGGAGAGGGGCCATCATTGATGATCCTCAGTGGCTGAGAGACTAGGATGCACGCGTTGTTCCGACAGTAGTCTGATGCTGTGCCTGCGATGGCTGCCGATGACGTGGCTGCTGTAGTTGGCTGCGCTGTTGAGATCACTTCGGGGTCATCGAGTTTGGCGAATGTTGCTCCCAAGGGATAGGTTAGCTACCCGCCAGAGACAACATATGAGATATTTATTGACTTTCTTGTGTGGCAACTTAGATGTAGCTACAACGCAAAACTCAATTAAAAAAAATGTTACTCAAAATAAATTATGCGATTTATGAACAGTTATGTTACAATTTATCGCTTTGTTGGACGTCTGTAACGAACATTGAAACTGAAAGGGACAATTCTCCGCTTCGGAGTCGAATATTAACTACGTGAACAGTTAGTAAATCAATTCAAGAACTGCCGAGAATTATAATTTAACCAAAATTTAGGGCAGCGATCCAAATACGAATGAAGCTAATTTGAGCTGCGTTTGTATAATACTATACTTTCAATTTATCATGTAAAAAAAGTAACTGCCTATAAATGTCCCACTGCTGAGCACAGGCCTCTCATTTCCGAGAGGGTTTTGGAGCTAGGAAGAACCCGCCACGCTGCTCCAATTCGGGTTGGCGGACTTCACACATGTCTAGGAAATATTTTTATTTCTCAGACATACAGGTTTCCTCACGTTGTTTTCCTTCACCGCCGAGCACGTGGTAAATCGCATATTTTTTAAATTGCGATTTACCTCGTGCTCGGTAATCAATTCAAGGTAGGTAAATTTTTTGCAATTAACAATTTTAGTGATGTCGGCACCGGAAAACTAACCCAGGTCACACGCGTGCTATAGAATATAAAGCGAGCGCCTAGCCCATGTACTGCTTTTTATTTTTTTTTTTTTTTTTTTTCATTTTAAAAAACGAAGCCCCACACTAGGATTTTCTCCTGTATCGTGGGTGCGTTTTACAAACATATATTTCACATGCACAACACAACCAGACCCGAAAAGCAACAATTTGTGTTTTTGCACAAATGTTACCTCCGGCTGGGAATCGGACCCAGGACCGGTGGCGCAGAAGTCAGGTACGCTAACCACTACGCCACGCGGTCGTCGACTTAAAATACGAGAGTAATTTATGAGTCATCATTATCAAACATTATTATGATTCGCTGCCCACTGTTCGACTCGAGTTGTAGCGCACCGCCTTCACTGCCAGCACATTACTTTGTCACACCCCCTCTTCGACGAAGGCTGTTCGACACAATTTTTGACATAATTCTATTTCTATAAATACAAAATACTCTCATATTCCTTTGTCTAATTCATAAATATGCTTATAAATATAATCTGATTAGTTTTAACGAATCGAGTTAGATTTAAAAATAATAAAATAATTGATGACTATTCGTTTTACGACGCTAATGAAGAGCTAATGAAAGTAGAAGAAGCTAAAGATGTGTGTCAGGATGGGTGTCTTCTTGGAACATCTGAATAAATAAACTGCGATTGCCAAACCGCCTGCTAAGCGTGCCAACTATGGCAAAATTCCCCCCAAAATAAGAATTACTAACGTTTGTAGCAATCCATGGGGGAGGCCTATGTTCAGCAGTGGACTAGTGATAGGCTGAAATGTTCATGACCTTGACTATTCATTTTACTGGTGTTTGGCATTCCGAGCTACTGTTGTCTAATCTTGCTCCTTCTGGTAGTATCCTATACCTTATATTACTTTTTCCAACTTCCCATTATCCCTACCGCAAATCCATATCCTACTTAACCATTTTCCCTTCCTCTTCGCCAAGACAATGGCTGCCGTGCCGATGCCTAAGTGGCTACGGGCGAGCCTAATTTTAAGCGTGGCGACCTGCTCTGGAACTCCCTAGAATAATACTGTTGGGTGGACAACATCGTTCCTAGCGACTCGTGGGAACGCAATAAGGAGCAAGAGTTTCAACTATTACCAAAATGGCGGCGACGTGGTTTGGATGAAAAGTGGGCTACGGATGAGGTCTCTGCCTATCCAATGGGAAAGAAGTATGACTGCATGTATGTATGTTTCATGATATAAATTTACGAGCCATGTCATGAACTGGTAGGCTTCTCTTGTTATTTTGTAAATTTCGTATTCTCCCTTTGTCTGGATTGGGACACATGTATAAGTAATCAAAGCCAGGGCCTTGTGTATCATTATAATGAATTAAATAAAAAAAAATATCATTAAAGAACATTGTACAATAAACAATAAAACCTTCAAATTCCAATCCTCGACCATTCCCGCCACTCCACGAATTCCGTTGGGTATATTAAAATCGTTTCGATATTAAAATTAACAAATTTCTTCTTGAGCGGTGAAATTTAAAAGAAACGGTCTAATGGCGTTTCAATCAATCATCGTTGAAACCTCTCCGCTTTTATTTTCCTATAGCCTTTGAATTAGGTGACATTGTGAATTAAATCGGCATGATGTTGAGGGCTTTCAAATAAAGTCAAGGTATTCTGTTTACAATAAATTATCACAAAGTTGTCATCCTGGCCAATTTTAATCGCAGTGACATCTTTTAAGGAGCATTTTTAACAACTTTTCTCAAGTAACAATGATTTAAGTACGAGAGGCCTGCAATGGAAACCGTGTCACAAACCACTCCATCTCATCCAATGGATCTCGTAAAAGGCGAGTAAGTAATTAAACTGCACTGTGCACCCAACAGCGCATGGTGGGGATGGGCTCACCACCTATCACACCAATTGCATTATATTGTTTTGGTGAAACGTGGATTGTGGCAGTCATCTGTTTTTGCAGTGAGTGCCCAGTCTCTGACTACCCCTTATGGGACACAGTCGTGATCTTATGTATGTATGCCACCTGGCTAGGTAGAGTGATGACTAATAAAGCGAAGTCAATGAAGCGAAGTTTTACTGCTGCTTGCGGGAATCCATCTATGTAGGTTTGTACCCACATAGATGGATTCCCGCAGCGCCAGTTATTCGGCCGTCAAGCAGAGCAAGCACTAAGAGCTACTGTAATCACTGGGCATATGACACTCAAGAACTGAAGTCTCTGGGTGACGGGCGCAGTGCGGTGTCGCACAGAAATGTTCTGGGTGACACAGAATTTGTTATGGGCAGACGTTGCACTCAACACCAGGTGAACGTTTTGCTCGTTTCGTCACATTTAACAAATATAAAAATAAAAATAAATGTATTCTTAAAAAAATTTACAAATCAATAGCGACCCAAGCTTTAGGTAAAAGTAGTTTCTCTAGAAGTAGCAACCACAAAGAAGAAATGTCTGCGAATTTCCCCAAAGCAAATTGACCATATAAAGTCGGTGAACAAAGAAAAGGTATCGGTTTTCAATGATAAAAAGGGAAAATATATTGTAATTTACTCTCATAAAAAAGGTGTAACAACGTTAACTTAACAATTTACGGCAACCTTCTCCATCATTTGCGGTAGAAATTCGCGTAAAAAGATAATGCCGATCAAATTGACGATGGCGGAGCTCAGGGGTCAGTGTACCTGAGCTGCGTTCGAATCACATATTATTCTTAAATTTATGCAACACACAAATTGTTAGCTTCCGGGTGTAGTTACAAACACAACACGAGTTTGTTCCCGTTTCTCTGAAACTGCATCCTTGCCTATCCCTCGCCTAGCGTTACATCGGGCGCGGATAGGTTGGAATGAGTGAGTGCCTCTGGTTTTACGTATAAACTTGTGGCACTATAATTATTCCTGCTCAGATGATAGCTTCCGACCGTAATTATTCTATTCTATTCTAATTAAAAGTCGTCAACGCGTATATTTTCGGTGATGTGATTGCTGTTAGCCTTTTTGGCTTTTACAGCTTCATCGGATACTGTGCACCAAACCTCAAACAAACCAAATCAAACCAAAATAAATCAAACCGAACCGGCTAACGGGCCAGGTTTGGTTTGACCCAAACGTATATAAATATATAAACTCCTAACAAACATCGAAATTCAGTCTATGTCGCGTCCGTTGTCTGCTTCAGCGATTTCGAATATCTTATAAAATTTTAAGTCATCTAATGACCGTCCGAGAGAGACGCCTTCATTCGGACTGTCGACTTCTGTGTCGGTAATTGGGCGGTGAGAACCGCCCTGGAACACGGGTGAATCGTGTGTACGCGGTGTGATTGTCGACTGTTGCGCGCCGCTCTCTACGGCGGTCGCGTCGTTGTGCGTGTTATGTTAAAGCTGTTAACTGTGTGTACAGTGTTAGCTGGAAAATGGCTGACCGTATCGTACTCAGGGAGTGCTGAGGCGACTGTGTCGTCTAGCACGTGTCGCGGGCGACGTTTGCGTTCGGTCGCGTTTCTATTAGGTCGGTAATTTGCTGCTTTAACCACCAGCTGGTTTGGATTATTATCATTGTCGTCGGTATCGACGCGGTGTTGACATTATTATCATTGTAGAACTACACTCCAAAAACAATACATAAGGTTTTTAATATGACTACAACTAACTAACAATTAAACATACACTAATTATTTATCCAACAATGAGTTTATAAAAACACTATAACAAATAATTCCAGGAGCAAGAAATCTCCAAAACGAAATAATAATTTATTCATAAATAAAGTTTGCAGGTTAGCTATTATTAAAGATAGCACTTACATAAGTGCAGTATTTAATTTGGCTAGTAATCACTCTTTGACATGGGTTGCTTTTTTCTTTCTTTCTTCTTTCATATAAGATAACTGGTCGTACTGTCATACTGATCACATTCTATCTTGGTCCTTAAAGGACTATAGAAATAATACATCTTCATCGGTATAGATGTGGGTATCTGTTTTTAAAGTTATCCCTTACTCAGCTTGGCTTCTTTCTCACTCATACTCACTTCTTCTAAGTTTGCCAAAGGAGGAGTTACGCGATCGCAATGCCTGACACACTACGATGTCGATAACCGTTACCAGTTTAGAAAAATAGTAGATTGCAACGGGACGGTTTCTACAATTCCACGTCTGTACGCGTAATTTGCGTGTGGCGGGGAATTTCGGTTTATTCGATTCGACCTCGACGAGCCGAAATACTTAGCCCGGTATTTTGCAAACAGATACTTCTTCCCTAGTCTGGATGATTCTTCCCTAAAGCACACGATGATTGTAAAGGCGCATGCCAAAGTTTGATAACGGTAGCATAATTGGCTACTTAATTTTATGACAAAGTCGTGAAAGAAAAATACAAACTGGATTTTCTATTAATTTAGTTTTATTAGCATTATGCTAAATGGACATTCACAGACAAAACAACTTGAATAAATATCAAGTAAATAAATTTTCTAAACCATGCTAAATCCCTTGTAAATAGAAGTAACATGACGGCTGATCAGTTTGATCAAAATTGATCGCTAGACGGGACTTTGCCAAATTTCGTTTCATCCTCAAGCGACAAATCTCGAGGACGCAGCCGAATCTTAACTACCCTAGGCAGTTAATAAATCAATTAGTGAAATACTGAGAGTGGTTAACCGGAATTTCGATTCACATTAAGCTTTCACAAAACCCAGTGATTCGTACCATATATTTATATAATTGAGTGAATTCGAAAAGAATTTATTTCTTAGAAATTAATTTCGTTTGTCACGTATATTTTTTACAATCTACTGACGCTTTCTTAATAAGGTTTTTCCGGACCGCAAAAGAAATAATCTTCTACGCAGCAGCTCTAAACATGCTTATGAGAATTTAAGAGGTTTATGATTTTTTCATGGATGCAATCATTAGAACTTGACCAAAATTATACGGCACCCCCCTCCCCCCTCGTTTTTAATACAAAAAGATTTTTTTATTGTATAAGATGACGAAACGAGCAATACACTCACCTGATGGTAATTGCAACGTCTATAACAAATGCTATGTCCCCCATAATTATGTGTGACACTCAGAGTTCTCGAGATAAATCTGTTCGTACAGACATACAGACAAAAAATCTTCTTCTATTCTTTATTTTTTATTTTTTTTTATTTTTTTTTATTTAATAAAAGTGACGGAACGAGCAAAGCATTCACCTGATGGTAAGTGCAACGTCTGCCCATAACAAATGCTATGTCACCTAGAACAGTGTGACACCACACTGCGCCAATCACCCTAAGACATGAGTTCTTAAGTCTCATATGCCCAGTGATTACGCTAGCTCACAGTGCCCTTCAAACCGAAACACAGTAATGTTTGCACACTACTGCTTCACGGCAGAATAAATGGCACTGGGTTGGTACCCACCTAGACGGATTCCTGCATAGGAATCCTACCACCAGTAGACTATACATAACATGTAAAATAAGTTGTTGACTCCGTTGGCACTGTAGCTGATTTATTAGTGTCTGCGCTACAGAACGCGGGTTCGATAACTACTGATTTTACTTGTGATAGGATTTTTATGCAAGAATCCGTCTAGCTAGGGTTGATATTCTACCGTGAAGTAGAAGTGTGCAAACATTATTGTGTTTCGGCCTGAAGTGCATAGAGCTAGTGTAATTACCAGGCGCTTTTTTTGCCCTGAACTGGGTTTTCTCCATATACAAAACAACACAACCAGACCTGAAAACCAATGATTTGTGCTTTGTACCCAGAACTCGCAGCTTAGAAGTCAGGGTTCTTGGTGCAAACCCAAGACCCGCAGCGTAGAATTCAGGGTTCCTGGTGTGAATATTTGTTGTGTGAATTTGGCACTTTTTCACTAAAACCAAAGCTGAAGAAAATATACTAGCATGCGGCAAAATTTTACAAAATTAACTAAATGAAATATTTTTTATCTACTGAATAGGGGTAATGTTTAATATTAGTGAAAGTGGAGGCTATCTTACCTAATGCCCTCGCCGTATCTACTTGATACACAAAACCCGTACTTACATAGGTCACCCAGAACCGAATATAAATTGCTTTTTCACTTGTCACCGGAGTTCGCTGATTATGTCGAATTGGGAATAAATAGCGCTTCCATCGAAAGTAATATTCTGATGGAATTGAATTTTTGTTGAATTGGCGAGACATATTGGTTGGCTGATACACGAGTACGCATATTGTTCTGTTTTTAAGAGGATTGGTTTAGAAATGACGTCAGGTTATTTCTAAGAATCGTCTCATTTGATGCTTTGATAAATAATTTATGTTAAATTACATTTCGCAGTTAAAATAAATGTTAATTTTGTCGTAATAAGTTTATATTCAGACACTCAAATTGAATTACTTTTTATTTGAAGCAAAACATACTCGTATTTCATTACTAACTGATGCCAGCGACTTCGTGTGGATAAAGGTTTTTTAAATATCCCGATGGGAACTATTTGATTATCCGGGGTAATAAGTATCCTATGTCCTTCTGCAGGATGCAAGCTATCTTTGTGCCAAATTTCGTTAAGATCGGTTCAGCGGCTGCTCCGTGAAAAGAAACAGACAGAGGGACAGAAGAGACTTACTTTTGTATTTTTAACATGCAGGAATCCGTCTAGGTAGGTACCACTCCAGGGCCAGTTATTCTGCCGTGAAGCAGTAGTGTGCAAACATTACTGTGTTTTGGTTTGAAGGGCACTGTGAGCTAGCGTAATCACTGGGCATATGAGACTTAAGAACTCATGTCTTAGGGTGATGGGCACAGTGTGATGTCACACAGAAATGTTCTGGGTGACACAGCATTTGTTATGGGAACACGTTGCACTTACCATCAGGTGAACGTTTTGCTCGTTTCGTCACTCTATCCAATAAAAAAAAATCCTCGTTTTAGTTCATCACAAGTCCATGGCTGAATATCTTCCATAAATTGCTTTAAAACATGTCCCTCGGTTAGCTGCAGCTATCGATTTCCCGCAAAATACTGCGTTTGCCTATACAAGTTCGCAAATCGATACTATACGATATGGATTACAAGCGCAGAGGAGTCATTTGACATCAATTCGAAAAGTGACGGTAGTGTTTAAATTCAATTTTGTAATTTCTGTGTATATTTTGAGTTTATATGTTTAATATTAATAGTTTATTATGTATCAAGTGCTTGTGAAAGTGTACAGTAAGTAGATAGTGTATAGATATAATTTCAGACTGGAATTGTATTTTTCGTTTCGTCTCCGTATCCGTTCAAAAAATGTATTTTCTTCAGTTAAAGTCGACTATCATTTTATGGGTGATTGAAATTTTGAATTATCTATTGTCACTCCCATGAATGACTTGACATGCATACATACAGTCTTGCCTCTTTTCCATTGGGGTAGGCAGTGACCACATCTTTTCACTTGCTACAATCCTGACACACATCTTTAGCTTCTTCTTAGCGTTTTCATACACGCTCGTCGGTTGCGGGTACTTTTAACGCGACCTTTCATGAAATGTTCACCGATCTTATTGAGAAACGTACGCCTAGGTCGACCTTTACCGGCTTTCCCATTCACACTCGCCTTATAAATCTGTTTCGACAATATTCTTCGACATTGGCGTAATTTTTTTTTTATTGGATAAAGTGATGAAACGTGCCAAACGTTCACCGGATGGTAGGTGCAACGTCTGCCCATAATGTCATCCAGAAAATATCTGTGCGACACCACACTACGTCCATCACCCTGAGACATAAGTTCTTGAGTCTCATATGCCCAGTGATTACGCTAGCTCACAGTGCCCTTCGACCCCAACACAGTAATGTTCGCACACTACTGCCTAATGGCAGAATAACTGGCCCTGGGGTGGTACCTACCTAGACGGATTCCTGCATAGGAATCCTACCATCAGTGCTATGTAATTCTATTGAGAGAGGCCAGAATTAAATGAAAAAGAGCGCAGAGGAATTCTTAAACTTAAACCCTTGAGAGTAGATAGACGTATGCTATTTCGGTGATACAGAAATCAGATTCGAAAAGCATTAATTACTTGGTTTTTCCACAAATATTCTTTCTTTTAATTTTTTTTCATTTCAATCAGCCTATCACTAATCCACTGTGTCTAGTTGACTAGTGATACTCGTAGGTTGAAATTCCCCATATACTGGCGCAAAAGCTTTCAGCTCTTATTTGGGAGGATTTTGCCATAGTTGCCACGCCTGGCAGGCGGGTTTTCAATTTACATGTAATAAGGAACCAAGGATCTCTTAAAATATGTACATTACAACCCACCCACAATTGCTCTGGTTGTCGTTCTGGTGTTCATTGCCAGCGGTGATCAATTACCATCGTACGAGGAGCTCGTTTACTATCTTACTTATTATTCTACTAAAAATTCAATTAAATATATCTATACCTAGAAGATTGCCGAGACCGATGAAATACACTCCATTTGTAGAAAAATCAGCACGTACATATTTAGGACACTATTCCCCATTAAATAGATTAATGAGAAACTATAACGCTGTTCACAACTTGAGTGTCGATGTCGCCATAAATGATCTCTTAAAAAAGAAGGCTGTTGCGATAATTGCAAAAAATTTGCTGAAATAGATATTTTCTCAAACGGCTTCCCTAAATTCAAAAATTACGAGTACATACAGCAGACAATCATTTTATAATTTTTTAATTTCTTTATTATTTTTTAATTTGGTATTTATAATGTTAATATTAACCAATAGTTGAAATTAATTTATAGCTTTGTTTAATTAAGGACGTCTATTGTTTTCTTACATATATGTTTTTGTAACTTATTTTTACTTTTGTATACCTAATTCTGTTGTTCAGTTATTGCATTGTAGTTTGCACCTCTAATTGGAGTGGCACTAAACTGGTTTTAAGCATAATCGTTTTGTTGATTGTGATGGTGTTCACTTTGTTGGTGCAATAAAAATAAATAAATAAATAAAAAGAAATACTAAAAAAATCTCATTTTTTTCGCTTCTTACATTTTATTTAAACACAAAGCTTTTAGAGTTGATGTTTCCGCCACTCAGCTATGAATATTTAAAGTATGGTGAGGGAACTTTTAAGAACGATGTTTTCTTTAGGATCCCACCTTTAACTATGTTGCTATACATAATTATACCTTAAAATGTTTTTGTTTTTAAGTAACTGACCTCAAGCACTTTGGCTAATGAATGAGGCTTTATTATATTTTTGTTGTATAGAAGTTTGTAAGTAGTTATTTTACTTGGAGGTTTTCTATAAAATAAAGTGAAACACTGACCGCGTGGTAGCGGCATTAGAAAATCTGTTACTCTTCCGACAACATCCGGTAGGTATAGTACATTATATATACAACGTTATTCATTTTTGGTGTAACATGCCAGCACCTACCCATGCTACTTTGATCTGGTAAACACAACAGTGAAGCTTTAATGACAAAATTGAATACTAAAAATGTTCATACAATACTTTAAAATTATTTGTTTTGTAAAATACTAGAAGGTACTAACACATTACACAGCCAAAAATTTTTTTTATTTTAAAAGTTTTTTTTACTTCCTCTCTTTTGTCCATTTATATAAGATAGGTTTTTTTTTTTTTGGTTTGATTCTTATTTATTATTTTATTGTGCAGATATTTTTATAGGTTACTGTTCTCCTTAAAGGAAGTCTTTTATTATGTGTTGTGTTTACCTTTAATTTAAATGCATATATACAATTTTTTATTGCACCTCATTATAATTGTTTCTATATGTATTTAGTTGGTAAGCCTTATTAAATAAATAAATAAATAAATAAAATAAAAATTTTACGCAACCCTAACTCAGGAAGTCGTTGCTCTGAAAAACTTAATATAAATTAATTGGAGAAGAACCAATTAATTTATGTTACCCTACTACGGCGTCATACTAACAGATTTACATCACAACAGATTACCTTAAGCTTTATGTTATCCTAATACATGCGAGCTCTCTCGATGGCAGTTCAATGGAAAAACGCCCAATTAAATTTATGAGTTCATTGCCTCGATCAGCTGTATAACAGGTGAGTTTTAAGCAAATTCTTTAAGTCGACATATCTCCTACAGGTATCACGCTGCGAGGATCATTATATTTTTTGGGGCATATACACATCGTCCCTAAGCCCAGCGTGCCGGGATGTATAGGAAATTACGAATGACCCTGTATATAATGTCAGGTTTTCTGCCGCGAAGCGGTAGTGTGCAAACATTATTGTGTTTCCGTCTGTAGGGTACTGACAGCTTGTGTAATTACTAGGAATAAGGGACTTAAGAACTAACTTGCCATCATAATGCTGACCTAAAATCATATCGATCCAGCATCGCAAGTTTTGATAATTTACTATAGACTTTAGGTAATAAGTTTTCTATTTTGTTATAGTTATTTTGTGTCGTATTTACCATTTTGCTGGTTTGATTAAATACATACATACATAAGATCACGACTGTATCCCATAAGGGGCAGTCAGCGACTGGGCACTCACTGCAAAAACAGATGACTGCCACAATCCACGTTTCACCAAAACAATATAATGCACTTGGTGTGATAGGTGGTGAGCCCATCGCCACCATGCGCTGTTGGGTGCACAGTGCAGTTTAATTCCTTACTCGCCTTTTACGAGATACATTGGATGAGATGGAGTGGTAGTATTCTTTTAACGAGCCGCCACCACACGGCTTTGGTTAAATGAGTTATTATTATTATTACACAAACAGTGCAAGTGCCATGTGGTAGCGGCCTAAGAGAATCTACCACCCCATCTCATCCCGTGGGTGTCGTGAAAGTCGACAGAGGGAAAATGAAAACCAGGAGATGGGCAGCAGCGTCTTGCTGGAACATCTGAATAAATAAACTGCGGTTGCCAACCCGTCTGCCAAGCGTGGCAACTACGGCAAAATCTCCCCTACAGAGCTACAAACATTTGTAGCAATCTATGGGGGAGGCCTATGTTCAGCAGTGGACTATTGATAGGCTGAAACGACGACGACGACGACAAACAGATACGATGTGACGCCAACGATAACATTTACATAATCAAAATGGTCTATTTAATAATAATGTGTGGCGATGATTTTAAAACGTGAGGAAAAGCAATTCGTCGTAAAAGGCAATTTTGATTCGAAGATCGAGATTGGTTCTTTATATTGCGATACAATCTGAATTTATACGTGACGTACAAAAAATGCGGCACGTAACATTAATACCGAAGTCAATCACGAAAGGAAATATTGCGGCATCGACATTATAATACCCGAATGTTTCTTTTCCATTCGCGGGAGAAATATCGCGAAAATGTTAATGGTTTTTCAATCAGTCTTCATCAAAGTCTCTTTGCTTTCCGTTTTCGTATTTATGTGTTTTGTCACTGTATTCTTCGTTTCATTAATGTTGTTTTTAATAACGCTTAAGTCTAACTTGTCAAATAGACGACTTCGATGAAAAGTCTTAGTGAAAGCAATAAATATGTAATGGAATTAGGACGTTTCTTTGCGGAAATCCGTTATGGCAAGGGAATGAAAGTAACGGGCGAACCTTATGAAGCAATATAATTCGGAGATATGAGTATACTGGTAGACTGGTAGAGAATGCCCCACTTCATGTTCTCGATATATTTGACATATCTCAAACATACAGATTTTCATAAGGATGTTTCCTTGACCCTCATGGTTAATGAATACTTAACAGTTTTATAAGAATACAAGTGACCCGGATGT
Source organism: Luehdorfia chinensis (assembly GCA_019845155.1). NCBI lineage: Eukaryota > Metazoa > Arthropoda > Insecta > Lepidoptera > Papilionidae > Luehdorfia > Luehdorfia chinensis. Next base: position 494,712 of record JAHVAK010000445.1, read on the forward strand.
GTGGCTTTAAAAAACGAGGTAATAATCATCATTTCCCTCATCATCTCATCCGGTGGGTGTCGTAAAAGACGACAGAGAGAAATTAAAACCAGAAGATAGGCAGCTTTCTTCCTGGAACATCAGAATAAATAAAATGTGGTTGCCAACCCGCCTGCCAAGCGTGGCAACTACGGCACAATTCCCCCCAAAATGAGAGCTACAAACTTTTGTGGCAATCAATGGAGGAGGCCTATGTTCAGCAGTGGACTAGTGATAGGCTGAAATGATGATGATGATAATTAAGTCCGCATATAATTGTGTGTATATTAAGTTAAATAATAAAAAAATATACCAACTTAACTAATCATTTCGTACGTAAGCCTGTCTTATAGCAACTCAGAAATTAGAGGAGGCCTTGTGGTCAGCAGTAGTACATTAACTGTTACTTTACTGTACTTTAATCTTCATATTATTATTATTCATATCATATCATTCAATACACCGTCGCAACATGGCAAATATAATACCGACTATTAAAATACATACATACATAAGATCACGACTGTATCCCATAAGGGGTAGTCAGAGACTGGGCATTCACTGCAAAAACAGATGACTGCCACAATCCACGTTTCACCAAAACAATATAATGCACTTGGTGTGATAGGTGGTGAGCCCATCGCCACCATGCGCTGTTGGGTGCACAGTGCAGTGTAATTCCTTACTCGCCTTTTACGAGATCCATGGGATGAGATGGAGTGGTTGTATTCTTTTAACGAGCCGCCACCACACGGCTATTCTAAAAGCAAACATTCATAATACGAAATATATATTACATAATTTCGGTCTGAAGATCACTGAGTGCTAGTGTAATCGGAGGGCGTATGAGACTTAAAAACTGATGTCTTAGGGTTACGGGCGCAGTGTGGTGCCATGCAGAAATGATTGATTGAAATCAGGTGAACATGTTGTTCTTCATCTTTATGATGTTACAGCTGATCGATTCCTCATTACGGCGAGAACTTCCGAATACTGTAGGAAAGTATGAGCTACGGAGGAGATATAATACTACCACAGGTATCACGCAAACACAGAGGGACTCACTCCTTCTTACATATCCGCGCACGGATGGTTCAGAAGTTAGCTAGTATGTAGTAACAAAGACTCGGGAGAAATCAAAACACTTTTATCTTTTACACAAATCTAAGCTCAGTCTTGGATTCGCATCGAGGACCTGCGGCGTATAAGTTAGGTACTCTAGCCACTAGGACACGCGGTTGTCGCTGTACATCTTATCTTTATTACAAAAGCGGTATCCTAAGCCTCATATATCTCATATCAATAGGCAGTCGACCTTTTCACGTGTAGATTAGGGTCTCCTCGAAGAATCTCATTAAATATGCCGCGTATTGTGCAGACTCAAGATTTGCGTTATCGGAGGTAATGATATAGGACGCATCTTATACCTGCCTGACCCGAACCCGATCTAATATGAACCCTCGGCGTATCTAACAGGAATAATATGACATATAAAATGAGACGCAATTCATGGCATTTTGAATCGGGATGAGGTCGCTACGTCGATATTAAAAATGTTTTTTTTCAATTATGTCAATTTATTATGTATGTACTATAGCTGGTTGAAGAGGTATTACAGCACATTGATGGAGTGCTCGGATTCATTTTTTCTTTTTTTTTACTGCTACTACTGGAATTGTAAGTTTTTAGTGTAGTAGTGTAGTGTTGTAGTTTCTACTAATAATCCCAAAAACTGTAACACAAAAATCGGACATTTATTTTAAAAAAACTTGTCAAGAAGACATTATTAGATAAATAAAATAGATCATTACCTACTCAATGTAAGGGCAGAGATGAATCGAAATTATTCATACTCTGCACTTGCAAACCCCCTGGCTAGTAAATTTATGATGTAGCAATAAATTTTGTGTAATTTATAATTTTTTTTTAAACGATGCTCACAGTAGGACCTCTCCTGTGTCGTGGGTGCGTTTTACAGACATAAATTCCACATGCACAAACACCCAGACCCGGAACAACTATTTGTAGGCTATACAAATATTTGTTCCATGCGAGAATCGTACCCGCGACCCGCGGCAGAAGCCTAAGGGCTTAGCCACTGCGCTAGCCGAGCCGACATTATGTAATATGGCATTGAAAAATAAAAGAAAGACCCCAGAGTTTCTTGCCGGTTCTTCTCTGAGAAGGTCATTTTTTGAACCGGTGTAGATTTTGACTTTCATAAGAGCTTTGAACAAGTCTAAACTGAATAAAGAAATTTTGACTTCGACTTTGACTCGATTCGTAGCTTGCCAAAGTGGTCATTTATCAAACGCTGGACGTTTGAAGAACACATGACATTTGCATGTCTAAAAAAAAAGTAAAGTAAAGTTTCAGCCTATAAATGTCCCACTGCTGAGCACAGGCCTCCTCTCATTTCTGAGAGGGTTTAGGAGCTAGGAAGAATCCGCCACGCTGCTTCAATGCGGGTTGGCGTACTTCACATGTCTTCGAAATATTTCTATTCGTCGGACATGCAGGTTTCCTCACGATGTTTTCACAAAAATTCACGTAAATCAGCACTTAAAATTGCAGAACAATTTTAGAGGTGCTGGCACCGGGGATCGAACCCAGGTTATTCGCTTACTATGAAATTATAGGCGAGCACCAGGCCCCTGAGCTACCACGGCTTATATCCACTGTGCGATATATCCACCATCGACTTCCACTCACACAATTGCATGTCTTAGAAATGAGAAATGTTTTTTAGAGAATATGTCAAGTCTGCAATTCGAAATGAAAGGCCGTGGCGAAGCCCAGCAATGAGCCATTCGGCTAGGCTGTAACTTTCTGTGAAGAAACCGTTTTCTGTATAAAATTGTTTAGTAAAAAACATAAATCATGAAACAGTGCTGCAGTCCATTCAGCCTTGTTTATAAAAATACTATTTAGTAAGTTTATTAAGACACGTTAGTTAAGAAAACTGAAGAATTTTTTATTATGTATTCATGTACTAAAACTTAAAAGAAACTAACGTGTGATTCATATTTTCAATAAGTTTATAATACATTATGATAATAAATAAACTAATTAAAAGGACAATGAAAATACATATATTTTTTTACTGACACAAATTTACGAAAATATAGTCTGCTGGTAATCATCTTTTCGAAATGCTTCTCCTTGCCAAATCTAAATCGAAAAATTTCGCATAAGACGAATAGAGATACAAATGTAGTGGAGTAAGAGTTTTTTTATGTCATACCAAAATCGCGACGTCGTGGTTCGCCACCTGTTAGCTCGTTTCCCGCGGGGGCCAAGAGTGGGCTACGGATGTGGTCTCTGCCTACCCCTTATATGGAAAAACGGTATGACTGTATGTATATAGGTAAGCTGTAAAAGTCAAACACAAGTTTAATATTCTATCTCCTGTCATTGTAGCCAATCGTCGCGTGATGGCGCATGGAGTGCGCGAGGACGGCGTGGTGCGCGACGCTGGCGCTGGCGGTGCTGGCAGCCGCCGGCCCGCGCTACAGCTCGCGCATCGTGCACACGAACGCAGGTAATATGAGACCCTTTCTTTCGTTAAAGAAACCTACCTTAAGAAACCGCTGAACATAGGCCTAGGTAATATAGCTCTCAATTTGAGGGAATTTTGCCGTAGTTGTCACGTTTGACAGACGGATTGAAAGTTTGTGGAGCACCGCTATGTAAACGTCACAATGGTACATCAATTTATAAGTCTCATATGCTCTCTTATTAAAAATAGCGCCATCAGCGCCCATAGCCTAATAGGTACGACCGGTGAAACATGACGTCCCAGGATCGAGCTCACCCAACCATCTCCTTGCAGAAGCTTAGTCGGAGCGGTGAACAGGAATATCAGTAATGTTAAAAGCATTAGTATTATTTTAAAAAATATACTCCTTTATAGTTAATAGAATCAGGCGTTACTTTGCGGAAATACATTATAATAAAGGAAATGAAGTTAATGTGCTGAGATCTGCATGCAAAATTTAAAATGGTGTATTAACTAGTTTTTGAAGAGCACCGCTCGACCTCCCTCAATAGCGTGCACAAGCGAACTTAACCACCGGAAGCCGCCACCAGATACCCTCCACCACTACAACACTTTCACTATGCCTAGTGAAAGTGTTGTAGTGTTGGAGGGTATCTGGTACTGCCTGGTATTGCCATACACTCAACTGAAATCGAGAACACGACACGTGTTTCACCTCAAAATGAGGCATTATCAAGGGAAATGGACGCCGAGTGACCCTCAGCGGCTAAATGTCGTGGAGTCAGTCTCTACAAAAACTAGGTAATACACACCATTTTAAATTTTGCATGCGGATCTTAGCAAATTAACTTTACTTCCTTTAATATACTCCTTTCTTACCCGACGCAGAATAACTTGCACTACTATGGAATTTACTGATTTCTGCAAAGGAATCCATTTATTATTATTATAAAGTTGAGAAATACAATGTACTTGATTATAAGCCACTAAGCACTTCTTTGGGAATAGACTTATCCTTACATTGCTACGCTTGTTCGTTCAGCGATCGCATTTCCAGTTTCCTCGCAACTTAGGCAATGTAGCATCATCGGTGTGGATAATTTCTGGTCTGATACGTATGAGATTTATTTATCTATTCATCAATATAACAAACATTACATAATATTATAAATGCAAAAATAACTCTCACTGTTCCTCTGTATTTTTGTTATCTTTTCACCATTCAACCTGCAGCCATTTTGACGAAATTTGACATAGACATAACCTGTTGACGGACATAGGATACTTTTTATTCCTGAAGATCAATTATTTCCCACGGGATATTTGAAAAATCTATGTCCACGCGGACGAAGTTGCGGGCATCTGTTAGGGTAATAAGACGTCGTTTCGATCGACAGTACAATGACAGTACTTTACTTAATGACATTTGCTGGACTGATGGAAACAAATTGAAAAGGACAATTTTTGTCATTAATTGAATTTTCCAATCACTATAATGCCACCACATGGAGAATAATCGAACTATCGCCACATTGTGTAATATAATTAAGAGAAATTAGGTGAAAGTAGTTAGCGTAGCGAGGGAGCTTGAGTTTATATTTAACCAATATCGGGTTGCCTACTTAACAACTATACAATATGAAGTTTCTTACTCAGAATATACCCAATTAAAATTTCCATTAGCCTACAAAATTCAAGGAATTAATTCCACGTGTTGACTTTTGCCCGTGTAGGTATAATAAACCTCGGGGATAATTGATATTTTAAAATTCATGCTTAACATCATCATCATCAATTCAACCCATCAAAAGTCCAAATAGGCCTCCCCCATAGATAGTCACAATACACGGCCCTGAGTAACCTGCATCCGCCGACTTCCCGCAAAACCTTTTGAAATTCAAAGTTTAATTATTTTAATATCTGTCGTCTCATGGATCTGAAACCATAACATACCAGCTGTTCCGGCAGACGTTGCTGTATGAAGGGGTGAATTTGATTTCTGAATTGCATTTACATTGTAAAAAGAATTCACTCCATCCCAAAGAGTTGCGGAGTCGACTACAGCGCTACCTATTTGGTCGGATGCAGGAATAGCTATGAACCGTCGTCTCGAATAAAATAAATATTATGTGAATATCATTTCAATCGATCACGTCTTTTAGACGTTACAAAATTACTAACACTCAACAACAACAACTATTTATACACATATATAAAGATAAGAAACAGCAACTTATTATGAACAGTGCACAATCTTATTCGCATGCTCTAGTCAAATGACTTGTGAACGAAAGCGAATTGAATTTTAATTGCGTTTTTCCTAACTGCACATAAATAACAAACGATTTTTATGACGCAGCCTATTTCTTACACGGCGTCATTAGCGAAGCTCTCCTCATTTCTCCCGTCTGATTTTTGTAAATTGTGTCGTTATTATTTCGCGTATAATTTTACTATATCAAGTAATTCCACATCTTAGTAAAACTTAACGTTACCTGATTTGTCATTAATTAGGTTATTTGAAATTATTACATATATGAATAAACCTCAAAGTTTTAAATGCAATGACCTTCATTACGATAGTTGAGGAAAAGACAATTAGATGATAATACAGCTTTACTTAACATTTATTTTAGCAATTAATCTCGTTAAAAAAGAGACATGCTGGGGCGATTTCGAGTGCATTTTCGAACTATGATCACAAAAAGTACGTGTTCAAATCTGTACAATATCACATTTACCAACAATCGACACAAACAAACTAAATACATTGACCTGACGGTAAGTGATCACCACCGCCCAATAACATCTACAAATAAGAAATTAGAACATGGATTCGAGGTCGTCAAGATTATAACTGCAATAAATAATTTTTTATAATCTCGTACCCAGGAGCAATACGAGGCATTATAGTGGAGCCCGCATCAAGGCGGCTGGAACCGGTGGAAGTGTTTCGAGGAGTACCATACGCAGCGCGGGCAGAGAGGCTCGCACCGCCACCTCCACCACAACCCTGGTCGGGGACACGACTGGCGGATGCTTTCGCGCCAGTCTGTCCGCAACGATACCCAGATATATCCAACAAGTGAGATCAAAACTTAAGTACTATATTAAAAATTTTCATGAATCTAATGTAGATAGGATCTTTTATTATGTCCTAACAAACAAATTTTCATTCTTTCGTTCTTTCTCCCTCACTTTCATTCCTTCTTTCTTATATCTCAATAACAAATTACACTTCCGGCACAATTGTTATTTAATTTACTTTTTTATATTTATTCCAATAATAATTGTAGTGTCACAGTTATTAAAACGGTTTTACATTTGAAATAATTAATGATACCATATTAATCAAATTCGCTATGAACTCCTTGTTAATGTGAATTCTTTTCGGTAGAACTGCCGCGTTAATGAAGATGCCACTCGGCCTGTACAACGAGCTAAAAGCCACAGTTCCCCTTCTTGCAAATCAAAGCGAAGACTGCCTGTACCTCAACATCTTCGTGCCCGGTAGCGGTAAGCATTGGTTTTCTGTATCTGTTGTTTAATTTTCATCTTTTGATTGTCAATTAATGTTCAATTTCCGTTGTTCGTTTTTGTTTCTCTGGTCGTCACAAAGGTTATAAAATGAATACAATTCCAGAACAGAATGAATAGTAGGTCTTATCCATATAACTCTTTATAGTTTATTACAGACATTAGTAGTACTAATAATACTACTACTAATTTCAAGTGTTATGACGGACATTATATGGAAAAGGACATGACAAATAATATGTAGTTAATTACGATTCTGTTCTTGTGTCTATAATACTCTTTAAATATTACGTTAATAAGTGATATATTATAATATAAAATATCACCATCAGGACCACGTACCATCAGGTGGATAGTATAAAATTAATACTATTCTATATATACCTGATGTTATGATGCTGCTGCCCGGCTAGTTTTTATTTTTACTCAGTCGACACCCACGGGATGAGATGGGGTGGTAGATTCTCTTAAGCCGCTACCAGACGGCAAGAATACGAAGCATAGCACTGTTATATTGATAGTTTTAACTGCTATTTCGTGCGGCCGTAATTGTTTATCGGTCAAACTAACTCATGGTTAACAGTTGCTCGCACGTACTGTTATTGATCTTTATTTCGTTATAGTTTACGTGATACAGAGTGGCGCTACCACGAACATTATCGATCGTTATTTTATTATACTATTTTATTTTAAATCTTTTGTAATGTGGTTGTGTACAGAAGGTCGTGTGGAATCGACTAAGGGTGGAATAATATAAATAATTAGTCATGTAATTCCCTGTTTTAGTACGTAAATTATATATTCTATTTTAGTATTATTTAATGAAAACCATTACGTTTACTGGATTAAGTTAGAATAGCTGATCCGAGCCAACGATATGACAGACATTACAGTCGGCTAGTCGGTCGGTAGTTACCTTCACCGTTAGGACATTGATTACGTAATAACTTTTAGGCAATAAATGTTTACATAATATGCAACGGTGCCGTTTGATATTTATTAGCTGTTTTTTAATAGGAAATTTGAAATTTGATTAAGTAGTCATTTCATTGCAGTCTACAGGGTCGACAACGTACCTAAAACTTGATTCAGATTTTTTTTTATTGTATAAAGTGACGAAACGAGCAAAACGTTCACCTGATGGTTAAGTGCAACGTCCGCCGACAACAAATGCTGTGTCACCCAGAATATTTCTGTGTTATAAGAGAATTATAGTGCGCTTCAAACCGAAACACAGTAATGCTTGCACACTACTGCTTCACAGCAGAATAACCGGCCCTGGGGTGGTACCTACCTAGACGGATTCCTGCATAGGAATCCTACCACCAGTAATTAATAAGTAATATTGTATTTATCGCCTAATGTGAATCCTTATTAGGTACATGTTGGTTATTTCTTTCAATTTAATTAAAAATACCCCTTTCTTTATTTTTTTTATGTTTACTATCTCTAATGTAGTTAAATATTTTCACTTTGATCAGTGTGCCTCTTGGAAAAGGCCTACTCTAACAATTTTCTTTGCATCGTGTCTCTGGCAACTCTCCCCAGTAAGAACCCCCAGTAAGCTTAAATTCGTTTTCCAATCATTTGTGTTATCTTTCCCCATTCCAATCTCTAAGGTAACATTCAGTTTCAATTTTACTCCATCTTTTTGCTACTCATACCATCTGGTTTGTTCATTTTTACTTTGGCTGATATATGTATTTAAGTAAGTAAATTAGTTTTGTTTTTCTTCTTATTACCGGGTTCTCTATCCTGCTTTTTAATACCGGTATGCTCCTTTTCGTTGACAGGTTTGTTACCCTTATTTTTTTTATTGTATATAGTGACGAAACGATCAAAACGTTCACCTGATGAAAAGTGCAACGTAAAAACGCAACTCAGAACATTTCTGTGTGACACTACACTGGGGCCCGTCACCCTGAGACATCACTTCTTAAGTCTCATATGCCCAGTGATTACGCTAGTTCACAGTGGCCTTCAAACCTAATCACTAGTAATGTTCGCACACTACTGCTTCATGGGCAGAATAACTGGCCTTGGGGTGGTACCTATCTAGACGGATTCCTGCAGATAAGTGTAAAATGCTCTTAATGACGTTACTTTTACGATAGATGTTTACAACTTTTCGCCAACGAGAATCGAGATGTGGCGGGTGCTGAACCTTGCGTCGCCATTTTGGTAGGAGTCAAAAAATTATAGCATTCCTGACCTCACTACTTTACTTACCAATGTACCTTATAACAGGTGCGCGCGGCGTGGAGGCGCCGTACGCGGTGGTGGTGTGGGCGGGCGCGGCGGCGCACGGCTGGGGCTCGGGCAACGCGCTCGACGGCGCCGTGCTGGCTGCGCGGGCGCACCTTCTCGTCGTCACGCTCAACTATAGGATAGGACTATTAGGTTCGTCCTTTGATTACTGTATTTTCATTTTATAATCCAATCTTTAACAGAATAAAAAAAAGGAACAGAAAAAAATATTTTTACTTGACTGTATTTTTGGGCCGTGTGGTGGCGGCTCGTTAAAAGAATACCACCACTTCCATCTCATCCAATGGATCTCGTAAAAGGCGAGTAAGGAATTAAACTGCACTGTGCCCCCAACAGCGCACGGTGGCGATGGGCTCACCACCTATCACACCGAGTGCATTATATTGTTTTGGTGAAAGGAGGATTGTGGCAATCATTTGCTTTTGCAGTAAGTGCCCAGTCTCCGACTACCCCTTATGGGATACAGTCGTGATCTTATGTATGTATGACTGTATTTTAGACAGCATTTTGAAGCCTTCAAGAACCAAGTGTTAATCTATTTTTTTTTCCATTCGGATGTGATATATTTAAAAGTGCTTGCTTTTTATATTTTTCGTAGATATCGTTATAGTTAACTTAAACGCACTTTATTTTTTATTATACGAAGTATGAGTGATGTAATATATGTATATACATAAATATTAAGATTAATTTTTTAAGTATTCTGTAACTTTATATATTATGTTTTTTTTGCATTATATAATGTGCATGACCATGTTTCCTGTAGTTGTAAACTAAAACTAACATCTGTACTTTCTAACCTCTCATCTAATAAAGTAATGCAAAAGGAAATAGAAACACGAGACTTCATCACAATTTTGTTTTTGATCTAATGTTTTGAATAACTCGTGTCCTTTGTCACACTGAGTTAATACTTCTTATAATTTTACAATTTCCTACTCCGGATCTTTAACGAATCATTTGTTCAGAAGTGGAGTACTGCTGGACAATGGGCGATGTGGTCAGTGACCATCAAGAACGTTCCGAGCAGGTTACTTGAGCACGGGCGGTACGGACGAGGCTTCGGCAGCGGGCGGCGCTGGCGTGCTGGACGCGGCGGCGGCGCTGCGCTGGCTGCAGAGCAACATCGCCGCGTTCGGCGGGGACCCGCGCCGCGTCACGCTCGTCGGGCACGCCGCCGCCGCCGCGCTCGCCAACGCGCTGCTCATGCTGCCATCTGCGAAAGGTGCCCTAACCGATCTATACATGCACACTTAGTCTTTCAGTCGCAAAAAAACTCGAAACTCGGTGCGGTCTCTAAAATCACGGGAAAACGATACTTCCGAGACTTTCAAATGTAGGTTCCCCTACTTATAGGCTAGGCATTTAGACTGTCATAACATGATATTTTATCAAGTTCTTTATTAACTCAAATTCGAAAATCTAAAATTAATTATATTATGAATATGATTTTTCATTTTTTATAGTGGGGACGATGAAAACAAAGAGGAAATAAGTACTTAGAGTATAATTAAAAAAATATATGTGAAAATCCGTAACGATGTTATCCGCAGCAGAACCAGAGTAACCGACATAGCTCTAAGGATTAGCAAGCTGAAGTGGCAATGGGTCGGCCATATATCTCGTAGAACTGATAAGCGTTGAGGAAGAAAGGCAAACGCAGTGTAGGGCGACCCCCTACTAGAGGGAGCGACGACCTGCACGGATTTCCGGGAAGTGGATGGATGCAGGTGGCTCAGGATCGTGTTTTGTGGTAATCTATGGGGGAGGCCCATGTTCAACAGTGGACTGTGATAGGCTGAAGTGATGATTATGATGATGACATGTGATTCACAGATTACTATCGTTTTCCAGTCTTTACATATTATCCTGCGCTGCACTGTGCATTATTGCCATGTACATGTATACATAATAAAAAAATACTGTGGGTTTAACATATTTTTAATACTGTTTGATTAACTTTCAAAGTCTTGATATTCCTGAGGCTGAAAACGTTCAGTCTCGTGTCAAGTAAATAAAAAAAATCACCGAGAATCTCGAAATTTTCGAGTCAGACATTCTCGGGATGAAAGCCCTATTGCACATACGCACGGGCTCTGAATCACGGAACGCAGGCTCGCACGGAATAGAATTTGGAAAATTGGGTCTGCATTATATAGCGCGTTTATTGAGGAATACGTCTTAAGACAAGTCAATCACGTTGGCATTGTTGCTGTTGTATTTGGCCAGTTATTCTGCCGTGAAGCAGTAGTGTGCAAATATTACTGTGTTTCGGTTTGAAGGGCACTGTGAGCTAGCGTAATCACTGGGGATATGAGACTTAAGAACTTATGTCTCAGGGTGATGGGCACAGTGTTTTCACACAGAAATTTTCTGGGTGATAGAGCATTTGTTATGGGCAGACGTTGCACTTACCATCAGGTGAACGTATTGCTCGTTCCATCACTTTTATCAAAAAAAAAAATGACATCACGAAGAAGGGCCGAACGTACGACGCAGTTACGTGGTCGTTAGCGTCCTGAAAAACAAGCCAAAAGCTTTATTTAGGCACCAGTTTTTCACAGTCGATTCCATTTTGAGAGACGTCATCTGAGCATATCACTAGTCCACTGCCGAACATACGCCTCCCCCATAGATTGCTACAAAAGTTAGTAGATCTCATTTTGGGGGAAATTCGCAATAGCTGCCACTCTTGACGGGCGGGTTGGCAAACGCAGTTTATGTATTCAGATGTTCCAGGAAGATGATGCTGTCCATCTCCTGGTTTTTATTTTCTTTCTGACTTTAACGACACCCACGGGATGAGATGGGGTGGTAGATTCTCTTATACCGCTACTACGTATTGCGTAATAATTCACTATTTATATTACTAATCTACCGATATATAATCTCTAATAGTGAGTATATTCTAAAAATTGTTAGCAAAGGTTACTACTCGAGAAGGATATAGACTTTTCTAATATTACTATCCGAATGCCTCAGATATTTCAATTGTCCTGAGAGATACAAAGTAACGTTACATTGTGTGCTCATTTACCCTGCGCTTTATCCGTTCTTCAATTAGTGTGTTCATTGTTATTTGTGTAGTTTTACTTACAATATACACTAACGTCTGTGCCGCAAACCTAAATTCTTTCATTTACTTTAAGACAACAACCCTGAAAGAAAGACATCTTGCGCTATTTTTATTTTTAACAGACTTTTATAAAATGTCCGAAATCTCGAAAACTGGGTATATTTTAAGACTTGTTAGCAAGCTTTTCAATTCCAGACGAATGATATCTGTATTTTTTGACCTTTTCCTTCCATGAATAAACTTTGAGCCGTGTGGTGGCGGCTCGTTAAAAGAATACTACCACTCCATCTCACCTAATGGATCTCGTAAAAGGCGAGTAAGGAATTAAACTGCACTGTACACCCAACAACGCATGGTGGCGATGGGCTCACCATCACACCAAGTGCATTACATTGTTTTGGTGAAACGTGGATTGTGGCAGTCATCTGTTTTTGCAGTGAGTGCCCAGTCTCTGACTACCCCTTATGGGATACAGTCGTGATCTTATGTATGTATGTATGTATGAATAAACTTTAACAGCGGGTTGAGTTGACAGAAAAAATATAATACAATCAATTACATACATTAGTTTGTGTGACACTGTCCTAATTTTTAACATATTTAATTTATATATTAATTAAGAAATAGCATTACAGTATTCCGCGCTGATTTTGAATTTGATAAATACAGCGATTTGAAACAGTTAAAATGATCTTCTAATTCTGATCATGCCAGTTAAAACATGGTTATTAAGAAGTTAGGAGCTAGCTGATGTATTATTAATGATAATGAAATATTATTACCAAATTGATTAAATTCCTAGGTCTGATGTCACGAGTTTTACTATTAAGCGGATCAGCTTTGAGCCCGTCAGCGTTGGCCCCAGACCCTGCCTTAACTCGGGAACACGTCGCGCAAGCATTGCGATGTACTCGCGACACCACTACTGGGGAACATTGGTAATATTACATGAACTAGATATAATTATACTATATTTCTTATTGTTTGTTCAATGAAAGCAATTTGATAGTCATTGCAGAGTCAGTTTGCTAATCACATTTTAAAATTTATTAGGTTAGCGGCTTGTATACGGGCTCGGCCCCTTGCTGCCCTTTTGGCAGTGGAAGCTCCTCGTGCAAGGTTTTTAGCTGGTTGGGCGCCGTCGGTGCCCGTGCCAGGAGACAGTACACAGCCGCAAACTCCAACTAGAGCACTGCACGCCAGCGAAGCGTTCCTCGAATGTGCATTAGCAGTTGTTGTTTCTTCGACTGAAAGCTACCAATATTTCAGTGAAGATGACATTCGGCATGGTTTCGAAGAAGAACATAGGTTAGTCGATTTCGAAGCATGTTACATAATCAATTCGAATAGCGGCTTAATAGAATCTACCACCCCATCTCATCCCGTGGGTGTCGTAAAAGTCGACAGAGGGAAAATGAAAACCAGGAGAAGGGCAGCGGCATCTTGCTGGAACATCTGAATAAATAAACTGCGGTTGCCAACCCGTCTGCCAAGCGCGGCAACTATGGCAAAATCTCCCCAAAACGAGAGCTACAAACGATTGTGGCAATCTATGGGGGAGGCCTATGTTCAGCAGTGGACTATTGATAGTCTGAAACGAACGAACGAACGATGTAATACAACAGAGTTTTTTTATAGGAATCGTATTCTTCGTACGTATGTGAGAAACGTATATCGATACCACCGCAACGAGATATTCGCGGCAATTCGTAATGAGTACACCGATTGGGAGAAACCGATACAGCATCCTATTAACATACGTGATGCAACACTCGAGTCTCTTAGTGACGCGGCAGTGGCAGCACCGGCTTTGCGTGTTGCACAACTTCACGCTAGACGTGGTGCAAAGACATTCTTTGCTCACTTTGCGCATCAAAGTAGAGACGCAGACTACCCTCAGGTAATATACTATAATATCTTAGAAAAATAACATGTGAATTATGAACATACTCGTAGCATTATTAATTTGTATTTACTTTTGCAGCGTTTGGGAAGCGTGTCTAGTGAAACATTACCATATTTTCTTGGACTCCCTCTTGTTGGTGGGATGCCCTTCGCACCGCGAAACTATTCACGAAATGACGTGGCCGTTGCTGAATCGGCTGTAGCGTTGCTCGCAGCCTTCGCAAAAACTGGAGATCCATCTCCGACACAGGACGAGCACCATCGTGATAACTTTGTGGCATGGCCACGGTATGAACTGAATACGCAACAGTACTTAAGTATAGGTAAGATGTATGTTGCACATATTCATATACTAACATAGTTTCTTTCAAGTTCTTTGTTTCATATTTAATTTAGAAAATGGAATTAAAGCTGTTTTAAAAAAAAAATTAAACAGGAACTAAACTGCGAGTGAAGAGTCATTATCGTGGGCACAAAATGGCCTTATGGCTGCACCTCATTCCTCAACTTCATCGGCCCGGAGCCGCGCCAAGACATCACCAGTTTCGTTCAGTTCATCCAGATATGTTTGCTGGTAATTATAAACATATCTTACTTTGGTTTTGAAGGTGATGGCGACCGAGAATCCTATACCCTATTTTGTCCCGTTGGTACAAAGTTATACGTAGTCGGTTATAAGTCGACAAAGAGAAGTGCCAGAAAAAAAACTTTGGTGAACAGATTGCTAAATAGGTATTTTCAGATGTGCTAAACAAACATATCAAATCGATACCGGAATACGTCATCTATGCTGTGAGGTATTTGAAACAACAATAATGTATCCTAACATGAGATATAACAGAAGGTTTATCTGCGGTGTCGACAATACTTTGAGAATGTTTTTTTTTTAAAAAACGGATTTGTTCTCCATTGTGTGTACATTTTATCGACATAAATTTCACATGCACAAACACACAGATACGGAACATCCGTATCCCATACATATATTGTTCTCGTTCTTTTTAATTGCATAAAGTGATGAAACAAGCAAAACGTTCACCTGATGGTAAGTGCAACGTCTGCCCATTACAAATGCTGTGTCACCCAGTAAATATCTGTGTGACACCACACCACATGCATGCACTCATATGCGCAGTGATTACGCTAGCTCACAGTTCCCTTCAAACCGAAACACAGTTATGTTTGCGCACTACTGCTTCACACCAGAATAACTGACCCTGTACCTACGTGTGGTACCTACCTAGACGCTATCGCTACTCTATCGCTTAGCCACTGGGTCAACTGAGTAGTCACATAGTACTCGAATTTAAGGCAATTTCCACCTTTAGGTGAAATATTCCCGGAGCTGTACACGACGACGGCGGCACTGGATGAGGAGGAGGAGGGTGCAGAGGGGGAGGGGGAGGGGGAGGTGGGGGCGGGCGCGGCGGAGTGCGAGCCCTCGCCGTCGGCGCGCCCCGCGCTGGCCGCGCTGCCGCCGCGCGCCGCGCCCAGCGACGACTCCTTCACCAACCTAGACACACAGTACTACAGGTAAGCTAGTGACTGGCCCTGTAACGACATATACCTCACTCATCCTACATCACGCTTCAAGTAGGATTGAATTGGCATTCTGCCAAAGCCTTTATTTGGTTTCAAAAGTTAATCCTTGAAATTTGTAATAACAACATCTTTAATAGTAGATACAGTGTTTAAAACATTGTTATACATGCGTCGTTTATAATAACTTTCATTAAAACCTAAAATAAATATTACCAAGATTAAAACACACTGGTCACTGGTGGTAGGATTCCTATGCAGGAATCCGTCTGGGTAGGTACCACCCCAGGTTCAGTTATTCGGCCGTGAAGCAGTAGTGTGGAAACGTTACTATGTTTCGGAGAGCTAGTGTAATCACTGGGCATATGAGGCTTAAGAACTCTCGTCTAATGCGACGGATGGAGTGTAGTGTTACTCAGAAATGTTCTGGGTGACACATCATTTGTTATTGGCAGACGTTGCACTTACGATCAGCTGAACGTTTTGCTTGTTTCGTCATTACGTTCAATTAAAAAAAAACATAAAAGTCTCTTGGGCAACCTAAGTACCGTAGTGAAAGCATTGTTGTATTTTTAACAATGGATCACGGAACTTTAATTACAATATTTATTTTTGTATAAGTATTTTAAATTATGCTTTATAAATCTGATTCTCTTTCTTGTTTAATCCAAAATTAAGTACGAATTCTTCGTAAGTCTCCGTAAGAAGAAATAACAGATTTCGACACACATTCTTTATATTTTAAATGATCTGTATAATAATTTGGAAGCGTAGCTTGAACTTCATACAAAAAATTCACCGGCCTAACCATAATCAATTTTCTCATCATAATTTAAATCTATGACTTGCTGAAGCTCACAACTTCATTGGCGTGAATATAGGATCTTTAAATATCCCGTGGGAACTATTTGATTTCGGTAATAAGAAATACACTGTGTCCGTCTCCAGGTTGCAAGCTATCTCTGTATCTAATTTTGTCAAGATCGGTTCAGCGGTTGAACCGTGAAAGGCTAATAAACAGACGGAAGGACAGAGAGAGCTACTTTCACGTTTTAATATTAGTATGGATTTCAGTCACGCTCACACTATCTCTTAAAAATAGCACCTATTTATTACGTATATGATCCATCCTTCATTTGTTTAATTTTAGGGTATATATATTCAAAATTAATTTACTTTACATTATAGTTTTTAGCAATTACAGCTTATAACCCTTCTATATGGCATTTAGTTCATTTTTAATAATTACCCAAATATTTCGTTAATAAATAAAAAGTTTATGATTTAATATTTCCATACCTACTTGTAAATAGTACATTCAAAATGCCTTAGTAAGTTACTGAATAGATGATTTCCACCAAGAAAGAGACCGTTACATCAAGAGGTGAAATCGAATTTTTTTGTTTTAAAAATTTGAAGATTTGTTCCAAGTGACTTTTTACCTCTACAAACCATTTCTGACTGCAGATAAATGACACCATTCCACCCCTGCGTGCCCTCCCATAAACAAGATTGATCTCGGTTCTTTACGGGACGTAATCGTACTAATGTGTTTACCCACTCGTTTACCTTTCTGAATTTTATCTAGTTTTGTCTCGAGACGTCTTAATGTGAATTCATTTTTCTTAAAACCGTTTTCTGGAGATCAAGTTACGCTGATATCGATACCAGTAAACAAACTTTTAACTAAAATTAACTAAAGTTTTGAGTGTTAGACAATATTTACAGATTTCAAATTTATTTATATTCGTTCATATTTATTTATTTTATGGTCGACAGTGTGCATAAATAAATGTATGCCTTTTTTAAAAATTGCGTATCATAATTAACTGTACTCTGTAATTGATTTTGGGTTGCCATATTTCAGATTGTTACTTCCGACAGTTATTGAGATGTTTATATGGAGGAGTGCACTCCTTCTCCATCTAAACTTTAAGTTAAGCTAAAATTTATACATTTATATTAAATTACAAACACATTAAATTGAATAAAAATGAATTGAATTATGGTACAATTTCGACCTTTCGGTGACCACTAGCATTGATAATTCAATGTAACGTAGGAAACGACTTTCTGTATATTTTTTAGCTATACGGTGGCACTGGGTGTGACCGTGGGGGCTGGCTGTTTCCTACTCGCATTGAACGTCTTAGTCTTCGCTGGAATTTATTTGCAAAGGGGTCGACGCAGAGCTTCGCACCGTCGTCCAAGAAGAGAAGGTATCATTTACAATTTTATGTTGAATTCAATTTTATGTCTAGAAAAACTTGTTCTAGTTCCTCATTTACAGTGTATACTTTTAAGGTATATACATAGATCGTGATCTTATGTATGTATATATGTAAAAAAAGTTAAGTTACGTTTACTGGTGGTAGGATTCCTATGCAGGAATCCGTCTAGGTAGTTTCCTCCCCTGGACCAGTTGTTCTTCCGTGAAGCAGTAGTGTGCAAACATTACTGTGTTTCGGTTTGAAGGGCACTAAGAGCTAGCGTAATCATTGGGCATATGAGACTTAAGAACTGATGTCTCAGGGTGACGGGTGCATTGTGGTGTCACACTGTTTATTTTTATTTTTATTTGATATAGTGACGAGACGAGCATAACGTTCACCTGATGGTAAGTGCAACGTCTGCCCGTAACAAATGCTATGTTACACAGTAATATTCTGAGTGAATGTTTTGCTCGTTCCGTCACTTTTATGAAATAAAAAAAAACATACTTCTCCAAAGTCTGCACCAAATTTCGGAATCCTTGCTCTGTGCGGCTTAATAATTACTTTGTACTCGTATGTTACACTTCTATGTTGAAAACTGTTCAATTGTATGAAAATATCGCAGGTAGTTGCAGTAGTCGAAATGGGACAGGATCCTTAAACAGCGACCCTCCTCCAATAACTTCACCACGCAAGAGCACGCTAAAGGTAAACGTGTCCGATATTTGTATGAATTATGTTTATCTATTCAGAAACTCCTTTTCTTGAGTCAAAACTTAAAATAGTAAAACCATAACTTAGTTTTGCTTCTATCACCACTGAAAAAAAGAATGTTTCTTTGGTGGTAGGATTCCGACTAGGTAGGGTCTGAATCTCTCTCAGCATATATTTAAGATCTGATATCTCAGGGTGACGGGCGCAGTGTTGTGCCACACACACAGCATTTATGGGACATTGTACAGACGTTGCACTTACCATCAGTTGAACAATTTTTGACTCGTCATGTTTGTCTATAAGAAAATAAGACAAGTTTCCCGTCGAAATTTAAGGTGTCAGATAATTGTTTTTACATATGTACATTGACAAAGTTAGCGATGATACTCGTATTGATGTTGTACCTTATGTAGGTAAATAATTAAATTACAACTAAACTTATTTTTTTTGATAATAAAGCGTTGTCTGTAACTATTATTTCATTTTTAATTTTTATGTATGTATGTAATACACTTTCAAGAATCCTTTACGTACGTTTAACAAAAATGTTCTGAACATTTATGTCAGGCACTTCTGTTTAACAAGTAATGTAAAACAACATGACCTCTATAAAT
Source organism: Luehdorfia chinensis (assembly GCA_019845155.1). Taxonomy (NCBI): domain Eukaryota; kingdom Metazoa; phylum Arthropoda; class Insecta; order Lepidoptera; family Papilionidae; genus Luehdorfia; species Luehdorfia chinensis. The sequence continues at coordinate 514,095 of JAHVAK010000445.1, forward strand.
CGGAGATACTGGGGATCAAATTAAATATCCCGAGCAAAATCTAATTTAACACAGCCATCGATTTCCACAGCGCAGCAGCGAGTCAGAATTAAAAGAGAGGCCGGGAAACGCAGCGGCACCGCCCAAAAAACGCGTCCAAATCCAAGAGATCTCAGTGTAGACAACTTTTGAAGTGTGTGGTATAACAGAACGTGATAAAGTGAACCAGAGTGTCTAAAGTTAAACTGTCTATGACCTGAAGTGTATCATCGAGGACGAATTTGTGGAAACAATTTTCTAACAAGACGTTAACTATAAATATATCAGAAATAACACGTGATTATGTAGCTTTCTTCCTTTAAGCGTATTTTTAGAATCACGTATTAATCATTTGATTTTATTTTAGCATACAAAGAAATTCATCTGCCTTGCACATTTTCACTCTCATCAAGGCAATTTTAGTTTTAAAGATGTAAAAAGTTCACCTAGATATGATTTTGAAAACATATTTAATTATTATTCGAAGATTCGAGATTCGAATAACAAAGTAAGAGATTTTTATCATTTCTGTTCGAAACTGCACGTACGTTTGAAATGAAAACCGTTGTAATCTAAGCAGTAGTGACTTATTATACCTATGTCGGAGTTAGACAGAACGGGTGGCCGGCCCTCTTTCGCTCCAATGGTCGTTCTTGCATCGATAGTCAATGCATGTGTTACGCTGATATAGGTTCTATATTATGTGTCTGAGTAAACGCAGTATTTATTTGCGTGCTCATAAATCTCAGTGTTTAATAATTTTGTTACAAAACATATATCATTTTTAATTTTGAAAACTTATCAACGTTTATGGAGATTTAATTCTTTTTAAACACCTGACCCCAGTACGTATTTAGTAATTTTGTTGGAAATATTTTTATAACTCTCAATTTTAAAATTAATCTAATTAGTTTTCATTGACTATGTAGATCGAATTCCAGATAAATACTAATTTTAATTTGTGATTATCAATCTTAAAATTTGTTCAATGTAGTTAATTGAACAGCATGTTGCAAGACGCGATATATTTTACGTTTGGAACAAATATACTGTATTATAATAGGTACAATCGCTATATTACTAATTTAGTTCGTGTTTTATGAGTATATAAATCAATAATTGTAACATTATGTAGAGACTTACTTGGTGTAAAATAAAATTTCGTCACTTTCTTTTCAGTAATTGCACTTTTGTACGCCGATTAACGCTTAAATGATTATGCGTTATTATGTTTAGCGATACTGTGTTCCAGATACGTTTAACTTGAAATCGAATTTGATATAACCATATAGTTTACTTTGTATATAGGAAAAGGATTTAGCAGATCGTAATGGCCAGTTTCTTTTGTATAAAGTGATCACACAATCTGTACAGAATCGAAACTCGAAATGTAACAATGTAAATATTAGAAGTCGTCGTGGATCTATATTCTCCCGGTGACGATCTCGTCGGTGAAGCAAGGTTTTAATAAAGACCATTTTTCCTGAATTCCTTGTTTTATTGCAATTCCTGCATTTCAATGTTTTATTGCTTAATTTTGAATATTCTGTATAACATTATATTAAGATTATTCTTACAATATTACGATTTGAGGGACAAAAATAATGTTCTTTATTGTACTATCACTTTTTAATTAATAGATAATCCACCGTCGGTAAAAAAGATTGACAGATATATAATAAAAAAAGTTAAGTTACAGCCTATAGATGTCCCATGTCACATTTCCGTTTTTTTATAAGAGAGGTGGCAAACGAACGAGTGGCTACCGCCGCCAATGAACATTTGCAGTACCAGAGGAATAGCAGATGCGTTGCCGGCCATCGAAAACGTAATAGGCTCTTTTCTTCGAAACCTTATTAGTCATGTCGTTTTCCCATTTAACTTTTTCGCCCCCTCGGTAAACGAGAGCCGCCATTTTGGTGATTCTTACCTAATGGCGATGACGTGGTACGCCACCCGTTTCCGCAAAAATTTTACTTCCCATTGCGTTCCCTCGAGCTGTATATTATGCAAATTATGGTAATATTCTGAACAAAAGAAAGAAATAAAGATATACTTTTATTGAACAATAACACATTAACAAACATTTAAAATATATACATCCATTAAATTTTTAATAATTATACTTATATACAAAGTATGCAAAAACAAAAGGTAAGTGATGAGTCTAATTGGTTAGCTAGTAATACTGCATCGTATTTCCTTTTAAAGGCCTTAACTGATCGCAGATCCCGCAGAGGTGGAGGTAAATCGTTCCAGCATTTAGTGCCACTAAACCTGAAACTACCTCTGAAAGCTATGTTGAGGTACGAATAAAGGCTGTCCGTACAATACCTTAGTCGCCACTTACGACATCTCGGTAGGAAAGAGGTAGGTCCTATTCTACTCCGACGGTCACATATCGGCTACTTCTAAATCTATAAGAAAAAAAGAAGGAAAGAAAACATTTATTGCAATAACACGCCACAGACACAAATACATTACAATAAATACCAAACAAACAACATACATAACTGACAGGAAAATACATCAATAACAACACCATAAAACAACATTTAACAAAAAAAAATTACATTAACGTATAGATATAGATAGATAAAAGGAATCTTAAGTTACACCCATAAATAAATTATTACAAAAATGTAAGGTAGTGTAACTTGAAGATCTCCTGCACAAAGTAGTGAGCTACGGTGATACAAATCGGACGTAGCCCAGTACATGGTTTACCACTTTTTGGGTAAAACACTGGTTTTCGGCTATTATACGGCCAGCAGTAGTATTGTCACGCCTTGCCTTATAACTCATCCTATACTGCCTCGATAGATGCGACCATAGATTCTACCGTCAAGCATTGTACTAAAAACCGCCGGAAAGTAGAGAAAGTTAGTTAATAACGCCGAGTAACGCGGTTGACTGTCGTAGAGTCAATATCACTTGATAATGCCTCATTTTGACGTGAAACACTTGTCGTGTTCTCGACTTCAGTGGTGTGTATTGCCTAGTGGTAGTGTTGTAGTGGTGGAGGGTATCTGGTGGCGGCTCCCGGTGGCGGTTTTCTTGTGCACGCTGTTGAGGGAGGGCGGGCGGTGCTCTTCAAAACTAGGCAATACACATCATTTTACATTTTGCATGCGGATCTTAGCAATTTAACTTTTTTTTTACTATAATGGATTTCCGCAAAGTAACGCCTGATTCTATTAACTAAACACGACCGTGTTACGGTTAAAAGTCTCGAAGAGGGAATGTCTCATGGTGGTTCAATGCCACATAGAATAACGTCGGGTTATAAATAATAAAATAAAACGCGATAAAATCCGTAAAATTAGTTTCATTTAAATGTGTAGTGTTCGCGTAAATATAAGAAATCATCACATAGAACTATTTAATTGAAAGGTCTGGGTGATAATAAAATCACCGGCAAGTGTGACACCAGCAGGAGAACTATTTGATCGTATCGTCAATTACTCCCATTATAGAAAAAAATATTAGGTGACATATAAAAGTAAAGAACCGTGGTAGCTCAGGGGCTAGGCGCTCGCTCTAAAAATTTCATAGTACGCGAGTGACCTGGGGTCGATTCCCGGTGCCGGCACCACTAAAATTGTCGGCGGATAAACGGAAACATCGCGAGGAAACCTGCATGTCTATGGAATAATAAATATTTCGAAGACATGTGAAGTCCGCCCGTTGGAGCAGCGTAGCGGACTCTTCCCGGCTCCAAAACCCTCTCAGAAATAAGAGGAGGCTTGTGCTCAGCAGTGGGACATTTATAGGCTGTTACTTTTATATAAAAGTAAATGGCTGTAAACCTGCTCATACGGCAAATAAAACTCTGTCACCAAACGAAAGGAAATCCGGTTACAGGTGAGTCATCAATTAATAATTGTGTGATACTTAATATTTATCATCAAAATCCCCCAAAATGACAGTTACAAACTTTTTTAGCAGTCTATGGAGGAGGCCTTATGCAGCAGTGGACTAGTGATAAGCTGAAATGATGACGTTGATTAAATATTTTTTTAATTGGTCTCTAACAACTTTTACATCGACGTTAGATGAATAAAAATTTAATAGAATGTTTCCTACAATTCAGAACCACTAGTGATACATATTTAATATAATAAAATATAAAGGTAAAAAAATCTTTTTAAATACAAGCTTTTATTTAAGCCTTGTATTAAAACGAATGTATAAAGTTTAGATTTTCGTTAAAGTCTAAGTAAAGAAGACATACCTTCCTACATACCTATGTTATTTTACATTAGTAGATCGTAATAAAAATAAACTTTATCGCTGAAAATTATTTAATATTTTATGTTATATTATTTGTTATCAAAAAGCTTATCTCGATAATTGAAAAGATTTTAAATACTTCAGTTCTAGTAATTTCTTATCTCCAATGACATTCATTGGTAACTTTGATTACATTTGTGCAAGAATACGAGCGAACGGTAGTGAAAGGAACACGATAAAAGCCATTTGGCGGTATAAATTTACCTATTTTCGAGTGTAAAATCTACGAATGCAAGAAGTTCTTTGTTCAATAAGATATAATATTTCCGAGAACACACCCGTTGTGGATGTGATATCTTGATAATGTGCCACTAGAGAGTATTCCAGGCACGTACACATGCGTACATCACACGTTTGTAAGTATTTTCACACGATTCATAATATAACAACTCCCAGCGCAAACAACTTCAAATACGGTTTCGGAACAAAAATTCTATTGTTATCCTTATTTTATAGATACCGAATATTTTTGTTTCAATCATTTCAGGGGTTGTAATAGTGAAATATCGATACAGCAAACAACATTAAATGTTAAAATGTCTTTTATATGACATATTTAGTTTCATCAACGTACAATGTTAGTATTTTTGTATAACCATTGGGTAACTAAGTTTAAGCAATTTTGCCCGTGGATGTAAAGATCTGCATAATTCTTAGCGCTAAAACCTATAGCAGAATCATCTGCAAAAGATATGATCTGGCCATTTGTTATTTTTAATTGGCGTAAATCATTTATGTACACGGGGAATAGGGTAGGACCCACAATACCTCCCTGCGGCACTCCATAAGTAACAGGTAGGTGGTCACTTATAATAATTCTTACCTTAACGGGTACGGTTCATTAAATAGTCTGAAAAGAGTTTTAGTTACATACTTCTCGTTGTCAAACGCTTTGATCTATAAAAAATGCCACACACTTTTTTGTCTAGGTTTTTCATTTTTGAAAATGTAGTCAATAAGCTCATGAACTGCGTCTGTTGTTGATAGACCATGCCGAAACACGTACTGTGTTTTAGATATCAGAAAATATCTTTCTAGAATGTCGGTTAAGCGATTGTTCATGATCTTTTCCAGTATTTTCGACATCGTTGGTAGGTTACATATTGGTCAACAGTTGTTAATACGGTCTCTGAGTCCATTCTCATAGATAGGAAGAATCAAAGATTTCATGAAAGCAGATGAAAATGCGCCGTATGTTATAGCTAAATTGCATGTATATATGTAGAAACGGAACGCAATAGGTAGGAAAGAGAGAGAAGATGTGTGCAAGCGAGTGGTATTAACGAATGACTAGAGGATTGCTACGATTGTCATTGTGAGAGACGCATATATTTAATTTGTACAATGGAGAAAATAAAATGAATCGATTTTAAAGTAATATTTTAAGCTTTCATTTAGTGCCCAGTCCCACGTGTATTAAGGGAGAAACTATGACAAGTTCCCTACCAACATTAAAAAAATACATATTATTATGTTTCGTGTTTGGTTGTGTTGTGCATATGAAATGTATGCCTGTAAAATAAATACACTTACGACACAGGAGAAACCCTAGCGTGAGGCAAAAAAACTGAAATATATTTTATTGGTATTTTTTTATTCCATCGAAGTAGTCGGGTGTGACATCGCTGCTATATCATGATTATTTATGTAGGATGTTCATTTGTTAAATTTACTAACATTAAAATGTCTTAGGGCCTTAATATATTCAAGTATGGCTGGAGAGGTGTAGATTACATTAAATGTAATATAAGCTAAACATTGCAAATCTGCTGAAATTACCATTTCTCAACTAAAACTGACCCAGTATTGAAATCATGGTCGATAGCTTTGTTGGTGGTGTCATTTAATTCAAGAAATAATTCAACATACGTTACTCCGGAAAACTCCAGATAGCTCTCTTATGAGATATAGTAAAACAACTAACTTTACAAGATTCTTTTTACTAGTATCACATTAAGGGTGACAGCTCACCCGATGGGAAGTTGTTACCATGGCCCACATACACCTATTCCCTCCCTCAATGGAAGGTTAAGTAACAGTTTGCAAATGTCCAACCGCTGAGCACAGGCCTCTTCTCATTTATAACAAAGTTTTGGAGCCGAGAAGATGCCACGCTGCTCTAATGCGCCTTGGCGGACTTCACATGTCCTTGAAATATTTTTATAAATCAGTCATGCAGGTTTCCTTACGATGTTTTCTGTCTGCAATTTAAAGTTCTGATTTACCATGTGGTCAGAGGTGCACTTGGATAAATAGCACTTAAATATACAGAACAAGTTTGGACGGCCGACACCGGGGTTCAAACTCAGGTCACTCGCGTACTACGAAATTTAAGGCGAGCGCTCGCCGCGGCCGCTACCACGGCTCTGTTAATAAATAAGCGAATCTGTTAAATATTCATTTTAATTACTAATAAATTAAAAGATGTTACTAATAATCACTGGACCTATGATACTTAAGAACCGTCTCAGGGGGACCGGTGCAGTTTAGTCCCACGCAGAAATTATCCATTGAAAAAAAAGATGGCCCTGTACGGTTACTTTCTATTTCGAACTATTTAAACGCCTTGACGGCAATTGTATCTTTTATACAGTGAAGTGGTACAGTTGTCAATCTCAAGAAAAGGTGCACTTTCACACTTGTAGGCACCTTGTGACACCTAGGCTCCCTGTATATCTTTCATTTTAGCATAAGTATACCGTGGTAGCTCAAGGGCTAGGCGCTCGATTGATATGAAATCTTAAATACAGTATTTTTTATGGATAGACTTACTATCAGGCGAACGTTTTGCTCGTTTCATCACTTTATCTTATAAAAAGTAAGACTTTTACTTTTTTACTTACGAAATATATATATTTAAATTATGCTTATTTATGAGTTATTTAAGTTTTTTTTGCTCTTTCTTTCTTTCTCTGCCTGTCTTTGCTTCACCTATTCAAAATCCCACCACTCCATGGGTTGACTGGGAGAAAATGCCTAAAGGCATTAAGTCCCCCCTTGGTATCCTTTAATTGTAAATCAAGCAATATAGATTTAAATAAATAAATCCGCCGTTAGTATTCTCTGGCGCCCGTAAGGGCGCCGAGTGTCTGTTCGGGGCGTGTGCCCCCTTCAGAAGTAGCATTCGCCTCAGTGTAAATGCACGAGGGGCCTTAGATGTGCCGATCATGGCTTTGGACTCTTGTCGGGGCCTTGCTGACCCCCACTATCAGTACACTGGTGGTGCTGAATCTTCACACCGCCTTCCGCGCGGACCGGCTGGCCAGGGGGGACCCCCGTGGGGGATACCCGGCCTGCCTACCAGCGAGCGGGAGGTGACTGGTACGGTGTTGATACGCCGGAGGTTACCTACGGCGTGGCTATCCTGTGCTTAGTCCTGGGGACGACTGCACAGCTCGCGAGGGAGGCGCTTACCCTCGGGAGGTCGAGCGTGCAGCGGGGCGATGTTAGCCAGGTGTCCTAGACTGCAGGCATCTGCACGCTCGAACATATTTGTCACGAGCCGCCTCCCAAATGCTCCCAGGTTCTCGTGTTGTAAGTCTCTTAGAATCGTCGAGTTCCGCACTCCGCGAGGGGCGCCGACGATGGTACGCAAGCATAGGTTCTCTTGTTGTTGCAAATGGAGTTTTGTGTAGCGCTCGTCATGGCGTACCATGCCGGCGCGGCATATGTTAATCTGCTCCTGACGTAAGTTTTGTAAATGGCTAACTTAACCCTCGTCGGGAGACGGGAGACTAACACTGGTCGTCCGAGTCCTTGCAATGACATCCTGGGTGTGTGGCTTCATAGATAACCTCCGGTCAATAGTGACACCAAGGTACTTGATAGTGCTGGACCAGTCGACGCTCTCGTCTCCGAGCCTCAGTTTGGGCGGAAGTTTCAAGGTCGGTCCCAGTACGATGGCCTGCGTCTTATCGACATTCACCGACAACCTCCAGTCGGCGATCCAGATCCTCGCAAGGTTGAGGGTCTAGCCGCGAATGCGGCGCTCTTAGATGTTGAAAAGTACGCCGCATCGTCGGCATAGAGTGCGAGCTTCGTATTGTCGCCACATGGAATGTCGTCGGTGAATATCGAATAACACACTGGGGAGAGGGAACTCTCCTGTGGTACTCCGGCCTCAACCGATCGTACTGTGGACAAAGTTCCGTCGACTGCCACCACGAACCGGCGGTCAACCAGGAACGACGCCACCACCTTCACAATGGCTTGATTGATGGGCAGCAGTGACATCTTGTACAGGAGTCCGTCGTGCCAGACTCTGTCAAAAGCTCTCTCCATATCTAAGAGTACTGCAACCACGGACTCTTTCTTGTTAGCCGCTACGGCCGCGTGGTTGAGTACTCTTGAGAGCTGCAGTGTGGTCGAGTGTCCGGCCCTGAACCCGAACTGCACTTCCCTGAGGTTGGCATTAGGTGTTATATGCCGCAACAGGAGTTTTTCAAACACCTTCGAGATGTTGGACAGCAAGGTGATAGGACGGTAGCTCCCCAGGAGGAGGATGTTCTTTGGCAACATGATCACTCTGCCTTTCTTCCACTCGACGGGGAAGTGGCCAGTTCTGATGATGCCGTTGAATAGTCTCGTGAGTGCCACTACGGCTTTCTGAGGGAAATGCCTGAGTGATTCGTTAGTAAACCGTCGGGTCCCGGGGCCTTCTTGGGTTCAGTTTGGCGGATCATGCGCCAGGCCTGGGCCGGGGAGAAGAAAACCTTCCTATCCCTTTCCTGGTCTTCGGGTGGTGTTTCACCAGGGTCCAGCGCTCCGGTGAAGTAATCCCGAAGGTTCCTCTCGACCGTTGCGACATTCTGGGTTCTTAATGGGGAAGTGCCGGGTTTGCTGCTCTATATAGTCACCAAATATTTCAGCACGATCGGACTCGCTGTGACGGAGTGAGCCGTCACTGTGCCTGAGCGGTCTCCGTGGCCTCTTTGCCCCCGAGAGCTGGCGGCCGTGTCTATGGACTGAGGTCCAATCACCCTCTACCTCTTCCAGGTGTTGGTTCCAGCTCTCGATTCTGAAATCCAAAATTTGGCTCTTCAGTTTGGCCGCTATGGTGTTAAGGGCGGCCTTTAGAGTCGGGCATCGAGTGTTCTGCCACTCCCTACGCCTCTTTCTCTGGATCAAGTCCAGGATGCTGCGTGGAATCTGGCGAAGATTGCTCCTCCGTTCTGTGAAGGTGGTGGACTCCTTTAGCGCATTCTGCGCAGGTGTAGAGATAGGGCTGGAGCATAGCGTTCCCAGTTGCCCCGTCGACGTGGTGCTTGTGAAAGTGCTCCGGGTGAAGCATCCTTCAATATTACCAGGATCGGCAGGTGGTCGGACTCCATGTCCTCGTACAGGACTTCCTGTATGATCGGACTAGGTGAGAAACGACGATGTCCAGTACATCGGGGGTATAGTTCGCCATGGCCGGGTAATGAGTTGGTACCTCCGGTCCGGCTACTGTATACCCCCTCGCCTCGGCATCGCCGAATAAGATCCTCCCATTCGTCGTTGTCTGGATGCTGTTCCAACCCGTGTGCTTGCAGTTAAGATCTCCTGCAATGATGGTTGGATGGGTCTCGTCGAAATTCTCCCTAAGTTCCTTGGGGTCAAGTTTGCCTACAGGTGGTCGGTAGGCTGCAAATATTCTCAACCTTTGATCCCCAAGGAAGACCTCTATCCCGAGGGTGTAAATGGTCCGGAAGCACACGGGGGTGATGGGAAGATGGATGATTGATATTCTCACCAAGACCGCCAGTCCCCTGTACGATCTACCTAAAGGAGTCACTTCGTCCTTCCTGTAGGTGGTGTATCCTAGTACGTAGTATATAGTCTCGAAGTGGGACGCAGGTGCATCTCCGGGATGAGCACCACGTCGACGTCCTGTTCCTGGATGAGGACCCGAAGTAGAGAAAGCTTACTATCGAGTCCATTGGCGTTCCAGTGCAAGATCCTAAGATGCTTATCCATTGGGATGGCTGATCCTCACCAAGCATCCTAGGATAATCTGCAAGGGGTCTCCTCCGGACCCGAGAGACCTCTGATCTGGTGATTCGGTCATCTCCAGCCGGTTTCTTCCCTGCAGGGATAGGCATCGTGTCTCGGTCTTTGGGCTTTGCCGACTTAGTCGGCTTGGTCTTTGCCTGGACCGGGGGTGCGGCTGCTACTGCTGGTGCTGCTGCAACGCCAATGGCCTGGTCCTTCTCAGCTTTCTGCTCTATCTTCATGGTCTTCCTCCTTTTCCTCTTCCTCTTCTTCGAGAGTTGCCCCCCAGATTGAGGTTGGGGTTGAGGACCCCGTGGACGCGGTGCGTTGGCGGGTGCCATCAGCGTCGGCTAATCTGCCCCTGCCTCGACCGCTGTCAATTGCGCGCGCTGCGGGCGTGTCACAGCTAAGGTGCTGGTTTTCCTGCTCCTGGCCTCTCTCTTGAAGACAGGACACACTGCATTGTTAGCCGTGTGGTCATGCCCGCAATTGGCACAGGTCGGTGGCTCCTCCAGTGGTCGTGGGCAATCCCTCGCAGCGTGGTCATCTCCGCAGCGCACACACGCTATCGGCCTGTGACAGCAGTGCGAGGAGTGCCGGAACTTTTGGAATCGGTGGCATTGGGCGGGGCCCTTCTTGCCTGGCGGGTGGCCTCGGTGGCCACACTGTCGCCCCCAGAAGGTCCTGCTCGTCTTCAGGGCTTCGCAGGCGTTTGGTTGTTTCCGCTTCTGCTTTACCCGGGGCTGCTTCAGAGTAGATTGTTTTCAAGTCCTCGAAGGCCTTTGCAATAACTCGCGAGCCCTCCGCTTTCAGTTCGCCTGGCATCTTGCAGTAGTTTATAAAACTAGCTAGAAGTGGCGATATCTCGGGGCTGGGCTGCGAGCTGGACGTCTCCTCTTGGGTATCTTCGGTGCCAGTACTACTGTCAGCGGATGGGGATGAGGTGGCAGCAGATGAGATGCCTGCAGATGTTGTAGGCGTCGTCGTCGCTGGAGAGGCTTCGGGCGGAGGCTCCGAAGGCTTGGTTGGTGTTGAACCCTCCATAGCGGTTTAGTGTGCTGTGACCGTGACCAAAAATAGCGCCCGCGGGAGAACCCCTCGCACCTCGCCCCCTGTGAGGGGGGTGAGGGGAGTGGCGCCACAGGGCGCGAAGAGTCGCTTGTGGTGACAGTGGCTGCCGCCTTACCCCTTGGGATAAGGGCGGCGCTTGACAGGTGTCTGAAAGCAGACTGCAAACGCCAAAAGGAAAAACGTTGGTCCGTGCGGGTAGTTGGCTATTAACTTTCGGAGATGTTAACAGCACGACGTACAGCGGGCTAATCCTTAAATAAATAAAAAAACATGCTAGCTTTATACTGTTATTTTCCCTGCCATTTTGTGAAAGCGTGATACTTCCCCGGTCTAGCCGACTTTTTATATTGTATAGCTAGCGAGCATCTGTAGCGTGTATTCTCGTCGTATCAATTTGCAACAATTAGCAAATCGTAGAGGCGAGCCTGAAATCACTGTCCTAGTAAGCTCTTCTGAGCCAGTTCTCCGTTCTTTGTAAGTTACATACAACAAACTTTTTCCCGTATAAAGGGTAGGCAGAGACCATACACGGAGCCCACTTTTCGCCCGCGCGGGAATCTAGATGTGATGGGTGGCAACCTTGACGCCGCCATTTCAGTACGAGTCAAAAAATCACATTGCGTTCCAACGAACATTACAGTGAACTTACGAATAAAGGCTGTCCCGACAATTCCTTAGGCGCCTTTTTCCACACCTCGGCAGGAAAGAGGCAGGTGCTATTCTACTCTGCCAGTTTAGTTGAATTTGTGATAACACAGTTACTGTACAGTTAAGATTTCCTGTGAAGGGATGCATCTAGGTAGGTTTCACCGCAGTGTCTGTTATTTTGTTCTCAACAGCAATATGTTTCGGATTGGGATACTCTGAAACTAGAGTACTTTATAGGCGATACATAAGAACTGATGACTTAGAGAGACGGGAGCAGAGGTGTTCTGGGTGATACAGGATTTATTATGATCAGACGTTGCACTTACCGCCAGTGAACATATTGATTGTCTCATCACTTTCTACAATGACCAAGGGTACAGTAATGTCACTGTGTTTCAGTTTAAAGCACTGATGTCTAGTGTAATTACTGGGCATATGAGACTTATGCTTATATCCCAGGGTAACGAGCGCAGTGGGAAATCACAAGCAAAAATGTTCTGAGTGACTGAATTGACTGTCTGAGTTCCAGCATTTGTTATGGGCAGACGTTGCACTTAACATAAGGTGAACGATTTGCTCGTCTTGTCACTTACTTCCATAAAGAAAAACTTCTCTAGAAAACATATTAGTAACGATGTTTAATTGTCTTTTCTGAAGATCATGGAAACGCTACACAGGCAGGGTATGGGCTAAACGACATTATTCAATAAAATTTTCTAAATGTGCCCTTTGCACACAAACAACATAAGCATTCCTCATTACTTAATTTATATTTAGTTCCTAATTAAGTTACGGACCCTACTCCTTCACGGGTCAATTATCCGCATAATTAGCTTAGCAAATGTCCACATGCCGCCCCGATTTTTAACTTAATATGTTAACTTGACCATCGTATTCGCTAGGATATTTCTGAAAGCGTTCTTGAATTGCAAATTTTGATGACGTCCATATGGACTGTAAAACGAACCTACGATACAGGAAAAATTCTAGTGGGACGTTTAAAAAATGTTCTCCTTATGTGTATAGTTTTCCTGAAAAATTAAAAAAAAATTGATTTAACTATTATATAAAGTTATCTGATATTTTTGACCGGATCTGATATATATACTCGTAACATGATCGCTATATTATACAACACTAAGTTTCTGAGTCTTGTAAACACATTACTTCATTCTTACACATTCTTATAAACATATTCAAACGTAACGTTATATTTTACCTAAATACAATGAGATGTTAAATTCCTTGAAATTTAGTTACATAGTTTTTTACATTTATTATAGTTGTATCGGTCGTTGCTCGCATAGTCCATTTGGGCTTTAAAACGCACCTACGATATAGAAAAAAATTCTAGTGGGACGTTTTACATTTTATTATCCTTATTGTATGTAGTTTTCTTGAAAATTGATGAAAAAAAGATTAGATTATAGATACAGATTCTAGAAAGCAACGGACCGGTTTACGCAACTTCAATTATGAATAACGTTGTATATAATGAAAATGAAATGAGGTTGAGTAAAAAATCATGATCATGATTTAAAAATGTAAGAAAATGATATTATATGTATATATATATGTGATCCGTCCAAACTGGTGGTATCTTTAATTAAGCCAATTATAAAACTAATTTAAAAAAATACTACACTTCAAGTACACGAAATTTAGAGCTCATGATTTCGGAAAATAAACGTGCTCTTCGTCTGCAATAAATTAAAAAAATAGCGGTTAAGTTTCTGCAAGCAGACTAAAATTTTTAAATCAACCTCGTACTCTGGCTAAGTATGGCAAAAAGCATTCATAGAATGCTTAGTTGCAATTTTAAAATCGTAAATTAAGTTCGCTTTTAACTTGTAACAAACAAGTTACGGGACTAAAAAGTAATTTAAAATTAAATACTTAGATATAGCAAAACTGTTAGTTCATGAGCACCGTTATTTTTTTTAAATAAAAAGGAATAAAAAATATATAAGGAAATAAAAAGGATTTCTTATTATTATTATTTATATCCTAAACTAGCATCAATGTAACCAAGTTGTGTGAGACAATTTCCTACTGATAATTTTAGAAAATTGCTACCGTATTCGGCACTGCGACACGACAGAAAAGCTCTCATGTCTTGTACATTTTTTTTTAAAGGAGAGGGGGCAAACGAGCAAGTGGCTCACCTGATGGTAAGTGATCACCACCGCCCATGAACAACCGCAACACCAGAGGAATCGCGGGTGCGTTGCCGGCCTTTGAGGAAGGAATAGGCTCTTTTCTTGAAGGTCCCTAAGTCGTATCGGTCCGGAAAAACCGCCGGCGGCAGCCCATTCCATAAAGTGGTAGTGCGTGGCAGAAAATTCCGCGAAAAACGCACAGTTGTGGAATGCCAACCATCCAGGAGGTGACGATTGAATTTTGTGTTCTGCCGCAAAGTGCGATGGTGAAAACCAGCGGCTGGAATTATTCCGAACAATTCCTCGGAACACACCCCGTTGTAAATCCTGTAAAAAATGCAAAGAGATGCAACATCTCTTCGCAAGGCCAGAGTACATTATGAAATATCAACATTTCGAACTTAATTATTTCTTAATATAAATTTTCAACGAAACTAGATTTTTTTTTGCGTATATTTTTTAATATTAATACTTTATGCCGTTAGGTGTCCGGCAGAGTAGAATAGCACGTACCTGTTTCCTACTGAGGTGTCGTGAGAGGCGACTAACGTGTGGTTAAAACAGCCTTTATTCGTTCAGAATTACACCATAATATGCAATGCTTGACCATATACTGCTCGTGGGAACGCAATGGGCAGTAAGATTTTTTCTGACTCGCACCAAAATTGTTCGCCACCCGTCGCGTATCGTTTCCCGCGAGGGCGAAAAGTAGGCTGCCTGCCCGTAAGTTTGCGTAAAAAAAATCATTACATAAAACTAATTTAACGGATTTTATCGCGTTTAATTTTAAAATATTTATAACCAGTCGTTTCGAAATGACGCTTCAAGACACAGTAAGCTCATTTTGCATAGATCGAATTAAAAGATAATAATTAAAAGCTGAAGGTACCCCGGATTAACTATGACATCGGGACGTCTGTCACCCCGTGACCATGGTGCTATAAAGCAATCGCAACGCCGGGTTATAAATAGTTTTAAATTAAATGCGATAAAATCCGTAAATTTAGTTTTATTAAATGTGTAATATTCGCGTAAATATGAGAAATAATTATGTTATTTTTTAATTTGTGTATAGTTTTACTACAAATGCTGCCTTTTAGAAGCTTACCAAAGTGTCGTATACCGAAGGCTTGGCAACACTTAATTAAATTAATCCGTTTGTAATTACTTGACTCGGTTGGAACCCCGCTCCTTTACGGGTCAATTATCAAGCTAAAAACTTCTGCAAACGTGAATATACTCTAAATGTCTGACTTTCATGTCTTAATTTTCATCAAATTACACTACTAAATATAATTCTAGGGTTCCGTATTTGAAATCTTTAAAAAATATTTTCAGTCCTTCATAATAAAAATATAGCGCATTGAAATAACAACTAAATGATGACTGTCTCCGCTCGTTAATGAAAATGATAAGCCTTAATCATTATCTTTGGCAAGAGGACTGGCAAACATAGTATCTAAAATGTTAAAGTTCCCGTCACGAATAGCTATAACTTAAGTACATCAAGCGACTTCTACTGAGTTACGAAGCTACAATTATGAGTTAACCAAATGCACGAGCACTGGCTAACACGCCCTGTCCAGCTTTTAACATCTCTACCGTAATTGTGTCATACCCATAAATTTATTTCTATCATTCTTTGAACTGTTATACTCATTCCATGTTTACATCCTCATTCCTCGTTTTTTGATTAGTTGACCAATCCAGCCAGGCTTTCTTTTTCTCCAAAATTGCCTTTTGCACCTTTTCACATACAGTCTTTTACTTACACCATCTTCTTCTCTTAATTACACGACACCTTTCAATGCTAACTTTTTTAACGATTTCTTCCATAAACGGGTTTCATAATTCTTCAATTTCACATGCCACACCGATTTTATTTTATCTTCTTCTTTTGTACTACTCCAAACATACTTCAAGCCGACTTTCACCATTTCCCTTCTCTCTTATTTTTTTAACGAATCCCCACAGCAGAATTTCTCCTGTATCGAGGTTACGTTTCACAGACAAAAAATTAACATGCACCACACAACCAGACCCGAAAACCAACAGTTTGTGTTTTTGCCCAAATGTTGGCTCCAGCTGGGATTCAAACCCAGGACCCGCGGCGTATAAGTTAGGTACTCTAACCACTAGACCACTCGGTCGTCATCCTCTCTGATCTTCGAATCTTCCCAACACACTTTTATATTTACCCATGTTGGGTTCACTCCCACCAACTCATTAAAACTTTAAGCATTACGATCTTGTCTTTTTGCTTGCATTTATTCAAAACATCTTTCATGCTATCTCAAAACTACTATCTCTCGATTAGATGCAAGTAAGGTAAACCTTAAACCACGCCTAAAGGAGTCTTGGGCTCCCATATTTAAAGTCATTCACACATACATTCTTCTTTTTTTTATTGCATGAAGTGACGAAATGAGCAAAGCGTTCACCTGATGGTAGGTGTAACGTCTGACCATAACAAATGCTGTGTCACCTAGAACAATTCTGTTTTTTTTTTAATTTAATAAAAGTTACTGAACGAGCAAAACGTTCACCTGATGGTAAGTGCAACCTCTACCCATAACAAACGCCGTGTCACCAAGAACAGTGTGACACCACAATGCGCCCGACACCCTGAGAAATCAGTTCTTAAATCTCATATGCCCAGTGTTTACGCTAGCTCTCAGTGCCCTTCAAACCGAAATACAGCAATGTTTGCACACTACTGCTTCACGGCAGAATAACTGGCTCTGGGGTGGTACCTACCTAGACGGATCCCTGAATATGAATCCACTAGTAAAAACAAAACAAATCAGTAAAAATTCTAGCAGAAAGCAGAACACCAACGCCTCAACTTTTTTTAATTTGTCGTAATAATGTTTCCTGGCAAGTTTTAGCGTGCCAAAAAGACACAAAATCTTTTTAAAATTTCTCTTTACTTAAAAGTCATCATTAAAAGATTCCGACACTGATTTAAAAGAGACAATTTCTTCGAAACTCATAGTTATTTTTTTACTTTTACGGATTGCTTTCTGTTTTGTCTCAGTTAGAGCAAGTCAAAGAAAGCTTAAATATTTTCCAAATTCATAACCGAACGTCGAAACATTATATAACACGGGAATGAAAAGTGGAACTTCTTTACGTCGTCGTCTTTTACTTTTTCATCTTTATAACTACATCTTGAGTTGTGAGTGGGGTGTACGATTCTATGAATCTAAAAGATGATAGTGCGATAGAATTTTGTAATGGAATCATTATTTACTTGGAATTTTTTGCATACATACATACAGTCTCGCATTTCCCCATATAAGGGCCGACCTTACCAGTGGCCACTCACGTAGCTCACTTTTCGCCCTCACGGGAAACGAGAAGTGACGGGTGGCGAGCCACGTCGCCGCCATTTTGGTAAGAGTCAAAAAATTCTTACTCCCCATTACTTTCCCACGAGCAGCATACTCGTAGTAGGCTGCCCGCACAACACCTGTTACGAGACCTCAGTAGGAGAAAAGTAGATTCTATTCTTCTCCGCCGAAAACCTATCGGAAATTTTTAAAGTATACATATTGTAATTGCAAGCCTACTCTCCCTTAAATATTCGCTATGGAATGTTGCTCTTACTTATCGAAAGAGCCGTAGTTACTCAGGGGTCGGGCGGTCGTTATAAGTTTCACAGTGTGGGGGGCATAAGTTAGATCCCCGGTGCCGGCACCTCTAAAATTATTCTGCAATTCTAAGTGCTAACTTACCACGTGCTCAGCAGTGAATGAAAACATCCTCAGGAAACCTGTATGTCTTAGAAAGAAAAATATTTCCAAGACATGTGAAATCTGCCAACCCGCATTGGAGCAGCTCTCTCAGAAAAGATGGGGCCTGTGCTCAGCAGTAGGAATTTATATGCTGTAAATTTTTGTAAATGTTAAAAAACCGCTGCAATACCAGCCGAAACGAATATTTTAATAATAAGTCACAGGGTGCTTGTGGTCTTACTGGGTACTGTGATTACGCTAGCTCACAGTGCCCTTCAAACTGAAACACAGTAATGTTCGCACACTACTGCTTCACGGTAGAATAACTGGCCCGGGGTGGCACCCACCGAGACGGATTCCTGCATAGGAATCCTACCACCAGTAAATCTATATATCCTACAGATTTCTATTCATATTACGACATTTTAAAGCGAATCTTCCAAATTTCATGAACATTTTTGAAACGAATCAAAAATGTTCATGAGATTTGGAACATTTTCCCATAATATTCGAATTATTCTTTGTGAGTCTTGGTCCAATTCCAAGTAATCTACGTAAGAAATTACTACCCAAATTGAAAATAATATTCCTGATATTTAGTAAGAGGAAGTTTTAAAGCAGCTGAAACGTTACAAGAAAACACTTTGAGTTTTCTTATGATCTCATAAACACGCTAAATTTGCGATTCAAGTAAAGTCATGTCGTGAATAAACCACATTTTAAGAGTCTCTTAAAAATAATTCTGCTTGTTTTTAGCGCTCGTTCTTACGTTCTGACTATCTATTCTAATGTGTCCCAGCGTAATACTCGTAATTATTAAAGTGTGTGACCAAATCAAATACAAAATTAGGATTATATTATTTCTGCATATGAAGATTTTTCAAGGTATATTTTACACTTCACTACACACCAGTATATTTTATTGCAATTTGATGATGTTTTAAAATAAATTCATTAACCATTTTTAGCAAATAAGCTTAGTTTTTGAAATACTTAACTTCATAGCTTAACTTTCTTTATAAATTAACTATCGTCTAGAAAATCTGAAAAATACCTCTTAGGAATATAAATAAAATTATTGCATTTTTTATTTTGGAAATTGTCAAAAAGGCCACCCGAATCGTTCTCGGTTCAAACGTGCCTATTAAACAATTCATACATTAAACAACAATATTAACAAATGCAGCTAGCATTAGCTCGTTGAATGGTCAGTGAGAAGCGTTTAACCCATAAAGATCCAGAGCGGGCGTCATAATCTCTCTCTCTTAAGCGCCTACCAAACTTCCCCTAGCATCCCTTACTAAACATTGTACCTTGTGGCGAATAGCACTGATGCGAAAAACGGATAAAGAAATAGAATGCGGTTTAACACTTCATAGAGGATAACATTCCTTTCTATTGATGCTATTAGAAGCATTTCGAACGTCTAGTTTAATAATTACAGCATTGAAACTATCACTATTGAAGGCGAACGAACGAGTAGCATATATTGTAGCCTCACAACCTAAAGGAGTACCAAAGCCAAGCTGGTCCGATAAAGGAAGGCTGACATTTTTTTTCTTTAATATCTTTAGTTAATATCTCAATTTCTCTTTAATATCTTAGTTTATCTCAACGACGAAAAACAATACCCATAGCGATAGGTCTAACAGCACCATATTTTATATTCAAAACACACAATGTCGCTTTACCACAGCCACAATTGTGTGTTTTGCCTTTATAGAAAGGGATGAGTATACTTCACGATTCAAAATACATGAGACTCCAGTAAACGAACACCACTGTCTCCCTTGGTTAAAAAATTTAATTATTTAAGATTTTCTGATTTTCTTCCATCCATGCCACAAGCAGAGCCGTTTTAAAATGGTCCAATCCCCATGAACAACAACGTCAGAAGCCCTGGGGAGCGATGGATGGATTTAGGAACAGATCACTGGGATAGTAAAATACCGGGGTCTGTTGAGCCGAACGTATATTCAACCCACATGAACGAATAAGTATGTACCATATTAAAACGAGTCGTAACCTCTATACTGCGATTCAGAAAATATATCTCATTTACCAACGCTGTCTAATTTTAAATATAGCAAGCATTATTTGTAAACTGTATTCTGTCTCATTCTCTCTCAGACTAAATGCTATAGATGTATATTTTTTTCTCTTTGTAGTGTCACTTTTTCGTTTCATCGAGTTTCAAAACACAACGGTGCTTAAGAAGTTTTCACTTCAAAAATAAATAAATTGTAAAGAACATTTTACCATATGAAATTTAAAAAAAATGTCTTCACAACGGAAACTTATATAAGGCGTATTCTAGCATGCACTTAGATATTTTTCCGGATAGTTAGAGCTTTTAAATGTTCATTTGTAGGTCAGTATTCTTCCTCTTCTTGAGAAGGAACTTTTTTATCATCTGTAATACAATTCAGATTTTCATTTTTATTATTTATGATGTTATTAATTGATTCGCAACATTCAGGTTCCCACACAATTTGAAGAGCTATAACTTTTTTTAATAAGGTTCTTGAAAACAATACTCGTACATTGTTCTGATTCTTTACGATTCGGACTGCATTGTCTTCTTTTATATTTTATGCCTCCTGTTTGCCGGGGATGAAATTGCAATCTCAATTTTCATAATTTATCAGCACTTTAAACAAGGTAGTGCAAACTACAAATGGTCACCATCATCACTTCAGCCTATAATTAGTCCACTGCTGAACATAGGCCTCCCCCACAGATTATCAAGTTTGTAGCTCTCATTTTGGAGGGACTTCCTTATAGTTGCCACGCTTGACAGGCTGGTTGGCAACCGCAGTTTATTTATTCAGATGTTCCAGGAAGAAGCTGCTGCCCATCTTCTGGTTTTAATTTTCCCTGTGTCGACTTTTACGACACCCACGGGATGAGATGGGCTGGTAGATTCTCTTAAGCCTCAGCTATAACACGGCACATTAACATTATTAACAGGTGTTTTTATATATGCATGTACATTATATTCTGGAGATACGATCAACTTTTTGGTATTAAGAATATTTTTAACTGCTTTACAGCCCCGATTAACGACGACATCAGGACGTCTAACCGCTCCCCCACATTCAAAGCACGGGCGCGAGCGCGGCAAAATCTGACTCTTCTAGTTAGTACTAGCTGTGCCTAGCAGTCTTTCCCGTACAGAAAATCGACAGTCCGAAGGGAGGCCCGCAGCGTCCCTCGGATGGTCATTAGACGACTTAAAATCATTTGGGATATTCGAAGTCGCGCAAGCACGCAGCGAGCGCGACACAGTCCGAATTTCGATTTATTTGTAGGAGTTTATTTAAGTATTTATGTTTGGGTCAAACCAAACCTGGCACGCGGGCCCCTGGCCCGTGAGCACAGTATCCGATAAAGCCGTAAAAGCCAAAAAGGCTAACAGCAATTACATCACCGAAATTATATACGTACAGAAAAAAACTGTATAAATTGTTTTTTTCTTATAAGTACCGTTTATACTTTCATAAGCATTGATTAAAAAGCTGTTATTATGTTATTACAAACAGACACTTCAATTTTATTCATTTGTATAGATGAAATCGCGCAAACGCATTTCCAGTGTACGATCAGGCGCGGTGTGATAGCTATTGTTGTGATATAGTGTGTTGCCGCTCCGCGCCCGCGTCTGCGCTTTCATTGTGGGGGAGGTCTGACACTTCAGTCATTGCGTGCTGGTAATGATTACCCCCCCCCCCCCCCCCCCGTGACCATGGGTGCTGTAAAGCACTCGAAACGTCGGGTTATAAATAGTAAAAATTAAACGCGACAAAATCCGTAAAAATTAGTTTCATTTAAATGATTAATAATTCAGCACTATTGTTTAATAAAATTAAACTCGAAATTACGTTTTATTAATAAGCATAAGTTGTCAAATACTAAAATCCCAAAGTCCCAAAAATATTACGGTAAATATTTTTTATACGCTTTATATTAGCTTCACTTGTATGTTTTATACGTTTGTACGAGTATGTTTGTAACCGACTCCTTAGGGCTCGATTTTCTCCTACTTTGAAAGATCCGATTTAATTCAAATTTTGCACATCTGTCAAAGACCGATGACAATGCAATAATTCGACTAAAAAATAAAAAATAATAGTTCGAAAAACTAAAAAAAAAACGCTTTTATATTTTTATTTTATAAATAAACCAAACTAAACAGTAGAAAATAAATAATTGTTTGAAAAAACTAAAAAATATGCTTTATATAGTACACTAAACTTTAATAAATTAGAATTAAGAATAGTGTAAATAAGAAAAAATTGTTTCATTTTAAAAAAAGCGTGGGGTACATGGTGTCAATAGTTATAAATATTTCATTGACAGATATGAGAAGAAGGATTATCATTTCGATGATATCTTAAAAAGCACCTCACGCTTTTTTTTAAATAAAACATTTTTTTCTTATTTACACTATTATTAATTTATATTTATTAGAATTTTTTACACTATTCTTAATTCAAATTTATTAAAATTTATTTTCTGATTTTTAGTTTGGTTTTCTATATAAAGTGATTTTTTTAGTTTTTTCAAACTATTATTTATTATTTTATTAGTCAAATGCGTCACATCTTATTAAAAAGTAATATTGTTAACATGATGTTGAAATCAGAAGGAATTAGTCAAAGAGGAGACAAATTTTCTTGGCTTATTAACAAAAAGTATTCAATGTTCGTAATGATTCTAACAATATAATACCTCTGTCTCGATATCTGACCTATATATCTTCAGACTAAATACGGTCTCTAAAATTAAATAAGATATTTTTTTCGCTTTTCTTACAGGGAGGTTGGACAAAGGTTGTCACTTTGATTCTAATTACAAGTTCTTTGTGATTTAATTTGTGGGATTTTACTGTCGTGTGATTTTAAAGTCTGCAGAAATTAATAGAAACATTTTTAACATTTATGAAAGTGAAAATGGATATAATGGGCAGGATATTTATTTTATTCATGAAACTTAATCTTTAATAATATCAGAAAAAAATCATGACTTCCAACCAACGGCGGAATAGCAATTTTAAGTATGCTAGAATTAAGAAGCATCCATCTAATGACGGACAGAAACGTCTAAAGTGGGAGATATCTATTACTGTGATTGCTAATCCGCCCACGAAGCGTGGCGATTAAGGCATATTCTATACACAACGGTGGACTGTTAAGAAGTTGATAATTTTTTTTAATTGGATAAAGTCACGAAACAAGCCAAAGGTAGTGCAGCGTCTGCCCATAAATAATCCTGTGTGACCCATAACATTTCTATGTGACAACACACTGCACCCGTCAACCTGAGACATCAGTTCTTAAGTCATTTGCTCAATGATTACGCTGGCTCTCAGTGCCCTACCACCGAAACAAGGTAATGTTTGCACACTACTGCATCCAGGCAATATAAATGGCCCTGGGTTGGTATCTACTTATACGAATTCCTGCATAAGAATCCTACCAATTGTATAAACGCTGCTACCCGTCATGCGATTTTATCCTATAAAAAAGCGTTTGCAGGATAATGCATCTGATACTAGGAACGCCAGTCAAGCGAGCAAACAGCCTACGCAGGAATCCGTCTAGGTAGTTACCACCCCAGGGCCAGTTATTCTGTCGTGAAGCAGTAGTGTGCAAACATTACTGTTTCGGTTTGAAGGGCACTGTGAGCTAGCGTAATCACTGGGCATATGAGACTTAAGAACTGATGTCTCAGGGTGACGGGCGAAGTGTGGTGTCATACAGTATTTTTCTGGGTGACGAAGCATTTGTTATGGGTCTGCCCATAACAATACAACTGCGTTATACTTACCATCAGGAGAACGTTATGCTCGTTCCGTCACTTTTATGAAATAAAAAAAGTCCTCTTTTCTAGGAAGAAGCGTATGTCAGCAGTAGATAGATATAGATAGATGATGGTATCCTCCTGGTCGATTTTCGACCACGACGACAATTTCAAGCACTCACAAGCTATCGACTGTGCAGTAGATACCATTGTGCCACAAATTTATGCGCAAACTCTCTCGTTCTGAGCTACCAGCGTCTGATGGAAACTTCATGCAAGGTGAACCATAAGATCGAAGGTAGGCTTGGATGCGGCACCGCATACAAATAAGGTCAAACTATATATAATGATTTTCTTATAACTTATTTTACGGTTTCTATCGCGTTTCTTTTAACTATTAATAATTCCTTTAATTTACGCGAATTTAATTACAATTAAATAAAACTTTTCTTTTACGGATTTTATCATACTCGTATTTTAATTGGTACTACAATTATTATCTCCGGCTGGGAGTCGAACCATGTATTATGTGTGTCGGAAAAAAGTATTTGTCTTTATTAACAGGCGTTTGTTAGTTTTTGGTATTCTGGGCCGTTTATGTTTTGTTATCATCATTTCATTTCAGCATATCACTAGTCCACTGCTGAACATAGGCATCCCCCATAGATTATCACAAAAATTTGTAGCTGTCATTTTGGGGCTTGGCAGGCGGGTTTGCAACCGCTGTTTGTTTATTCAGATGATCCCGGAAGATGCTGCTGCAAATCGTCTTGTTTTAATTTTCCCATTATTATGTAATTGTGTAACTATGTATGTAAATCCAGGGTCCGCGGCATAGAAGTTAGGTACACTGATCACTAAGCCACGCGATCTTTATAGATAGAGCGGATTGTAACAATAACAAAAAAATAAACTTCAAATTCACAACGCAAGAAATTTCCTAAACAAAAGTTTTGAGATTTAAGAAGACATCTTCCCCATTGAGGTGGAGTTAAAACTTTTGACAAGTAATTTTATACTCCCAAACTTAACAACGCCTGTCCAATTTGGTGAAATCTATTCTATAAGCGCTTGTTGGTAATTTAGGACCAGTTTCGCTTCATAAAATACAATTTATGAATAATTTTATTATAATTACAATCTTTTTAAAAGTTTGTTCAATGACTTCTTATATTTACGCGAATACTACACATTATAATTTATGGATTTTTAACGCGTACCCCTCTCTGACGTCCCGTGACCATGGGTGCTGTAAAGCACTCGAAACGTCGGGTAATAAATAGTGAAAATTCAACTCGATGAAATCCGTAAAATTAGTTTTGTTTAAAACTAATTAAATAATAAATATAGATTAAACTCATCGCCAGAATATTCTTTAAATCTAAGGTTACAGTTGCTATTTTCTGCCACCCTTGAGAATCATTATTATGCACTTTAAGTAGACTACGTAAATGCTTAAAAAGTTTTTTTTTATTGTATAAAGTGACGAAAGGAGCAAAACGTTCACCTGATGGTAAGTGCAACGTCCGCCCAGAACAAATGCTGTGTCTCCCAGAATATTTTTGTATGACACCACACTGCGCACGTCACCCTGAGACATCAGTTCTTAAGTCTCAAATGCCCAGTGATTACGCTAGCTCACAGTGCCCTTCAAACCGAAACACAGTAATGCTTGCACACTACTGCTTCACGGCAGAATAACTGGCCCTGGGGTGGTACCTACCTAGACGGATTCCTGCATAGGAATCCTACCACCGGTAAAAATAATTAAAGTGAAAAAAGTACCATTTTCAGATCTCATTTCAGAACCATTTTAGGTAGGTAGTTTAGGTAGCTTATCGAGCCGTGGTTGCTCAGGGGCCGGGAGCACGAGCCTTAAATTTGATAGTACACGAGTGACCTGAGTTCGATCCCCGGTGGATTTACCACATTTTCGGCGATGAAGGGAAACATTCTGAGGAAACCTGCATGTCTCCGGAACAACAAATTTTTCAAAACGTGTAATGTCCGCCAACCCGTATTGGGGCAGCGTGGCGGACTTTTCCCGGCTCCCGTGATCATACATACATAATTCAATTAAGGGGTAGACAGAGGCCCACTTTTTGCCCTCGCGGGAGACGAGACGTGACGGGGAACCACGTCACCGCCATTTTGGTACGAGTCAAAAATTTCTTCATTCCCATTGCGTTCCCACGAGCAGTACAGTGACAGCATTGCATATTATGGTGTTATTCTACACGACTAAAGGCTGTCCGTACAATAGTCTTACCTTAGTCGCCTCTTACGACACCCCGAGTAGGAAAGAGGTAGGTGTTACTCTACTCTGCCGTACACCTAAGTATTCTTCGAAACGTGTTATAAATAATAAAATAAAACGTGTTGCAATCCGTAAATATACTTTTATTAAATGTGTAGTATTCGCGTAAATATAAGAAACCATAAAAAAAGAGGACCTGTTTGTTTTTTGGTATTCTGTGACGTTTATATACGAGTATTATTGTATAATTGCGCTGAATGTGTTCCACATAATCAATCTCTTCACTGAACACTGCCCTCAAACGGCCGTTACGTCAAAGTCGAAAGAAATAACGATACATCAAAACACCCTACGGACTGATAATGCTACCAAAATAAATCTACTATTTCATTCAGATACGTCACGAAATAATATAAGTATAAATGTCAGCACAATAATATTGGTGGAACTATAGGAGCGTGGTAGTGGTGGCGAGACGTGGTAGCTCAGGAGCTAGGCGCTAGAGTGACCTGGGCGATTCCCAGTGCCGGCACCTCTGAAATTGTTAATTGCAATTTTAAGTGCTGATTTACCACGTGTTCGGTGGTGAAGGAAAACATCGTGAGGAAACCTGCATGTCTGAGAAATAAAAAAAAATTCGAAGACATGTGTAGTCCGCCAACCCGCATTGGAGCAGCGTGGCGGATTCTTCCGAGCTCCAAAACCCTCTCAGAAATGAGAGGAGGCCTGTATTCAACATTGGGACATTTATAGGCTGTTAGTTTACTTTTATAGGAGCGTAGCGGTCATCCCACCGTTTTTTTTTAATTTGACGCCATAGTACGCGACTGACCTGGGTCGGGTCCACATCTTAAACTATTAGTTGCAGCTAGGTTTGACCGCCGTGTGGTGGCGGCTAAAGAGAATCTCCGACCCCATCTCGTCCCGTGGGTGTCGTAAAAGTCGACAGAGGGAAAATGAAAACCGATGGGAGATGGGCAGCAGCGTCTGCCTAGAATATCTGAATAAATAAACTTCGGTTGCCAACCTGCCTGCCAAGCGTGAAAACTATAGCGAAATCCCTCCAAAATGAGATCTACAAACTAACATGTTTTGTGGCAATCTATTGGGGAGCCATGAAAGAAATTAGTGTCTGAAGTCGAGATTTTGTTAGACAAAATCTCGGATAGGGGCCGATCAAACTTAGTCCAGTTCTTCCCAAATAAGACACACGTGCGCGTTTAACGCTAAAAATCGTAATCCTTTGCGTTGACTGTTACAATTAATAAAACTACTTCGCGAGGCTATTCAAATTAAAAAAACATCCTAATTTCAATAGAATCCAAGCATACCACTGCAATACTTCACGACACTGTAAGCTCATTTTGCGTAGGTCTAACCAAAAATAATAATTAAAAGCTGAAGGTACCCAGGATTAACTATATAACGGATTACACCGTGGCCATGGGTATTGTAAAGTACTCGAAGCGTCGAGTTACACATAGTTTAAAAATTAAAAGCGATAAAATCCGTAAAAGTAGTTTTATTAAATGTGTAGTATTCGCGTAAATATAACAAATCAATATCGAGTGACGTTCAGTTTCGCGGTCACTTGGGAGTGAAGGCCAAATTGGCTTCTAAAAAGCTAGCTAAGCTAAAAGTTTTCAATATAACAATAAGTTCAGTAGAGGTAAATTGTTTTAAGTACATTTCTTGTAGAACATTTTAAGTGAAGTAATAATGTTATTATAAAATGAAATTCATCGGATACTGTTCTCACGGGCCAGGGGCTAAAACTAGAAAGTCTTTTGTTAGTTGATGTATAAAGTTTTATAATAGAATTCTTATAAGTGTAACACAAAAATCGGACATGGATTTTAAAAACTTATTAGATAAAGCGTATTATAAAATAAATAATTCTCTGCACTTGCAAACCCCCTGGCTACTAAAATTATGATGTATTTTTTTGTGTAATCTATAACTGGTGGTAGGATTCCTGTGCAGGAATCCGTTTAGGTAGGTACCATTCCAGGGCTAGTTATTCTGCCGTGAAGTAGTAGTGTGCGAACATTATTGTGTTTCGGTTTGAAGGGCACTGAGAGCTAGCGTAATCACTCGGCATATGAGTGAGCATATATGTGTGGCGTCACACAGAAATATTCTGGGTGACACAGCGTTTGTTGTGGGCAGACGTTGCGCAGTTGAACGTTTCGCTCGGTCCCTCACTTTTATCAAATAAAAAAAAATATGACGTTACGTAATATGGCATTGAAAAAAGAAAGACCCCATAGAGTCTTATCGGTTCGTCTCTGAGAAGCTCATTTTTTGAACCGGTGTAGATTTTGACGTTCATAAGAGCTTTAAACAAGACTAAATTAAATAAAGAAATTTTGATTTTGACTTTGACTTTAACTTTCTTTCCTTTAATAAAATAAAACCATAATCCCCTGATTTATTTATCAGGCTGCGTGTTCCCTAAATGCCATAAAAATATTTTCAATCACTAGCGAATGAAACTTTTTTTTACGTAGAAGTAAGTACCTCTTCCGAAATTTTTGTATCGAATCAAGTTTACTACATCGTGTTCCGACACCCATACTTCACTAACTAGAATCCTTAACTTTGAATTGTCATTGAAAATAAGGTAATTTTCTGTACTATCGTACCGCAAAATTTATTTTCCGTATTGTCGAAACATGTCAAAACATCGACTTTGGGACTTATTACGTCTTATTTCAAAGCGTAGTGACTTTTGGCGGGCCTTTTCAATGTTAATATAGATTGAGCACGTTTAACTGTTAATACAGCAATTATTAAATAAAAAGACAACTCCATACAGAGCTTCATGATTATACAGACTATATACAGACGAACATATAGACATATTGAGGACCTCCTCCTTTTATGAAGTCGGTTAAAAAGAAAAACAACACTGAATATTATAATTTAAAAAGCCTTATCACACAAAATATTGTTATAAACTAGGAATTACAGGAATTTTACGACCAAGGACACAGATCACCGAGTAATTTTTTGCAGTACGAAAAATATACATTTCTTCGTTTCATCAAAATAAACCTAAGACATGAACAAAGTTGAACAAGGATTATTATAAACTTAGTTTAAATAGGACACCCCTTCGGCGCGGACTCGGGTAAAGCCTTTGAGATATAATTTAAAACTCGCTCAAATTAAGCACGCCTGCCAAATTTGATAAAACTGGATCTATATATGTCTATTTCTATTTTTGGGGCCGTGTTCTTATTTCTAACTTGCTGCGCCGCGAGGTTTCTCCCGCGTTAAATCAGCGCAGTAGATCGGCAGCAGGATCTTCCTGGAACATCAGAATAAACTGCGGTTGCCAACCCGCCTGCCAAGCGTGGCAACTATGGCAAAATTCCGCCCAAAATGAGAGCTACAAACTTTTGTAGCAATCTATGGGGGAGGCCTATGTTCAGCAGTGGACTAGTGATAGGATGGCAAATGATGATGATGATGATGATGATGAAAATAAGCGAACCACATTGTACCTCACTGACATAGTGAGCACTCACAGCTCGGTCACGTCCGGCTCTCACCGTGCGTCTCGTTATAGCCGGGAACCTTCCTCGATAAATGGGCTATCATATACATATATAACATTAATTTTTGAATCGAATTAGTATTTATATATTATTACGAATTAGTATTAGTATTTTATATGAGATTAGCGCGTCCAAACATACAAAATCTCCTCCTCCAGACGCCTGTCTGTTTGTCAGACAACAGAAGACAGACAACAATTTTAAAACGGGTGTTAGGGTAATGGTATGCAGGATATGTGATTAAGAAAAAGTCATAGCTGCGAAATCACAGACAGACACTTCAGTTTAATTTATTTGATGGAGATTAAAAAGTTCGTTCAAAAAAACCGATACGTAAAAAATTATGATCCTCCCAGACGACTGTCGACAAAGGCGACAGTTTCCATACAATCTCGGAAGCAACGAACTACGGAGAAGGTATTCATAATAATCATTTCAGCCTATCATTATTCCACTGCTGAACATATAATTTTTGGGAGATTTTGCAATAGTTGCCACGCTTGGTAGGCGGGTTGGCAACCGCAGTTTATTTATTCAGCTGTTCCAGGAATATGCTGCTGCCTATCTCCTGGTTTTCATTGTCCCTCTGTCGACTTTTACGATACCCACGGGATGAGAAGGCGTAGTAGACTCTCTTAAGCCACCACACGGTATTACACATTCATATGTGACATTCACAAGTTTATGCCGAAAATAACCCGAAAAGCAATAATTAGTCCTTTGCACAAACTTTTTTTTACTTACCTTTTTTATAGGATAAATTGACCAGACAAGCAAAACGTTCACATGAGGGTAAGTGCAACGTCTGCCCATAACAAATGCTGTGTCACTCGGAACATTTCTGTGTCGGCGGCCGTCTGTCGTAGAGTCTATGACGCTTGATAATGCCTCGTTTTGGGGCGAAACACCTGTCGTGTTCTCGACTTCAGTGGTGTATATTATCTAGTGGTAATATTGTAGTGGTTGGTGGAGGGTAGCTGGTGGCGGTGTTAGTTTGCTTGTGCACGCTACTGAGGGAGGGCGGGCGGTGCTCTTCAAAAAACTAAGTAATATACACCATTTTTATATTTTGCATGCGGATCTTATCAAAGTAAAGCAAATCAAAGTAATTTACCTTCCTTCATTATAATGGGTTTCCGCAAAGTAACGCCTGATTCTATTAACTATATTTCTGTGTCGATTGGTAATTAATTTAATGTTTTCTATAAATAAGACTTAATAAAGTAAATTTTTCCCCGCCTAGCTTTTCAAACTTTTAATTTGAACTGAATAATTCACTAACTTCTAAAATCGTTCCGTGACCCGAACTAACAACAACTCTAAGTAAATCAAAAATTAGAATATTACTTTAATTCCACGTTATTTTTTTTTGACAGAAGTAATGATTTGGCAATGTAGACCCAAAATAAAAACCTATTCTTTTCTAAAAGGCGGTGATTTGAAGCTAAAATAAGAAAAATTTTGAAAAAAAAAATATGAAAGCTTCAAATTTTTCTCGAGTACTGAATTCTGGCTGACACAGCATTTGTTGTGGGCGGACGTTGCACTTACCATCAGGTGAACGTTTTGCTCGGTTCGTCACTTTATACAAAAAAAATTAAAAAAAAAAAGAGATAGGCTCAGCACGTACTGTTATCAAACAGTGCGGATTTGCAGCCGGCCCTTGTGTTCGCTAGCCACATCAGAAGAATTTATTTAAACATCAAAATACATGTAACTCTGTTAGATGTTTTAATAAAATCAAAATAAAAAAATATAGGCAGGACAACTCTTGGAAACTTTAAACGCGATGAACATTCTACCGTAAATAGTAAATAAGCAATTACTGCGAAGACAATGTACCAAGATAAATAAATCTAAAGGGGTTCACTTTAATTAAACGCCTGTCTTGTATTGAGGTACAGATGAATTACAAAGTGCTGTACTGAGTAACACCGTGAAAGAACTTGATTAAATTTAGGAGGTGCTACCACTATCTAACCACTCCTTCGAAATGAATGCTTACTTAATAATATTAATATATATGTACCAGTTTGACCCGTGCGATATTTCGGATAGTAAATGATCATGAACAGATGGCGACATCTAACTTTGTTCAAGAATATAAACAACTCCCACCAATAACTGACGGATTGTCAACAGACGGTGCAACCTACAATAAAAATATATTTTTTAAAGAAAACGTTAGTTTTAAGACATTACTTATTTTTCGTCATTACCCTGTAATGCAACAATAATCTTCAAAATGGCGTATCAAACATTCATTTTGATACAGTATTGAGGGATTCATTTCATACCGACAAAAATACCCTTAAGAATTATAAATATAGATGTCTTTTTTTACTGGTGGTAGGATTCCTATGCAGGAATCCGTCTAGGTAGGTACCACCCCAGGGCCAGTTATTCTGCCGTGAAGCAGTAGTGTGCAAGCATTACTGTGTTTGGTTTGAAGGGCACTGTGAGCTAGCGTAATCACTGGACATTTGAGACTTAAGAACTGATGTCTCAAGGTGACGGGTGCAGTGTGGTGTCACACAGCATTTGTTGTGGGCGGACGTTGCACTAACTATCAGGTGAACGTTTTGCTCGTTTCGTCACTTTCTACAAGAAAAAAAAAGTGAATGGAAGTTTCTTCCAGAAACGAAAAGAAGAAGAAGACTTTCGCCTATAAATGCTGCTGAACAAAGGCCTCTAATTTCCTAAAGAGTTTAAGAACCGGGAAGAGTTCGCCACGCTGATCCAACGGGGGTAAGCGGAATTCACGTGTCCTCGAATTTTTTTTTTTCACAAACATGCAGATTTCATCGCTCTGTAAATAAAACGACATTAATGTGAATTTTGTTTGGTAGACTTGTTTATAATATATTATAACATGCTCGGTTGAATGTCTCTGCTTGCTGTGGCTTCGTATGGTGGGTCGCCCATTTCCCTTTAAAATGGTTGAGGACGGCGATGGCTGCACATGCGTCATAATTGTGAATAGGTTTTGTTGATGGAGGCTGATCTGTTCGAATTTGCAATATACTTATGTATTTATCAATTAAATCTTGTTTAAAAAATTTACATGGTGCGTGCTTTGGTTTTATTTGAGACTTTTCTTTGTAAAGTTATTTATAATGTAATTTTTACAAGATAAAAAAATAATTTCAGCCTATCACTAGTCCACCGCTGAACATAGGCCTCTCCTGTAGACTGCCACAAAAGTTTGTAGCTCTCATTTAGGAGGGAATTTCGCCATAGTTGCCACGCTTGACAGGCGGGTTGGCAACCGCAGTTTATTTGTTCAGATGCTCCGGGAAGATGCTGCTGCCCAACTCCTGGTTTTTATTTTCCCACTGTCGACTTTTACGACACCCACGGGATGAGGTGATAGGCAATAATTAAACATGTATTAAAATGTAATACTATGGTTTTCGCTAATATATTTTTTTCTACTTTGTAGAATCAAAGACGCCTGTACAGTGAACACTCAAATTAAAAGTACAGATGCGATAAAAATCAAAGTTAGAGTGGTGTGTTTAAGTTTGCAGAACTTTTTAGCTTAATAACTGACCAGTGAAAGAGCGCGGTCTTAACCGAGTCATGCAATTAGAAACGCATTAATTTAATTAGGACTGACCTACAAGCCTTTGATGACGAAGAACTACCGTTAGTTTTCTAAAGTATATGCAATTAGTATTAAATCAATATTTAATTAAAATGTGTAAAATCAGGTATTTAATGAATGAATGCGGACGAAGTCGCGGGCATCAGCTAGTACATAATAATAGTGAACAATGTCGTACTTTTTATTCAAGTTCAATTTGTAACGTTGTTTGTTTTGTATTATTTTCAATGGAAAATAATGAATTGCGGAATTCTGTCACTTGCCGAAATTTCCATGACATATTTACTATTAAAAGAAAATATAATTGAATGTTTGTAAAAGATTAAGCCGTGTGGTGGCGGCTCGTTAAAAGAATACTTCCACTCCATCCCATCCAAGGGATCTCGTAAAAGGCGAGCAAGTTATAAAACTGCACTGTGCACCCAACAGCGCATGGTGGCGATGGGCTCACCACCTATAACACCAAGTGCATTATATTGTTTTGGTGAAACGTGGATTGTGTCAGTCATCTGTTTTTGCAGTGAGTGCCCAGTCTCTGACTACCCCTTATGGGATACAGTCTTGATCTTATGTATGTATGTTAATGAATGATCTTGAGCAGCATAGTGCAGACTAAATACGAGTAGTTCTTTATACTCGCAAAAACTGATTTCACACAGCCGTTGTAGCTCAAGAGCCGGGCGTCTCGATGCCAGTGCCTGCACCTCTATAAATGTCAGTTCAAGTGCTGATTTTCCACGTGCTTGACGGTGAAGGACAACACCGTGAGGAAATCCGCATGTCTGAGGAATGAAAACATTTCGAGGAGATGCGAATTCCAATAATCCGCAATGAAGCAAAACGGCGGGCTGTTCCGGATTCCAAAACCCTCATAACAATGAGAGGAGGTCTGTACCTCAGCAGTGGGATATTTATAAACTGTAACTTTACTTTTTTAGGCTATGTGGTGACTCAATATATTTTGGGCCGTATGGATTGAGCAAATTGGTCACCCAGTCTATTACCGTGGATGTAGTAAGTCAAATGATTAAAAATCTCACGATGGGTGCGGAATAGCTCCATCGATATGCACATACCCATCTGCAAAAACAAACCAGTCGATATTCCATTGACTAAGCATGGTGATTACGGAACATTATTCCTTCCTCGGAGAGGCATATAGTCCAGGACTAGTTACTGGCTAAATTATTTATATTGATGATGTCCATATTGTTTTATATTTAAATCTTATATTCTTCGGAATACGTTTAAAACGTATACGGAACAACCTATAAATGTCCAACTGCTAAACACAGGTCTCCTCTAATTTTAGATAGGGTTTTGACCTGGGAAGAGTGCCGTGTGGTAGAGGCGGTAAGAGAATCTACCATCCCATCTCATCCCGTGGGTGTCGTAAAAGTGGACAGAGGGAAAATAAGAACCAGAAGATGGGCAGCAGCATCTTCCAGGAACATCTCAATAAATGAACTGCGGTTGTCAACCCGGCTGTCAAGCGTGGCTAACTTTCCCCGAAATGAGAGCCACTCACTTTTGTGGCAATTTATCGGGGAGGCATATGTTCAGTAGCGGACTATCACTAGTCTTAGATGATGATGATTAGTTCGCCACGCTGACGCAGTTCAGTGCGAGTTGGCAGACTGCATCACTTCTTAAAAGTACTCTTATTTTTAAACGCAAGTTTAACAACATTTTCTTTTGAACCATCTTGCGTATCTTTCCATACAACTTAACCGCACGCCCCAGTAATTGTTAAATGAAGTGAAGTCTGAAATTTCGAATAAAACCTTATGATATAACTGCATGAAGTGATCTGACAGATGATGATCTAAACAGAAAAGATTTGAAGAATATCATAATTATTAATATTATATATAGATACCAATTAGCCGAGTATTTGTAAATATCATTTGGTAATGTCTCGAAAACAGGTGTCAAATTCTCGACGTGAATACACTCTGTATTGCCTAATGGCAATGTTGAGGGCTTCAAGTGGTGGTTTCCGGTTGCGGTATTAGTTTGCTTGTGCATTCTGTTATGGGTGGAATGTGGGCGGTGCTCTTCAAAAAGTAGGTAGATAATACACTCTTGTCACATGTCTTGTGAGGCTGGAAGTTGGCAATTGTTACAAATAAATATAATATTTTTGGCGAAAAAAATACTTTGTTTCATTTAATGTATTGGGTCGTAAAAGTTGGAGTATCGTTGCCCCCTTTTCTATAATAAAAATAATGCTATAAGATCGCGACGGATGTCCCATGAACAAATTAATTTATGTATGAAAGTGTCTACAAATTTGTGTGCGGAATTAGCAAAAAAATACTTTCTTTCCATCAACTAATTCCTCTTGGTCAGAAAGGCAATTTGTTTCGGGTTTAGAATAGAACATTTTTTATTCGTAGTTAATAGCTAGCGTAACTATTAACAATTAAAAGTACAAACAATAGCATCTTAACCTAAAAAACTTGATAATAGACGAAAAAAAAAAAGAAAAAGAAAAGTATTGAAATATATATGGATGCATACATACATACACGCACATATATGAGATGTAGCTGTGTTTGTGTTACAAATAAACACGTGTTCTACAGTTGTTAGATAGATACAAATTACCTACTCGTTGCATTTTGTTTAATATTTCACATTGGTTTGTGTATTTGGTTGATCGTTGCCTTATGCATCGGTCATAGCGTAAACCCCCCACTAGATTATGCCACGATCTGCACGGTATTGCGAGAAGTCGATGGATGAAGGTGGTGCAAGAGCCTAATTTGGCAATTTATGGCGCTGCCTATGTTCACTGGTACAGTTGTGATGAGCTGAAATGATGACGATGAGGTATAGAGTGAATAGACGCCATATACGAGGGTGGATTGAAAAGTACTCGGCCTAACCAAGAAAATAAACACATACTAAATCTGTTATATTTTTATTTTTCTACATAATCACCATCAAGTTCAATACACTTTTGCCACCTCCCCTTCCAAGCATTTAGACCGTTAAAAAAAATGATTCTTCCTTAGAGTCAAAATATGCGTCTACAGCTGCTTTGACCTCGTCGTTTGTCGAAAATCTTTGACCTCCCAAGTGCTTTTTTAGGTTAGAGAACAGAAAGATGTCTGATGGTGCCAGATCAGGTGAATACGGCGGATGCGGTAACAGTTCAAAGACACAGTTGTGAATTCCAGCCATTGACTGTACTGACGTGTGAACACGGGCGTTACCTTGATGAAACAGGCCTTTTCTTCTGAGCATTCCTCGACGTTTTTCTTTTATTTCCTCTCGTAAACGACGTAGTAAGGTGCAGTAGTAATCAGAGTTTATAGTCTGACCCCTTCCAAGATCAATTCAATCATAATCACACCTTTCGAGTCCCAGAATACTGAAGCCATCACCTTATTTGCCGACTAAATCGACTTAGCCTTTTTAGGGGGTGGTGAACCAGGTCTTCTCCACTGTTTTGATTGTTGTTTTGTTTCCGGTGTACAGTAATGAACCCATGTTTCGTCCATAGTAACAAAACGATTCAAAAAATCATCTGCATCGGCTTCAAATAACTCCAAACAGTCGCGTGAAATAGTCAATCGCGTCCTTTTTTGTTCAACTGAAAGCAGTCGCGGAACCCACCTCGCAGACACCTTGTGGAAACCCAACTCGTTGACAATGATGTTTTGAGTTCGTTCATAAGAGATGCCTATAATCTCGGCTATCTCTCTAATTTTTAATCTGCGGTCTCCCATTATTAAATCAAGTACTTTTTTATTATTTTCGTCAGTAGTTGACGTCGAAGGCCTTCCAGAGCGGGGTTCATCTTTCACACTCTCTCTACCACGCTTAAAATCTGCTATCCATTTTTTGACGAATGAATATGACAGAGCACAATCACCTAATGTACTGACCATGTCATCATGGATGGCTTTTGATGATAGCCCCTTCTTATGGAGGTACTTAATGACGAAACGCTGCTCGATTTGCTCCATTCGCGGAAATTATGACCGATTACTTTGTTAATAAATTTATAAAATCACAACTAATTATCGCACACGTTTCGAACTTAACACAATGAACTAGTCTGAACTGAACTAAATAATGTGGGTAGATTTGATTTTTAGAATTGAATGGATCTGTGTTAGGCCGAGTACTTTTCAATCCACCCAAATTTGCATGGACCGCAACGTTACTTCCCACCCAGTAAGCTTGTTTTAAAACGGAGACCTTATTTTTAAGCAGTCGTTGGGTAACCAGGATAAAACGATCCACCGATAATGGCGTAAAAATTGCTGCATGCATACAGTGTCTTACACTTTAAGTCTATTCATATCTAAGACATTAAATATTACTACTTTGGTTATGATTTATTAGACAAAAATGTATACATTGTAAAGACGGACCTTACTTCAGAACGCAGACTCTATTTATTTGTGAGGTATGAAACCTAGAACAGCTTACTGCCCATTCCATGTAATTATGTAATCATAATATACAGCGAGCAAGCCCCGTAACGTCTTACTCTTGAAATATACAAATTCTGTAAGTAAGCCCATTATTCACATTTACGTAATTTGTACGAAACAAACAAGAATTAATGTTCCAGTCTGGTTTCAGCATAATTTAGAAAGAGTTGGAAGAATTTGTACGTTAATCAGTAAACTTGAAGTTGGAGACGATTTTATTTAGAAAACTCCGTGAAAGAATAGAATAGAATATGTTTTGTTCAACCTTAAATGATAATGTTTTTCATTGAAAAAAAATTACATTCAATAATTATTTAAAAGTAAAAAGTAAAGTTTCAGCCTGTAAATGTCCCACTGCTGAGCGCAATCATGCCTCCTCTCATTTCTGAGTGGGTTTTGGAGCTAGGAAGAATCCACCACGCTACTCCAATGCGGGTTGGCGGACTGCACACGTCTTCGAAATGTTTTTTTTATTTCTCAGACATGCAGGTTTCCTCGCGATGTTTTCCTTCACCGCCGAGCACGTGGTAAATCGGCACTCAAAATTGCAATTAACAATTTTAGTGGTGCCGGCACCGGGAATCGAACCCAGGTCGCTCACGTACTATGCAATTTAAAGTGAACGCCTAGCCCCTGAGCTACCAGGGCTCCTTAATATGTAATAATCTATTACATGATAATTTTTGAAAGTTATTCTTTTGAACTACACTGGTTCGCAAAAAAAATGCTCTGTTCTGGGAAGAACCAGCAAGAAACCCAGCGGGCGATTATTTTCTTCTAAGTAACTTTAAAAATACCGTAAAAATGTAGTTAAAAGCACAGTAAAAATATAGTACAATTACAGCAGTATTATAAAGATGTAGACATATTTTAGCAGCGATCACCTCATTCCCAGAGTTTACCATTATCCATGTATTCTTTAATATTATAATAACTATTTTTATAGTCTTTTTGGTAGAAGATTTTTTGAAGTCCCAGGATTTGGTTTTAAAAACGTATATATGTCGGCGCACGTGCATTAGAAGCCATTCGACGATCACGTCAGCGATGTGACGTCAGTACTCGCTCCCCACCACTCTAAAAGTTTACACGGTTTAAAAGGCCTCGCTCGGCGGCCGACGGGGGCATTCGTTGTGTGACTCTCGAAGCGTATAAATGTCGGACTTTATTTATTTTCTTGCGTAAATTTATTGATTGAAAATGACGTTACACTAAGTAGCGTGTTATTTTGATTATTTGATTATAATAAGGATAATGAGTAATGCTGGTGGTTTTACGAGTCCTGTTCTCCCTCCTCTTACATATATTGCCCCATAAAAGAGTTACCAACCCTGTGAAGTCGAGTAACTGGCATTATTCATTTGGGCTTGTTCCTGGTCTTTACATTATGAACATTACTTTTTTAGTAAGCTGTTTTATGTTCTTGTGTACATGCAACTCGCGTTCATAAACATATTGAGAGGCCAAAGTTATTAATTTCTTTAAACTTATCTTTAAGAGACACTTTACAGACAATATAATAAATAGATCTTACGGCCCCCTTTTGCAAAACAAAAGATTAAAGGCCTGTATAAAAGCCAAAGGTTGCCATTACGAATAGAATATTTTTTTTATTTTTTGCTGAGACTAATAAGTATGTAGGTATAAATTTTAATAGTATTACATTACTTCATTAAAAAAATGCATTTTCATTTGTAACAGAACTTACGGCCGGACTAGGTACTCGTATAAATACGTGTGTTCGGGCATACACATATTTATATACATCAGGCTTTCTTGTTTGTGAATCGATTTTATTAATTATTATTCAAGTTCTGATTATGGGATCCATGAGAAATTCACGAAACTTATATCAATAATCTTATGGTGGACTGGTGATTGCCAGCAACGTCTAACGTGTGTGTAATTACGATCAGCAATCTGACTGCCAAACGTGGAGATTACGGCGGTAGAATCTCGTAGATAGAAACTTTATTCAGGCCGGTGGTAGGATTCCTTTGTAGGAATCCGTCTCGGTAGGTACCACCGTAAGCTTTATTATTCTGTCGTGAGGCAGTAGTGTACAATCATACTGTGTTTCGATTTCAAGGGCACTGAGAGCTAGTGAAATTACTGGACATATGAGACTTAAGAATTGATGTCTCACGGTGACGGGCGTGGTGTAGTGTCGCACAGAAATAGTTTGGATGAAACGGCATTTGTTATAGGCAGACGTTGCATTAACCATCAGAAGAACGTTTTGCTAATTTCATCACTTTATCCAATAACAAAGAAAAAAGTTTTTTTTTTATAAAAGTTGGGCCGAACGAGCAAGCGGCTCACCTGATGTTAAGTGATCGCCGCCGCCCACGAACATCCGCAACACCAGGAGAGTTGCGGGTGCGTTGCCGGCCTTTTAGAAAGGAATAGGCTCTTTTCTTGAATGTCCTTAAGTCGTATCGGTCCGGAAAAACCGCTTGTGGCAGCAAGTTCCACAGAGTGGTCGTGCGTGGAAGAAAATTCCTCGAAAAGCGCACAGTGGTGGAATGCCACTCATCGAGGTATATAGAATATTATAAATATAACAATAATATAATACAATATAATATAATCTCTAATATAATAATAAAATATAATCGACCGCGTGCCGTAGTGGTTAGCGTACCTGACTTCTGCACCACCGGTCCTGGGTTCGATTCCCAGCTGGAGGCAACATTTGTGCAAAAACACAAATTGGTGCTTTTCGGGTCTGGTTGTGTTGTGCATGTGAAATACAGTACGATACAGGAGAAAATCCTACTGTACTGTCTTTTTTTTAAAAAAAACTACTCTGCTATTCTGCTTCGTTTTTTTTTAAAGCAAAAATATACAAAATATTCAAAATAGGAGCAGAATGATTTACAAATTAAGGTTATTGAACAAACAATATTAAGTGGTTTCTTGATATTGTCATGTGTTATCAGTGTGTTTAGGATAATCTGTTTATTTCTCCGATCTTTATTCGGTAGCTCTATCAGATATCCCACGATAACGTTTTGTTGTTTAGTTTCGCTGGTAGATGTCTCTGGGTATATGGGTATATTATTATAGGAAGTTTTGAAATTCCTTGCAAAAGGAAATAAGACATCAAATCATCCTGCTTAAAATGACAGTAAAGGTTTTGGCGGTTGACAGTCGTAGAGTCAATATCACTTGATAATGCCTCGTTTTGAGGTGAAACACGTGACGTGTTCTCGACTTCAGTGGTGTGTATTGCCTAGTGGTAGTGTTGTAGTGGTGGAGGGTATCTAGTGGCGGCTCCCGGTGGCGGTATTGGTATTCTCGTGCACGCTGTTGTGGGAGGGCGGGCGGTGCTCTTCAAAAGTAGGTAATACACACCATTTTACATTTTGCATGCGGATCTTAGCAAATTAACTTTCTTTCCTTTACTATAATGGATTTCCGCAAAGTAACGCCTGATTCTGTTAACTATAGTAAAAGTCTTTGTTGTTTTTTCTTTAAAAAGTTTAACATTAAAATATTTAGTTATTATATGTTGACAGCAGAATAACTGGTGGTAGATTATTCATCATCATCATCATCATTTCAGTCTATCACTGGTCCAGTACTAAACAAAGACCTCCCCCCATGGATTGCCACAAAAGTTTGTAGCTTTCACTTTGGGGGGATTTTGTCACAGTTGCCACATTTTGCAGGCGGGTTGACAACCGCAGTTTATTTATTCAGAAATTCTAGGAAGATGCCGCTTCCCATCTCCTGGTTTTTACTTTCCCTCTGTCGCCTTTTACGACACCCATGGGTTGAGATTCTAGATCGAGATCTAGATTGAGGTTGAGATTCCCATGAGTAGATTCTCTAAGCCGGAAATACAGGACGTGTTCAGTGTTTGTATGTATTCCGAAAGATTATTCTTTGGGAAATTCTGGATGTACGTTTATTTTTAATCGGGTTTGACTGGTGGTAGGATTCCTATGCAGCAATCCGTCTAGGTAGGTACCACCCCAGGGCCAGTTATTCTGCCGTGAAGCAGTAGTGTGCAAACATTACTGTGTTTCGGTTCGAAGGGCACTGTGAGCTAGCGTAATCACTGGGCATATGAGACTTAAGAACCCATGTCTCAGGGTGATGGGCACAGTGAGATGTCACACAGAAATTTTCTGGGTGACACAGCATTAGTTATGGGCAGACGTTGCACTTACCATCAGGTGAACGTTTTGCTCGTTTCATCACTTTATGCTATAAAAAAAAGTTAAATTATGTCCCAGTATTACTGTCGTTTAATAGCGCCGCAATCAAAAATGTTCTTGATAGATATATTTTGTATCGAGAATTAAATACAATCATACATTAGCTTAAGATGTCTACAATAAAGGATAAATAAATGAAAATCTTTTTTCTTTTTATAAGAAGATATAGACGTGACGAGCAAACCGGTCACCTGATGGCAAGTGCAACGTCTGCCCATAACAAAAGCTGTCACCCCAAGCGTTTCTGTTTTGCACCACACTTCGCTAGTCTCTCTGAGACATCGGCTCTTAAGTCTTATATGCTCAGTGATTCATGTCACATAACTAATTGTAGGATTATTGGTCAATTCAATTCAATATCATTTATTTGCTTAAAACATGGTTACAATTAGATGTTTACAATAAAGTTATGAGTCAACATGTTTAGTCATCAAAGAAATAATTTAATAAACATTTTCACTACGATTGTGGATTCCGTCAATGAAACGCCAAGTCTATTTTATTGTGTACATTTCTTACTAATTGCAATCCTTTGTTATAAAGATGCAAAAAACTATGTATAAAAAGGCATCGATTAGAACATCTATTAGAATTCAAATTGATTGCTAAGTTTTGCTTGCACGATAGAGAGATTCGCCATCGCCATTATGAAATCTATTGTTAGGAATTACTATAAGTGTCAGAAAGCTACTTTTTTATTTTCAAAATTTTTTTTACTGTTTTATATATTATTACCGTAATATTGTAACTATTTATATATTTCATATTATTTTTTTATTTTCTTTAAACGACATCGGAGTGCAAATGGGGGTTGACACTGAAAATCAGTGCTGTGACGGAATTCGCTTCCGCCGCAGTGTTTGCTGAGTTGTCAACCTCGTTTGCTAGGAGTACGGCGTACAATTTCCATACTTTTATTTTAGGTATTATTTGTGTTGTTAGTTTCTTTTTTTTATATTTATGTACTGCTATTTTTATTTTTTTATTATGTATTACTTTTGTGTATGTCTGCTTCAAGCAAAGAAATGATTTTTCTTTCTTTCTATACAAACATAAAACGAAGAGAAACGTCAAAATTATTGTCAGCATTCTTAATTAATATATTAAAAATTTAAGATTAAAAAAACGAGAGGTCGAAATCATTTTCAGTGAAAAGGTTTAAATTACGTAGACATACAAAACACGTCTTATAATTATTTAATCAAGAAA
This sequence comes from Luehdorfia chinensis, assembly GCA_019845155.1. NCBI lineage: Eukaryota > Metazoa > Arthropoda > Insecta > Lepidoptera > Papilionidae > Luehdorfia > Luehdorfia chinensis. The sequence continues at coordinate 557,106 of JAHVAK010000445.1, forward strand.
CCGACTTAAACGCAGCAGCTCAAACAGAATTTCATGATTTTATCATGGGGGATCCATCATCAGTACATGACCTGATTATTAAAATCGATTTACGAACGAAGACGTTACGCCCGAACATAAGAGTACTTATTTATACAGAAAAATAAAAAAAAACTCCTTTTTCGATGTCGGTTAATTAAAGAGTGTGTTTCGCAGTGTATCTAAATAAAATCAGTGCCCTTCAGACCGAAATACAGTTACAGAGATTTTTTTAAACGGTGGCCCACATGAGGATTCCTCCTGTATCGTGGGTGCGTTTTACAGATATATATTTTCACACGCACAACACAACCACTCGAAAACGAACAATTTGTGTTTCGCACAAATGTTGACTACGGCTGGGTTTTAAACCCAGGACGTAAGTCAGGTACGCTAACCACTAGGCCACGCGGTCGTCAACTATTGCTTCATAGAAGAATAATTGGCCCTGTGGTGGAAGCTATTTAGACAGATTCCGACATAGGAATGCTACCACCGGCCTACCACTGTTAGACATTCGACTCGTCCAAGTTAAGAGGATTCTACCGGTTTGGTAGTGAGATCGGTGACCGTACTACTGACAGACAGACAGCTAAGACGTTACTGGTTATTCTGCCGTGAAGCAGTAGTGTGTAGACATTACTGTGTTAGTTCTGAAGGGCACTGAGAGCTAGCGTAATCACTGGGCATATGAGACTTAAGAACTGATGTCTGAAGGTGACGGGCGCAGTGTGGTGCCACTCGTTGTTCTGGATGACACAGCATTTGTTATGGGCAGACGTTGGACTTACCATCAGGTGAACGTTTTGCTCGTCTCGACACTTTATCCAATAAAAAAAAATGTTTATACCTTTATGATACTAGTGTTACTGTACCTTGTTTTTAAAATCACTAAAAAGACATTCCCCGCTGGGTTTCTTGTTTGTTCTTTCCAGGATAGACGCCTTTTTTGCTAACCAGTGCAGTTTAAGAAATTACCTTCAATGAGTATTATGTGAGTAATCTATATTGAATAAAAATTATTCTATTCTATTGTATATGTCGAAGCAGAAGACCCGGAAAAGGTGATGAAGGAATTGACCACGTCGGTTGAGAGTGCTCTCACGGCGACATATATAATTAGTCAAAATAATAAGTGTCTTCAAACTTCTTAGACATGCAACTATAATTTTTTTTTATTTATTTTAAAAAACGAAGCCCCACAGTAGGATTTTCTCCTGTATCGTGGGTGCGTTTTACAAACATACATTTCACATGCACAACACAACCAGACCCGAAAAGCAACAATTTGTGTTTTTTGCACAAATGTTGCCTCCGGCTGGGAATCGAACCCAGGACCGGTGGCGCAGAAGTCAGGTACGCTAACCTACTACTATATTTGAATAGACGTAGCGTCTCTAGAAGAAAGCGGGATTTATTAAAAGTGATGTACTCGTATTTATGCGACATACTTATGAACAAAAAGAAAGCTTATACATTATTTGTGGCTGTAAGGAAACTATAGTTTAAATACAGTTGAAAAAGCAAAGATATTTTATAAATGTAATAGACCGTTGAATCCATATCCAAAAAAAAATGGTGTTTCTCTTTCAGCTCCGAAATTCGAGAGAAGCGATGAAAGATTTTATAGCATAAATAATATGCCTTCAAGCAATCGGTTATATTTTAGTGCATAGAAATATTCGCTTCGACATCAGCTTCATTCAAACGCAGTGATCCGCATTCATTCAAGTTGATATTATTCAAAGATTTCGAAGTCTGCCGTGGGATTCAATAGGGCGACAAATCAGGCGGTTCCGAACTGATTTCAGAAAGTGACGCTTGGGAAAACTTTTCAAATCTAATTTTACGATAAATTTAACTAAATTAATTCTTCAACGTTGGAATAATCCGCAATTTATTAACCTGGGAATTAATTTTTAACTGAATTATTACAAAATTCTGCCATATATCAGCTAACTGCTAGGACTCGGTGCAAAGACGCGCAAAAAGTTGGTGATGTTCCTGTTTTTGAGGCAATACTGCGAAGCCTCGCACACCGGTGCAGGTTTCCAAGTCTGTCGGTTCTTTACAGGTTATATTTCGACGAGTGTGCACAAGAACTTCAATCGTTTATTCCTCCATTCCCTTTAGTCATCGAACGACTAGACGCACGGATAGATTACACCCGTATATTGTTGAAATAATACAGACGCGTACAAAGCGTTTCACATCATAGTTCTCTTTTTTATTGGGTTAAGTGACGAAACGAACAAAACGTTCACCTGATGGTATGTGTAACGTCTACCAATAACCAGCGTTGAACATTTCTGCGTGATACCACACTGCGCCCGTAACCCTGATACATCAGTTCTCAAGTCTCATATGTTTAAATGAAACTAATTTTACGGATTTTATGTCATGGTCACGGGAGAACTCCTCCAGTGACCATGGGTGCTGTAAAGCACTTGAAACGTCGGGTTACAAATAGCAAAAAATTAAACGCGATAAAATGCGTAAAATTAGTTTCATTTAAATGTGTAGTGTTCGCGTAAATATAAGAAATCATTAAGTCTCATATGCCTAGTGATTACACTAGCTCACAGTGCTCTTCAAACCGAAACACATTAATGTTTGCACACCACTGCTTCACGGCGTAGTAACTGGCCCGGGGTTATACCTACCTAGACGGGCCCTTGCATAGGAATCCTACCACCGGTCTGTGTGTACACAGCTACGGAATTGAATTCTTTGCCGGGTGTGAAGTTAATATCTTTAGGTATATTTTCGACCAACGTGCGTTTCGACAGTCATCCTCGTAGTAGAACCTCGTCACCGGCTAACATCTGGTGGGATTGCGGTAAACCGTTGGCTTATAATAAATTAAAAAAAAATAAGTATCGAGTGTCGTAAGTATTTCGTTTTGATGAAAAGAAGGCTGGTCCTGTATTTGCTCAGAGTTTAGGTATAACAGATCAGCTCAATGAGACAATGCAGCTAAGCGTTCCGAGTACATGCCGCAGGCATATTATGAAAAGTACAGTAATTCGATTTTGTGTTTTGCGAATGTTTTATGGCACATTATAAATTAATTTGATTTTGAAATGAATAACTAACGATGTAGATTTCATTTTAATGGAGTACAGAGTATAAATTGGTTTGAGCGAAACAATACGATTTTATTTTCGCCCACATGTCACAAATACAAACGGTGTCCCATAAAGACATTTCTAAAAGAAAAAATAATTGATGTTCAATTTTTTAATCTATATAAAAAAATATTCTTAAACCCATATAATAATTGTTAGAATTAAACGCGATAATATCCGAAAAAAAATAAGTTTCATTTAAATGTGAAGTGTTCGCGTAAATATAAGAAATCATTACAGATTTTTTAACCCAATTAGCTCAATCCACGTCATATATGCTAACACTTTGACGCATATTCGCGAACACTCTTTGGTTGGTTGCGAGTAGGCGGTAAGTGCCGTTATATTGTGATAAGACTGCAGAGAGCGGATAACGCCGACTCAGATTAAGTATTTACATTTGATAGTTAGTTGTATGCGTGGCCACGCACACAACTAACGCTATGCTTAACCTGGTCGGTCTGCCTTTTGTAGCACCATATCCGATGAAGCACAGTATCCGATGAAGCTGTAAAAACCAAAAAGGCTAACAGCAATTACATCACCGAAATTATATACGGCCTTTTGAAAAGCAAAAGCAGGTAACTTAGCAACCGCAGTTTACTTATTCAGATCTTCCAGGAAGATGCAGCTGCCCATCTTCTGGTTTTTATTTTCTCTCTGTCGACTTTTACGACACTTACGGGATGAGAGAATCTACATCAAATTTTATTCCTTTGAAATCAATGATAACTTATTTTTTTTCTATTGCAATCGCATCTATCCCGCCCTCTTCCCGCACGCACCTTAGAAAAGTACCGTATTGACCGTATTTACCGTCCCGTCGTTAGTCTCGCTTCATGGCAGCTTCTACTGTACGCTACTAGACATGCTGTTACTATTATGAAAATAAGTGCGTCAGCGTTTTTTAAGGCTAGTAGACTTTAAGTATACTGGATAACGGTAAAAGACTTTTTTAATAAACGTTCAATTTGTTCGCCTAAAGCGAAGTCCTTCAGAATTGAGGTGTTTGCTGTTTAATACAAACATACATACAAGGAGATGGTAGAGGCCACACAAGAAGCCCACTTTTCGCACCCGGCGAACCACGTCGCCGCTGTTTTGGTAGGAGTCAAACAATCTTACTCTTCAATGCGTTCCTACGAGCAGTATAGAGGCAGAATTGCATATTATGGTGTGTAACACACAACCACATTGTAAACACATATTTCTCAATACTCCAACATCAATTAATATCCAGTACATATAACGCGATCGTTTCTTGAAGTAATATACATGTACTTATTTATTAATTACTGAGAAATTCCAAAATATAGTCATGCCCTCTTCCCAGAAGAAGTAGGCAGACCTCACCTATAGCCCACTTTTCGCCCCTGAAACGGGACGTGTCGGGTGGCGAAACACGTCGTCGCCATTTTGGTATGAGTATGAGTTTAGAAATTCTTACTCCGTATTGCGTTCCCACGAGCAGTATACTGACGGCATTGCATGTTATGGTATTATTCTGCACGGATATAGGCTGTACGTACAATACCTTAGTCGCCTCTTATAACACCTCGATAGGTAAGAAATAGGTGCTATTATACTCTGTCTAATCTCAAATGTTTTTTACTTCAAAGACACGGAACGAAATTTTATTAATAATATATATAAATATATCACAGGATAATCGTCTGACCGTAAAATTAAGTTACATACATACAGTCACGCCTTTTTACCGTATAAGGGGTAGGTAGATGCCACTCACGTAGCCCCCTCTTCGCCCTTCCGAGTGACTTGACGGTTGGCGAACCACGTCACCGGCAGTAATTAAAATTAGAATCAAGTTAATTCATACAAATAAATAAAATTAAAGTGTGTGTGTGTAATAACAAAATAACAGCTTTTTAGTCAATGCTTATGAAAGTTACATATAAGAAAAAAACATTTTTAAAATTTGTATGTCTGTCTGTCTCTCTGTTTGTTCCGGCTAATCTCCAGACGGCTAGACCGATTTTGATAGGACTTTCACTGATAGCTGATATTATAACGAGTAATTTAAAAATAATAAATAAGAAGGTTTTTAAAAGGACAACTTGTCTCTACAACTGTTTAATTTAGACCTACTATTACAATGTTTAATTTTTTATTTGATAAAGTGACGAGACAAACAAAACGTTCACCTGATGGTAAGTGCAACGTTTGTCCATGACAGATGCCGCGTCACTCAGAATATTTCTGTGTAGCACCACAGACAAGAACTGAGACAAGTTCTTAAGTCTCATATGCCCAGTTATTACGCTAGCTCTCAGTGCCCTTCAGACCGAAACACAGTAATGTTTGCACACTACTGCTTCACGGCAGAATAACGGTTATTTCAGTTCTACTCGTGGTGAAGGAAAAACATCGCAAGCACTAAAATATATTTCGAGGACATGTGTGGACAACAACGCCAACTAGCATGTGAGCAGCGTTGTGGACTCTTCCTTGCTACATTTTGTACTGGTGGTAGGATTCCTATGCAGGAATCCATCTAGGTAGGTACCGCCCTCGGGCCAGTTAATCTGCCGTGAAGCAGTAGTGTGCAAACATTACTGTGTTTCGGTTTGAAGGGCACTGTGAGCTAGCGTAATCACTGGGCATATGAGACTTAAGACTGATGTCTCTGGGTGACGGGCGCAGTGTGGTGTCACACAGTAATTTTCTGGGTGACACAGCATTTGTTATGGGCAGGCGTTGCACTTACCATCAGGTGAAAGTTTTGCTCGTTCCGTCACTTTAAAAAAAAAATACATATCCTACCAGAAATGAGAGGAGGCCTGTGCTGAGCCGTGGGACATTTATAAGCCTTTACTTTATTTTACTCATCGATTTAAGAAAAGCTGAATATGAAATATCCATTAATTTTCTTCGAGCCGTAAAATCTTATACATATATTTTCATATATTTTTTTGCATAAATTGATGACAAAATGTTTTTCATAGAGCGCGACTTGCATACTTTGCAAATTTGTGACATAACAGCGTAGCTCGAGGCGTCTTCGCGTGTCATGTTTGGAATTCCATCGAAAATAAAATTTCCTCCTTGCGAGCAAAATGAAAATTGTTTTCCTGTTAGGAAATTGTTTCATTCGTAGCCTTAGAAAATAACACAGTTGCGGTGCAGCTATACACATGTAGTTGTTATTTTTGATGTATCTTTTTTAGTATACATGAAAATATTTTGGTTTTCGTCTTACAGTATTTTTAAACCAAAGTTATATTGAAATGAAACTAATTTTACGGATTTTATCGCGTTTAATTGTTAACTATTTATAACCCGACGTTTCGAGTGCTTTACAGCACCCATGGTCACGGGAGGACTGAGGTGACAGATATCCTGATGTCATAGTTAACCCGGGGTACCTTCAACTTTTAATTATTATTTTTGGTCCGATCTACGCAGAAAGAGCTAACTGTATCTTGAAGTCTTGCAGTGGTATGCTTGGTTTTTGATTTAAATTAATTTATTATTGGATCCCAAGCTGGTGGTAATACCCAACCATCTTCTCTATTGAAATTAGAATGTTTTTTGATTTAAATAGCCTCGCGAATCATCCTTGGTAGGAATCGGTGTTCTTTTGCAAGGATCTGTGGTTTATCAAATCTGATGTACCTAATGGTTGAGATGATCCAGAACATGGTCACAGACTGCAGACTTCCTAGAACGACGAACTCAAAAAACATCCTAAATTTGGTTGGGTATTACCACCAGCTTGGGATCCAATAATAAATAAAATTAAATCAAAAACCAAGCATACCACTGCAAGACTTCAAGACACAGTTAGCCCTTTCTGCGTAGATCGGACCAAAAATAATAATTAAAAGCTGAAGGTACCCTGGGCTAACTGTGACATCAGGACATCTGTCACCTCAGTCCTCCCGTGAACATGGGGTGCTGTAAAGCACTCGAAACGTCGGGTTATAAATAGTAAACAATTAAACGCGATAAAATCCGTAAAATTAGTTTCATTTCAATGTGTAGTGTTCGCGTAGATATAAGATATCATTAACCAAAGTAATATGTTCAAAAGTCTTCTAATTGCCCAGAAAGATTGGGACGAGTGAGTGCCCCTGTGTTTGAGCGTACACTTGTGGCACTATAATATCACTGGTGGTAGGATTGCTATGCAGGAATCCGTCTAGGTAAGTACCACCCCAGAGCCAGTTATTCTGCCGTGAATGTACTGCTTCGCTACTGTGTGCAAACATTACTGGGTTTCGGTTTGCAGGGCACTGTGAGCTAGCGTAATCACTGGGCATATGAGATTTAAGAACTTATGACTCAGAGTGATGGTCACAGTGTGGTGTGTTATAGGCACTTACCTTCAGGTGAACGTTTTGCTCCTTTCACCACTTTATCAAATAAAAATAAAAACTCTCCTGGGCAGTTGATAACTTCTGACGGTATTCGGCTTCCTCCCGATTGAAGTAGCTGACCGAGCCGAAGCCAGCCCCCTTGGGCACCTTCGACTCATTCACTCTCGCGAACAGGATGGTGGTCCAAGTCGAGATCCCTCTCGGAGGCCCTTGCGCCAGTCATCCTCAAATAAAGGTTTTGGATAAGCGCCCTCAGCGCTCTGCCACCTTTCAATCCGGCGAACATGTGAAAGCCGTCAGGTTAGTAGTGACTATCAGTCATAAAAAAAAAGTATTCGATAGTCGACGCCGTGGTTGAAAATCGGCCGAGAAACATCAAGGCGACTTTAATTTACTTGTATTTGTGCTTACTTTAGGTACTATTTTTATATAATGTTTTCTTTATTTACGCGAATATTGCACATTTAAATAAAACTATTTATTACGGATTTTATCGCGTTTAATTTATAACCCCGTGACCCACGGTGCTGTGAAGCGCTCGAAACGTCGGGCTAAAAAAAATAGTTATAAATTAAACGCGATAAAATCCGTAAAAAATAGTTTTATTTAACTATTTTTATATTTTAATAATAATAATGATATCGTGCCTGATATCGTGTTGATGGAATGGGCACCGTCGAGTAGTAGTGATGATGATGATGTTCTCCTAGCCGATTTTGACCTCGGCGACAACTTCCGACTACAGTCGAGAGCCATCAACTGCGCAGGAGATATTATAGTGCCACAAGTGTACGCGCAAACAGAGGCACTCACTCGTTCCAAACTACCTGCTCCCGAAGTAACGCTGATGCGATAAGATCGGAGGTTGGCTAGGACAATACATAGCAGGGGTGCTAAAACAATAAAATTTATAAATAAATTAAAAATAATACATTATGATAAACGGTCGCTCGTGATCAACTGGTCCATCGCGATTTATTACAATCGACCGTGACCGTTTATCGTAATATATTATTTATTTATTTATAAATCTTTATTGTTTCCCTCTCAAAGATGGTGTAATGATTGTTTAATAAATAAATTACTATATTTATTTATACATAAATGTTAAATCTATGCCACGATACACCCTACCTAGACGACAATCCTGCATCACATATACTTGCAGCCTCTCACAGTCGATCGTATACATATAAGGAGTAGGCAGAGACCACGTAGCCAACTTTTAGCACACGCGAATATAAAAAAATCTTACTCCTCACTGCTTTCCCACGAGCAGTATAGTGGCAGCATTGCATATTATGATGCTGTCCTGCACAAACCGAGGCTGTCCATACAATATCTACTTCGTCTCTCACGAACCTCAGTAGAAAAGAGGTGGGTGCTATTCTACTCTGCCGGACACCTATCATTCACTGTCAGAAACTGAATTTGACTTCGAAGGCCGTGCTGTAATGCTAAATGACGTCCATAATAACTACTACAATAAATACTACTCCCACTCTTTACCTGGTGGTAGGATTCCTTTGCAGGAGTCCGTCTAGGTAGGTACCACCCCAGGGCCAGTTATTCTACCGTGAAGCAGTAGTGTGCAAACATTACTGTGTTTCGGTTTGAAGGGCACTGTGAGAGTAATCACTGGGCTTAAGAGACTTAAGAACCTATGTCTCAGGGTGATGGGCACAATGTAGTGCCACATAGAAATTTTCTGGGTGGCACAGCATTTGTTATGGGCAGACGGCACTTACCATCAGGTGAACGTTTTGTTCGTTTCATCACTTTATGCAATAAAAAAAAATCCGAACGGATAGCGGAATCCATCCGGTGGTGGATTGTGTGTCTATACGGACGTTACCGCGATTTCGTTATCGCATTATCGTAGGTAAGGATCGGTTACTCTTTGATCGCGCCGCTCTCAATGCGGTGAAGTTGTTAAAGCCTTCGGGCCAATATTGACCATTAGTGAAAAAAAAATGGTGCCGCTCACTCGGCGGCTGTCGACAATGTAACTTGATAATGCCTCCATTTAAGGCGAAACACGTGTAGTGTTATCGACTTCGGTGTGTGTATTGCATATTAGTAGTAGTGGAGAGTATCTGGTGGCGGTATTAGTTTGCTTGTGTAGGCTGTTGAGGAATGACGGGTGGTGTTCTTCAAAAACTATGTAATACACACCATTTTTATTTGTATATTTCTTTTTTGCCTTAATTTAAATCGACAGATCACATTTCACACTACGCAGTTTGGAGAAATACCTAGGTATAGATATTATTCATTATCTATCATTATTGTGTTGCCACCTTATCGTATATAAAAAAAATGTTATTGTTGCCTACGAATTTGAGATGGTTGAACGTGTTTACTTTTTCATTTGGTATTTTAAATTTTATTTTGTAATCATTTTTTTGCATTATTTTATTTTTTATTTTTTAATAACAGTAAAGTTTTTTCTTTTTCGCACTTTGTATGTCCGGTTATCCGTGGGGTCAATAATGGATCCGACTGAAAAAATTTGTCTTTTTTTACACTATTTTTTGTTGTGCTTGTTAATGTTGTGTCGAATAAAGTGGTTTCTTTCTTTCTTTCCTTCATTTCAAATTTTGCATGCGCATCACCGCGTGGTCTCGGCTTAAGAGAATCTAGTCGACAGTCGGAAAATTAAAATCAGGTGATGGGCATCTTCCTGGAACATCTGAATAAATAAACTGCGGCTGCCAACCCGCCTGCCAAGCGTGACAACTATGGCAAAATCCTCCCAAAATGAGAGCTACCAACTTTTGTGGCAATCTATCGGGGAGGCCTATTCAACAGTGGGCTAGTGATAGGCTGAAATGATGATGAGTAGGATGCGGACCTTAGAAAATTAACTTATGACTTAATTTAAGATAAATTTAAGACTGTTGTGGTAATAAGGTACACGGTAGTAGCGGGAATTTGCAACAGAAATAAGGTGTCAATGGTATGATGGTTTATTTGCTACTGGATATAAAATACATTTCTCTTTATTAAAACGGTTACACACACATGCATACAGTTCGTCTTATACACACTCACACATTATTCTTTCTTACTTGAACGAAGACAAAAATATAATTTAAGAGCAGTTACTTAACTAGATAACTTAAATAGTAGAGGGTATTCTGTAACAATGTTTGTAACTTTTTATATGTAACGGGCTACTTATATAGTGTATTACAAATGTCCCGTCCGATCCCACCGCATATCGGCCTATAAGCCTCCTCAAGGCCTTAGGCAAGATATACGAACGCCTACTTCTCGCCCGCTTAAGAGACTTCATGCAGTCTCGAGGGATCCCCATCCACGAGCAGTTTGGATTCCGTGCCAAACACTCATGTACCCAGCAGGTGCACCGCATAACGGAGCACATTCAATCCCGCTTCATACGCGGGCTTCATACCGGAGCGCTCTTCTTCGACGTGGCGAAAGCGTTCGACAAGGTCTGGCACAACGGGCTCATATACAAGTTATATGGACTCGGTGTGCCGGATCGCCTCGTACTCATCATACGAGATTTCTTACGCAGTCGAACCTTCCGCTACCGCGTCGAGGGGGTGCGATCCGAATCACATCCCATCCTAGCCGGCGTACCACAAGGCTCAGTCCTAGGTCCCGTGCTCTACACCCTTTTCACGAACGACATACCGTACACCAGCGGCGTCGAACTCGCCCTATTCGCAGATGATACCTGCCTTTATGTGTCTGGACGTAATCCAGACACTATCTCTAAACGCCTCCAATCCGCAGCCCGAACCCTCGGGAACTGGTTTCGGAAATGGAGGATCGAGGTCAACCCAATCAAAAGTGCAGCCATGTACTTCTCGCGGCGCATAACGCAGCATCTCCCCACCATAGAGTTATTCGATCGTCCAATCCCCTGGGAAAAGACAGTCAAATACTTAGGCGTCCTATTAGACTCGAGACTCAACTTCGGTCCACATATTAACCGAGTAAGGAACCGAGCGGCGTTCGTCCTCGGTCGATTACATCCGTTACTAAATAAAAATAGCAAAATGTCCCTACGTAATAAAATTACACTTTACAAAGCCTGTATTCGGCCAATTATGACATACGCAAGCCCCGTATTTGCGCATGCCTCCCCGCGTCAAATTCACCGACTTCAGGTAATACAAAATCGATTCATGCGTAAAGCCACGGGAGCACCGTGGTTCGTGCGTAATGCTAACCTTCATATCGATTTAGGGCTTCCTACCATAGCCCAATATCTAAAGTTGGCCTCTCGCCGATACTTCGACTCTGCCGCCACGCACCCCAACCCACTGGTTGTCAGTGCCGCCACTTACAACCCCCTCGCGATACACCAAAACTCGACCCGCGGAAAAAGGAGACCGAGGCACGTCCTCGAGGACCCTGACGACGCGACCACTATTGCCCAAGCGCTCTACTCAACACTACGCAAACATCCATTATCACCATCATACCGCCCCCCGCCGTCGGCGTGGGCGTATCAGACAAAGTTATTCGCGATACCGCCGCATCTCAGGGCCGGTTCTCCCCTAGCAGTAGTGTCATAAACAGAAGCGTCGCTGGAGTTTCTTGCGCCATTTCTTCTCCAGCGGAAACGCATTCCGAATTGGTGGTAAACTTATCTAATAATAATCATGGTATTAATAATTATAGTAGTAGTAATATTGCCCTCCCGATTGCAGTAACTGACCGAGCCGAGACCGGCCCCCTTGGGCACCCTCGAGTCTGTTACTCTCGCGAACAGGATGACGGTCCAAGCCGAGGTCCCCTCTCGGGGGCCCTTGCGCCAGTCATCCATAAATAAAGGTTTCGGGCTAAGCGCCCTCAGCGCTATGCCACCTTTCAATCCGGCGAAGCTGTAAAAGCCTTCGGGCTAACAGTGACCATCAGTCCTAAAAAAAAAAAAAAAAAAAAAAAAAAAAAAAAAAAAAAAAAAAAAAAAAAAAAAAAAAAAAAAAAAAATACAAATGTAGGTACACAGGAATGCCGTGTAGCGACAGCGCCAGAGAATTCAGCTCGTCCCGGGGGGGTCGTAAAGTCGACTATGAGAAATAGTACATAAATCTAGTTGCCTCTCACACTAAGCAGAATCACTATCTCTATTTAGTTTATTTTATGATGGAAGAAAGTGAGGAGGCGAGAACATCGTTCACCAGATGGTGAATTCAACGTCTGCTCATAACAAATGCCGTGTCGCACAGAACATTTCTTTGCGACACCACACTGCGCTCGTCACCCTGAGACATCAGATCTTAAATCTCATAATGCTCAGTAATTACACTAGCTATCAGTACCTTTCTAACCGAAACACAGTGTTTGCAGACCCAACTACCAACAATTTGTGTTCTTGGAAAAGTGTGGGCTCCGGATACTGCCTACCCGCTACTCAGTAGTCAGGTATTCTGAACACCAGGCGTCGCCGATGTTACACACACTCGTACATATAACGTGGTAAAAAAATCACAGTCGAATATATTTAGTTCTAAATTACATTGCAGACCGACGCTAAATTATGCCTTCATTTTTAAAACAATTATCCAAAAAAAGTCAACCAATTTTATTATGTTTAATAAAACTAAATTTACAGATTTTATCGCGTTTAATTTTCACTATATATAACCCGTTTTGAGCGACTTACAGCACGTCCCTATTTCATAATTAACCCGGGATAATTTCAGGTACTAATTATTATTTTTGGTTCATATTTACACATACCATTGTGACCAAACGGTGCTGTAAAGCGCTCGAAACGTCGGTTTTAATTAATTAAAATTTATTAAAACCGACGTTTTAGTTTTGTCGGTTCGGTTGGAGCAGTGGCTACGCCCATGGCTTCTGCGCCGCGGGTCGCGGGTTCGATTACTGCACGGGATAAATATTTGTATGGCCTACTTAAAGTTGTTCCGGATCTGGGTGTTTGTGCGTGTGGAATTTATGTCTGTAAAAACGCACCCACGACACAGGAGAAATCCTACTGAGGCTTCGTTTTTTAAAAAAAAAAGTAATGAAAAGTAAACACGATAAAATAATTAAATATGTAATATTCGCTTCAATATAAAAAATCCATTTTATTTAATTACATTATTATGCAGCAAGTATACAAACATATCAGATCAGGTGCGTATTCTTGACACACGCTAAACAAGAGTAATGTTACCCTTATGTTGCAGCGTAATTTGGCGCGATAAAATTTATTGGTAATTTCGGAAGTGCTATTAGCTGTTCAAACTTTGTGATACATCGGATGTAGTATGCTTAGAAATATTAGCATTTAACTGGGAGGACATTTACTCTAACCTCCCTTAAATGTTACTTTTCGATAAGTTATTGAACGCGTTTGTATGAAAAGTGTTATATTATAAAAAAATTAAACCGACAAAGCCTTGCCTAGCCTAGCCAATTAAAAAGAGAAAAGAATATAAAGGAAACTAAACCGACTTCAATAAAAAATTCAAAAGTATTACAGCTAACTAAAAAGCAAAAAATAATAATTAAAAAAAATATGTTAATTATACAATCATTTAATTCTTATTTGACATCAACATTATAAAACAATTAAAAATTACATTAAACTGATCAACACATAAGAATTAAATGATTGTATAATTAACATAATTTTTTCAATTATTATTTTTTGCTTTTTAGTTAGCTCTGATACTTTTAAATTTTTTATTGAAGTCGTTTTAGTTTATTTTTTAATATCATTTCACAAGTGTAAGTGATGGGCAGACCTGTGAAAATGTAGGACCCGCCAGGGAATTTGTGATTGATATACATAAACTAAAAATTGCTTTAAATTGGGTATTGTTAAATAGTTTCTAATAAAGGAATGTTCCGTCTCATTTTAACAATACGACGAACGACCAAGTAACCGACGAACTACCTAATCGCCACACAGAAACTGCCGAATTGGCTAGATCTACTAACAATTTTACGCATTTTAATAACGACAAAAGTATGTTACACGATTCAAATGGTCATCGTGCATATTTTGGCAGACAATATTGCCAAGGAATAGTGTAGCTACCCGCCAGATCAGGTGGTCTGATCTAGAGAGGATGTCTCGTCCTGCCAGTAATCTTTTATTTTGTGTATATAGTTGGCATCTCAGAAACTTTAATAACTTGATGTTGGACGTATGAGATATTTCTTGAACTTCTCATGTGGCGGGATAGATGTCGCTACGGTATCATCAAACTGATGCTAGATTCTGTTTAGAATCTCGTGTTAGATAATAGTGCAATTAGAACTGTTTATTGTAAGGCTTTTTGCTTGTAATGTACCTAAAGGTTTGACGTAATAGCCACAATAACTTAATCTACGCATTCGTGCTGTTTGCCGTTAAAGAGTTCCGTTGTGTGCCTTTGTAGTCCAAATCCAGTCAATTCCAGCACGATCTTAACATAGTTTGCTACCTACCTTGTTCTGTGATGGCCAGAAACCTAACAATACCTCAATCACTATACATTTCTTATTAGGTTTCAAGGAGTTACTTGGAAGAAGGAAAGACTTACTGGTGGTAGGATTCCTATGCAGGAATCCGTCTAGGTAGGTACCACCCCAGGGCCAGTTATTCTGCCGTGAAGCAGTAGTGAGCAAACATTACTGTGTTTCGGTTTGAAGGGCACTGTGAGCTAGCGTAATCACAGGGCATATGAGACTTATGAACTGATGTCTCAGGGTGATGGGCACAGTGAGGTGTCACACAGAAATGTTCTGGGTGACACAACATTTGTTGTGGGCGGACTTTGCACTTACCATCAGGTGAACGTTTTGCTCGTTTCATCACTTTATACAATAAAAAACAAAATCCCTGGTGTATTTTCAAAGTACAAGGTCCAATGAATTTGTTTCCTGTGTTGTGCTTTTATTTTTTATTTTAACACTGTTAACCTGTCTTTTCTTATTACCAATGAACTTTGTAGCTATACTGATCTCAACGCAAAAATAATCAATAATAAAATAAATTCATAAACAAAGTTATGCCCGAAAATAAATAAGAAATATATAAATAAACTAAATTTAAAATATAAATATATTGAGAACTTTTTTGGAGTCGCCACGTCTGCACTACTAAGTAGTTTCTGTCGACAAATGGCAGTACTGTCCTCTATCTCCTAATCGTTAAGCAGCGTTGTGGCTTTTACCATCATCTCAGCTGCATGAAATGATGACTCCCAGACTCAAACACCTGAATACTTTATTGCGTCTATAAATTTTGAGGATTTTTCTCGGTTTCACTGAGGATCCATCACCAGATCCCGAATCGGAGAAAATATAACCATCTCTAAAAATCTTTGAAAGGGTATATAAAAAAAATTAATTTTATAAAAAAAATTATTAAAATCGGTCCACAATTGACGGAAATATCGATGAAGATACATAAAAAATACATACAGTCGAACATAGAACCTCTTTTTTTTGAAGTCGGTTGAAAATCAGCATACGATTGTATTGAGCTTAATTATGGTGACAATGACGATGATGTACACAACATTCAATGCATTGTATTAAATAAAAATTGAGAAAAGAGTTAGTGAGAGAAACGTGTACGGTGGTGGGCAAGGCCGAAAAACATAAACAAATGTAATATACTTACATACACACAGCAAAAGTATAAGCAAAAGAGTTCGAGAGAAAACCAGTAAGGTGAGGGGGAATTTGGAATAAAAGATTGTCATCACACCAAAGATTGAGCCGTGGTAGCTCAGGGGCTAGGCGCTCGCTTTAAATTTCATAGTACGCGAGTGACCTGGGTTCGATTCCCGGTGCCGGCACCACTAAAATTGTTAATTGCAATTTTAAGTGCTGATTTACCACGTGCTCGGCGGTGAAGGAAAACATCGTGAGGAAACCTGCATGTCTGAGGAATAAAAAATATTTCGAAGACATGTGAAGTCCGCCAACCCGCATTGGACTAATACTACTACTAGTACTAATTACTAGTTTCCCGCGAGAGCGAAAAGTGGGCTACGTGAGTGGCCTCTGCCTACCATTTATATGGGGAGGGGCGTGACTGTATATGTGTACGTATGTGATAAGATTTAAGTAAGGATACTAGCAACTCGTTACCCCGATGGTGGGATCAGCGGGCCTATTGCGTATCCAAAGTGATGATCACTTATAAAAGTGTTGAAAGAATATCTGTCAAATAACTTTCGGCATACTGGCTATGGTTAGACAAAAATACGTCATATGAAAAATAATCGTCATTTTCTTTAACCATAACCGATATAAAACAGTTATTTGACAGATATTCGTTCAACACTTTTATAAGTGATCATCACTTTGTATACGCAATAGCCCCGCAGGTGAGCGAGTTTCCTTACTCAATACCATCCAATACAATATTGATGCGAAAGTAACTCTCTCTGTCCCTCTGCCTAGCTGTCCGTTTGTTACCTTTTCACGTTTCAACCATTGAACCGATCTTAACGAAATTCGGTACAGAGATAGCTTTGGACTTAGAGGCGGACATAGAATACTTTTTATTTCGGAACACCAAAGTGTTCACATCAATTTGTTAGACACCTCAATCCACGTGGACGTAGTCGCGAACACAAATAAATGAATCTGTTACATATGAATATGCGCACTCGTAGCACGATCCGTTCAAATTCGTTTTCAGGAAAGGCCGTGTCAAAAGTACCCCGCAAATGAAGAGTTTGGATATATAACCGAAGAAGCGAATGATGTGTCAGGATCATAGCAAGTAGAATGATGTGGTCGCTGCCTACCCCAATGGGAAATATGTGTGACTGTATGTATCATCATCATCATCATTTCAGCCTATCACTAGTCCACTGCTGAACATAGGCCGACCCCATAGCTTGTCACAAAAGACGTCAGTTGTAGCTCCCATTTTGAGGGTTTTGCCATAGTTGCCACACTTGGCAGGTGGGTTGGCAACCGCAGTTTATTTATTCAGATGTTCCAGGAAGACGCTGCTGCCCATCTCCTGGTGTTAATTTTCCCTCGATTGACTTTTACGAAACCCACGGGACGAGATGGAGTGGTAGATTATCTTAAGTCGCTACCACACTGCCAGCACACCATTTATGTTTCTACTGGTGGTAGGATTCCTATGCAGGAATTCGTCTAGGTAGGTACCACCCCAGGGCCAGTTATTCTGCCGTGAATCAGTAGTTTGCAAACATTACTGTTTTTCGGTTTGAAGGGCACTGTGAGCTAGCGTAATCACTGGGCATATGAGACCTAAGAACTTATGTCTCAGAGTGATGGGCACAGTGGCGTCTGTCCATAACAAATGCTGTGTCACACAGAAATTTTCTGGGTGACACAGCATTTGTTATGGACAGACGTTGCACTTAACATCAGGTGAACGTTTTGCTCGTTTCATCACTTTATCCAATAAAAGAAAAAAAAATGTACGTATGTACAACTATGATATCCAATCATTAGTTTGGGGTTTTAACAATTGCTTTCGACTAAACATTTCACTATAGAATATTTGAAAAGAGTCTCCTTTTCTTGTAAACTAACATATGGTTATTTTGTCTCTTTCCTAAATATTTCAAAGCTAAAACAGAAATGAGAACCAGCCTCTGAAATAGATATAAGAATTTATTGAATAAGCTTTATCAAGTTCGACAGGCGCGCACAAGTTGGGCGAGTTTTGAATTATTTCTCAAAGACTTTACGCAAGCCTGCCTTGAGGGAATGCCTTAAATAACTTTTAGTTTAGTATAATCCTTGCTCGACTTTGTTTAGTCTTTAGTTGTTTTGAAATGTCACGTAGAAATGTTAAAGGCTTAAATATTTCTGAGTTTAAAAATTAACTACTTCTAATATTAACAATCAATTATTATTTTTTAAAGGATACCACCGCAGTTCCAGTTATTCCGCCGCCGAGCAGTGGTGTGTAGACATCACTGTATCGGTCTGAATGGCACTGTTAGCCAGTGTATTTTTTTTTAACTTTTATTATTGAATGTAGTGACGTAACGAGCAAAACGTACACCTGATGGTAAGTGTAACGTTAGCTTGCTTGTCACCCAGAACATTTCTTTGTGACACTACACTGCGCCCGTCACCCTAAGACATTAATTCTTGAGTCTCATATGCCCTCCTAGAGACAATAATATTTGCACACTTATTTTTATTTATTTATTTAATCTTTATTGTAACACCTTAATGTAAGGAATACAGTGGACGGACTTTATGCCTAGAGGTTAGGTAGATTTTCTGTCAGTCAACCCTGTGAGACTAGAAAACTGATGGCAGATGCAAATATGTAAAATATGGAGTCTGGTGAAAATATAAATACTATTACATAATAATATAAATAATCAATATATATATATATATACATATATATATTGATTATTAATATATATATATAAACAAACTAAGAGGTTATTCTTATAGAAAATCCCTGTTATATGTATTGACTGTTGCATTTAAAATGTTATTAACCAGGAATAAAAGTGGTAGGTGTCCGGCAGAGTAGAATAGCATCCGCCTCTTTCCTACCGAGGTGTCGTAAGAGGCGACTAAGATATTGTACGGACAGCCTTTTTTCGCGCAGTACAACACAATAATATGCAATGCTGTCACTATACTGCACGGGGGAACGCAATGGGGAGTAAGTTTTTTTTCAACTCTTACCAAAATGACGGCGACAATCACGACCTGTGACGTATCGTTTCCCACGGAGGCAAAAAGTGGGTTACGTGTGTGGTCTCTGCCTACCCCTTTTTATGCGAAAAAGGCGTGACTATATGTATGTATGCATAAGTTTATTACTAGCTCATTGGCTCATATTTATGTCATGATTCATTCTAACTAACTAGACCAGAGGCTCTGTTGTGTTACTCGAGTAGGTTTCGGGATAGGTTTTATTTTGGCGTTTGAATCTCATTCGTCGGTTAATGGGATCACATAACTGGTAGCTTTCCGATCATCTTGGAACTTAATCAATTCATCACCATCATCATCGTTTCAGCCTATATCTAGTCCACTGCTGAACATAGGCCTTCCCCAAAGATTGCTACAAAAGTTTGTAGCTCTCAATTTTGGGGGAATTTTGCCATAGTTACCACGCCAGGCAGGCGGGTTGGCGACCGCAGTTTATTTATTCTGATGTTTCTGGAAGCTGCTGCTGCCCATCTTCTGGTATTATTTTCCCTCTGTCAACTTTTACGACACCCACGGGATGAGATGGGGTGGTACTCTCTTAAGCTGCTACCACACGGCGATTTACATACATACATAAGATCACAACTGTATCCCATAAGGGGTAGTCAGAGACTGGGCACTCACTGCAAAAACAGATGACTGCAACAATCCACGTTTCACCAAAACAATATAATGCACTTGGTGTGATAGGTGGTGAGCCCATCGCGATTTAATGTAATCAATTAAAAATATTTAAATGAAACTATTTTTACAGATTTTATCGCGTTTATTTTTGTTAAGTATCGATATAAATGACCTAACATTTGGTAAAACTGTTGTTCCCCAGGGTTGTTTGATGAATCGTTATTTCTAATTAGTTACATGTATGAACCACCCTGAGGGTATTGATCAATCAGCTGGTGTTTAATTTTGTACTGAGAATTGTTAGTGGAAGAACATGGAGTTCGATAACACTTCACGTATTTTTTTTTTAATTTAAGGTACGTACATTCATACCGTGAGCCGTGGAAGCTCAGGGGGTAGGCGCTCGCTTTAAATTTTATAGTTAGCGAGTGACCTGGGTTCGATTCCCGGTGCCGGTACCACTAAAATTGTTAATTGCAATTTTAAGTGCTTATTTACCACGTGCTCGACGATGAGGGAAAACACCGTGTGTGGGTGTCGTAAAAGTCGACAGAAGGAAAATAAAAACCAGGAGATGGTCAGCAACATCTTCCTGGAACATATTAATAAATAAACTGCGGTTGCCAACCCGCCTGCCAAGCGTGGCAAAATCTCTCCTAAACGAGAGTTACAAACTTTTGTGGCAATCTGTGCGGGAAAATAATAGCTTTTTACTTAATGCTTATGAAAGTATATGCGGTACTTATAAGAAAAAAACAATTTAATTTTTTTTGTCTGTCTGTCTGTCTGTCTGTCTGTGTGTCGATTTATTCCGTCTAATCTCCGAAACGGCTGCACCGATTTTGATGAGATTTTTATTGACATATTGCTGATATTGTAGCGGATAAGTAAGGCTACTCAAATTTTAGAAAAACTTAAAATCTTATTCAAATATATACGTCCCGATCGATGATATACATATATGCCTGTTTTTGAAAAACAGGCATATAGGCTTGGGGTCTGTATTTTTGCTTTACTTTTAAAATTGCGTGTGTTACCTCCCATGACTTTAGTTAAAAGAGAAAGGGCAAATAACAGTGTTGTTAGAGAAGAGAGCCTATTCCTTTTTGAAAGGCCGACAACGTTACCGTAATTGCTCTCATACTGCCGTGAAGCAGTAGTGTGTAAACATTACTGTGTTACGGTTTGAAGGGCACTTTGAGCTAGTGTAATCACTGGGCATTTGAGACTTAAGAACTGATTTCTCAGGGTGATAGGCGCAGTGGGGTATCACACAGAAATGTTCTGAGTGACACTGCATTTGCTATGAGCAGACGTTGCACTTACCATCAGGTAAACGTTTTGCTCGTTTCATCTCTTTATCCAATAAAAAAAAATGTTCATAGGCGGCGGTAATCACTTACCATCAGGAGAGCCACTTGCTCATTTGCAAAACACATTAGTTGCTGATGAAGGAGAGTAAGTTAATTTGCTAAGATCCGCATGCAAAATATAAAATGGTGTATATCACCTAGTTTCTTAAAGAGCTCGCCCTGCTTTAGTAGCGTACACAAGTACACTAACACCGCCACTAGGAACCGCCGCCCGATACCCTCCACCAACCACTACAACACTACCACTAAGTAATACACACCACTGAAGTCGAGAACACGACAAGTGTTCGCCTCAAAACAAGGCATTATCAAGTGTCTACTACTACTACTACTACTCTACTATTACTCTGTCGTAGAGTCTTCGCACGATACTTAGAGAGGGCGGGCGGTCCTCTTCAAAAAGTAAAGTAAAGTAAAGTTTCAGCCTATAAATGTCCCACTACTGAGCACAGGCCTCCTCTCAATTCTGAGAGGGTTTTGGAGCTAGGAAGAATCCGCCACGCTGCTCCAATGCGGGTTGGCGGACTTCACATGTCTTCGAAATATTTTTTATTCCTCAGACATGCAGGTTTCCTCACGATGTTTTCCTTCACCGCCGAGCACGTGGTAAATCAGCACTTAAAATTGCAATTAACAATTTTAGTGGTGCCGGCACCGGGAATCGAAACCAGGTCACACGCGTACTATGAAATTTAAAGCGAGCGCCTAGCCCCTGAGCTACCACGGCTCTATGTAATATACTATGTAATATACACCATTTTATAATTTGCATGCGGATCTTAGAAAATTAACTTAATTTCCTTCCTTATAATGGATTTCCGCAAAGTAACGCCTGATTACATTAACTTCATTAGTTGATACTAAAGCATATCTAAATTGATTGTTGATATATTATTTGAAACAGGCCGGCAGGACATCAAAAACGCCTCTGATGCTGCAGATCATCCGGAAAAAATCCTTTTCATGTGCAGTAAAGTTTCCTCAAAAGCAAATAAAGTACATAGTATGTCAAGTAAGTATAGATAAAGTAATGGGGAGCTCGCGGCTGTAAACATGAATTATTAATGTTGCCTAAAAGAACACGGTTCTTCTAAACATTTTATTATGCAAGTGGATTGTGTGCGAGACATAGATGTGGATTCTGCATCTTTATTTGTGTTTCCATGAACACGGGTTCGGAGATGACAACATAAATAAAATATTTTTTTTAAAATTGTAATCAATACATTTGTGTCTGTGTATTTGTCTCGGCCGTTTGCTAGACTATTGACAAGGTATCAAACGCCCGGGGGTGTTGTCCTACTATAGATGGAATCTTCCCTACCAAAAAAAGAAAAGCTCACTCACTTGTTCTATAGCGGCTGTGTGTCCAAGGGTAGGCAGCTTCGTCTGGGAAGTCCTCACAGCATGGTACAGCTCCTCACTGGTGGTAGGATTCCTATCCAGGAATCCGTCTAGGTAGGTACCACCACAGGGCCAATTATTCTGCCGTGAGCAGAAGCGTGCAAACGTTACTGTGTTTCGGTCTGAAGGGCACTGAGCGCAGGCGTAAATACTGGGCATATGAGACTTAAGAACTTGTGCCTCAGGGTGACAGGCGCAGTTTGGTGCTACACAGAAATATTTTGAGTAACACAGCATCTGTTATGGGCAGACGTTGCACTTACCGTCAGGTGCACGTTTTGCTCGTCTCGTCACTTTATCAAATACAAATAAAACATTCCCCGGAGTCCGAAACGTATCACCGGTCAATAAGGCATGCGGTTCAAGCATAAAGGGACACCGATTGCAGTCCAAGCAATTACAATGGCACAAGTAATGCAGGAACAAACAGTATATGAAGCAATAAATAGTTATTTATAAAAATAAAACCAAATTATAAGGCATCCACTCCGTAAAGCGCGGGCACTGTTCGTTTTCAATTCTTGCATTGATTCCGCCAACTGCTACTTTTTTAATTTGTAATGCTTTTAATTTATTTTATTTTAAAGCGGCCAGTCTCATGCAATATTACGAGTACTGCCCGAAATATTTTACAAAAATTAAAGTAGCCAAAGTTACCCGCTATAATGTCAGCTGTCTGTCAGTGAAAAAAACATAGACAAAATTTTTTTTTTCTTATAAGTACCGTTTCATAAGCATTAAAAGTAATTTTTTTCATTACAAACAGACACTTCCGTTTTATTTATTGTATAGATATATTTACAGTTACAAAATCTATGAAAATATCCTATGGCCGTCTACAGGATGCAAGCTATCTCTGTGCCAAATTTCGTCAAGATCAGATCAATGGTTCAAGAGCCGAAATAGGTACTTAAATTGCGACGGACCTCGCTAGTCTTTTTAAAAAAACAATTAAAACTTATTAAAAGATATTTAATGTTCTCTCGAAGGTGGTTAATTTTAGAATGAATCTTATTCTATGTTAGTTATTAAAACAAAGACAATACTGTAACCGGATAGCATGGGAATCGTTATCGCTAAACTCTAATTACCGTCTAATCCGGGTGGCCAATGCTTACGTAGGCGTTATAAACAAAGTACTAGGGTTGGAATGATGTGACATAACTCCTCCCTCCGCTAGTTCGAGATTATCTGAAGGATTATCTCGCTTTTCCTTTATACAAATTTTAATCAGTTTATGCTTAAAAAATACAAATAAAAGAATCAGTATTATAACTAAAATTACAATGTTCACTAAGCTAACACTTCTAAAGGCGATTTTACTTTTGTTACTATTACGTAACTCACTATCGTTACTAAATTCACTCCTACTTTTCTGCAATAATAAATTTAGAAACTGGACATCAGCTAAGTCGATTCCATTGAGGTTGATGGGCTTCATTAGCATACTTGGCGAGTCAGTCGTTATCTTAGGTAAGCTGATTACTGGCTGCTTCAGGTAGGTTACATCCTTTCCTAGAGTCTGATGTCTTTTCAGAACATATCCTTTGATTTCCACTCTGCAACTATCATCCATTGTTAAAAGGTAAGTTCCCTGTATAATTTCTTGAGTTACTTCATTGTCGCAGAACTGACTCATTATTGTTTCAGGATATGAATAAATAATCCAACGATTTGACTGTACACGGTATATCTTTACATTTTCCACAGTTACAGGAATCTGGTGGCAGCTGGAAATGTTAGTATGAAACTGCATGATTTCAATGACGCATTTGTCGTCGATGAAAGGTGGCACGTCGTTCTCGTAACACAGGAACCGATGCTCGTCGATCTCCCGACATGACTCTGTGAGCGGCGTTGCTTTCAACCCTTTCACTAGTAAGTATGGATTTTTAGGAAGGATAAGGGTTGTCTGGCCATTTTGGAAGATCGGTAAAGGAATTAATTTGTAATAGGTAAAAATATCTTTTCTTATGAGTGGAATACCCATAATGAACTTTATTTGATTTTGTTTTATATAAGCTTTTATCTCTATAGTTTGTTATAATTTTACAATATTTTCATATTTTACAGGAAATACTAATTTTTCGGTTTGTTCTATTTCTTTTAATAGTAGCATAAGTTCATCTGTATCGACTATCGACTGATGTAATACATTAATTTTACTAAAAGCAATAGCTGTTTCAATTTCGTTTAAATGAATGTATAAGTTTTGAAAATTATCAAGAAAAATGTTATAGAAGTTAGTGACTTTAGTACTAGTTTGACGGAAATTCGATTCATTTAAAGCTTTATTTATATTCTGAATGCTTTCCTCTATTCGTATAAAATTACTTTTAGTAGAATTTGCAATATTCGTAAAAGAACCCACCATTTCGGCTACTATTGTTATTTTATTTTTAATCGCATCCTGTTCGGTGTGCATTTCATTTATTAACCTTTCGTATGTTATAGCGTCATTATTATCTAAGTTACCTGTAATAGTTTTTATCAGAGAGCCTAAAGGGTTGAGGAGGCCTCTTTTTAATCGCATTGAAGGGAACAATTGTCTATACTTTTCAATGGTAATATTCATAGCGTAATCTGTTTGCGTTTCAACGTCAGTAAAATCCGAATCAAATATTTTAATATTAAAACAACTTTGAACATGCTTTTTAAGTGACCTATATCTATGTACACTTGTTTCTAATTCTTCGTAAATTAAGTTTAAATCTAAAATCTTAATCACTCTCCAGTTGTCATAGGTGACGAAGGCTTGACCTTCATTAACTGGTAGCAATCCCGGGTTCTTGTCAATCCGGAGCAGATGAAGGGCCTGGATTCCCATTGTTTGGATCACCAGAAGGATTAACCTGTGAAGGGCGTTTTATATCTTTAATAGGAACCGTAGTGCTTCTTTTATTGGTTACAACTCTGACTACATTTCTTTTAACAGTACCAGTGACATGAGCTTTCTGATAGCGAGGTTTATCTTTACTTCGTCTTGTATTGACACCTTTTATGAACACAGTATCACCTACGTCTATATCAAATTGCGATTCACCTGCACGTTTCTCTTTTACCGTAACCTTTCTATCAATCATCCTATTGGTTAAATACTCGTATAAATGTTTAGTTCTTTTAGCATGTTCCTTTACTAATTGTTGAGTGTACTGCTTATCGAAATTTACAGAAAATGTACTATTGGATTCTGTGTGTCCGAATACTACTTCAAATGGCGTGAGATTTGTTGTGGAATGAATAGAGTGATTATAAGACATAACAGCATATGTCATTACAGATGCTGCATCGGTGATTTTGTGTTCGTATTTTGCGATACGGTACACTTCGGTAATAGTTGAATGGAACCTTTCAACCAATCCCATAGAGTTAGGATTGTGCGGGGTGCTAATATGTAAATTGATTTTGTATAATGCTAGCATTTCCTTCATCAGTACATTATTGAATTCCATACCGGGATCTGAACATATTTTGGTAGGAGTTCCATAAAATGAAAAATATTTTATTAAGGCTCTAATTACCTCGGGAGTAGATCTGCTATTTATTTCAATAGCTTGTCCTAACTTACTGAATGCGTCAATTAAGGTAAGGAAATGCTTCCCTTCTATTGAAAATGTGTCGATAAATATTTCCTGGAATGGTTTCGATTGAGTTTGACTCAATTGTATTTCTGGTTTTAAAGGTTTACGATCGTATTTCATTTTCTTACACAATTCGCATGAATTAATGATGCTTGCTACCGTTTGACCCATGTTATTCCAGTAAAACGTTCGTCTTAGATGTACTAATGTTTCTTTGATTCCTCTATGGCAATTTTTACCCAAGTGATATTTTAGAACTACTTCACGTTGCTCGTTTTCGTCTTCTATGTATATTATCCTCTCAGTGCATTCATAAAATTTAACACTACCCTTTTTAAATAGTTGTGTCGTAACTTTTGAAAATTGATCACGGTGAAGATTATCTTCAAAGTAAAAGAAATATTTAATCTTAGGTCTAATGTATTCTTTTAGAAAACCTTTAATTAGCTCATAATTATTCAAAGGTAAGTGTACTTCTAATATTTTTTGTTTATCCCTAGACATGTTTTTTACTGAACATTCATTTCTGTTCCAGGTATGTACGAGTATTTGGTTTGGTTTTGTGTCTATAGCTTCATGGAGAATAAGGATACCTGCTGTGTCTACATCTTTAGCCGAATGTACTGTATGTATACTACTTTGCCCTTCGGAGGCGGTGGCAGTGCTACTATTCGGAGAGGGCATTGAATACGGAGATCGTCTACCGTCTAAAGAGGAAATGCTTAAAGTTTCAGAATCAGATGAAATTGTTATGGGTTGTAATGGTTTTTTCTGTTTCCCAAGCTGTACAATTTCAGTGACAACATTATCTAAATATCTTTGTAGTTTTTGTTCCTTTTTGTCTAAATTAACTTTCATAGATACGTCGTCTTTTTCGTCTAAAACATTAATTCTAATACGAGATAAGGCATCTGCGTTACAATTTTGTTTTCCATTTTTGTAAATAATTTCGTAATCGAATTCTGCTAGTCTTAATTTCCACCTGATAAGTTTACTATTGGGCTCCTTTATAGAATTTAACCAGGCTAAAGGGCGATGGTCAGTAAATATAGTGAATTTTTTTCCATATAGATAGGGACGAAAATGTTTGACGGCCCAAATGATTGCTAAAAGTTCCTTCTCTATCGTGCTATATCTGGTCTCAGCATCGTTTAACGTACGGCTGGCAAAGGCAACTGGCTTATCACTACCAATAGGCCCTTGAGATAGGACTGCACCTAGAGCGAAGTTCGATGCATCCGTAGTGAGGACAAAAGGTCGAGAAAAGTCAGGATATTGCAAAAGCGGGGCATTCGTTAAAAGTTCTTTACACCTTTCGAAGAGAGGCCTTCGAAAGGTGTAAAGAATATACTCTTGGGTTATTTCAATTTTATTTTTCTTTTTCAAGCAAGATGTGAGCGGTTGTGTGAGCTTAGCAAAGTCTTTGATGAATTTTCGGTAGTAGCCTACTAGTCCGAGAAAACTCTTTATTTCGGTGGATGTTCGAGGTAACGGGAATTTTAATACCGATTTGACCTTATCATTGTTAGGCTTCAGGCCCTCTTTAGTGATTGTATGCCCTAAATACAAAACTTCTTTTCTCAAAAACTCGCACTTATCTAAAGTTACTTTTAAATTTGTTTCTCTGAGACGATCAAAAATTATTCGTAATTTTTCAAACTGTTCTTGAAGACTAGATGAATAAACAATTATGTCATCGAGGTAAACTAGGCAATGAAGACCTTGAAGACCTCTTAGGACGTTATCCATTGCACGTTGGAACGTAGCTGGAGCTGTCTTTAAACCGAAGGGCATACGTTTAAATTCATAGTGCCCTGATTGTGTTGTGAAAGCAGTTTTCGACCTATCGGCTTCGTTAACTTCTATTTGGTGATAACCACTTGCCAAATCGATAGTACTAAAATATACTGATTTACCCAGTTTGTCGAAAAGGTCCGTTATGTTAGGTAAAGGGTATTTATCGTCTACTGTCTTTTCATTTAAACGCCGATAGTCAATAACCATTCTAAATTTTTGTTGACCGGTTGCGTCTAATTTCTTAGGTACCAAATGAACGGGCGCACTCCAAGGTGAGTGGGAATTTTGGATAACGTCATTTTGAAGGAGTTTGTCTACCTGACTTTGTATTTCCTCGTTTTGAAAAGGTGGGTGTCTATAAGGTCTTATATATGTCGGATCTTCATTAACGGTTCTTATGTTATGTTTTACTTGATTTGTAAATGAAAGTGGAATTTTCTCACTATAAAATATGTCGCGATATTCATAACATAATTTAGTAATAGCCATATGTTCTTCCTCATTGGTATGGTCTAAACGAAGCTTGTTTAGATTTTCCTTAAGAATTTTATCAATCTCGCATTCAGACATCGTCACATTTACTTCACATTCAGTATTTTCAAACAGAGTAACATTAAATGGATCTGTAAATTTAATGGTAGCCTTCTCATTAGAGATATTTTGTATGACAGTTTCAGCAAAGAAATTTTCACATTTAACTAAAGCACTGGGCATACGCAATCCTTTACTAAATTGTGTAAAATTAACTATTGCGTCTCCGCTTTGTAAGTTTGTAGGAATTTTTACGCGGGTCTCAGACCTTGGTTCTAAATTTATTTCGTAAGGTGGATTATAAATTATTTGAATTTCTGCATTAGGTGTCCGCAATATTTGATGTTTCATGTCGATATTAGCTGCCAATTTCTTTAATAGGTCTGACCCAATAAGGCCGTCATATCTACCGTCTACGTCATAAATATAAAACTTATGTGGTAATTTACATTTAAATGTTTTCAATAGTGGTATAAAAATTATTTCGTTATGAACGCTTTGTGCATGAGTGCTTACGACTGTAAATGGTTCGTGATATTTAAATTTTTCGAAATATTCATTTGCCTTTACAGGACTAATAAAAGACCGACTACTGCCAGTGTCAATCAAAAATTTTGAATTGATTTCTGGAATTATAATGTGAGGTAATTTCAAAATACTGTCGGAATAATTCAAATGAATTATTTCACTGTGTCGTCGGGGGTTGTCATCTGAAAATTTTCAGGCACTACATTATCTTCGATACAATTATCGGGTTCATTTGGATTTTCATAACAATAATTGTCCAAAGGAAATTCTTCTAAATGATTGTCACAGTAATCGTAGTAATTATTTTCGGAATTGTACTGAAGAGCATCTTGACAGAACGTCGATGGTTCTTCATTATAGAATAAGTCATTTGTTGTCATATTCTGCCTAATGGGCGCAGTGCGCATAGAGACGTCCGTGTCAATAACGTTTTTAGGTGGTTGCTGTGGGATGCCGAACTTAAACTGGTTAGGTTGGTGTTGAAAGCCATATTTAATTTGGTTGGGTTGTTGGTGCATGCCATACTTAAATTGATTGGGTTGCTGTTGATTTTGCATGCCGAATCCTGAACCTTGCTTTTGAGGGATGCCAAATCTAAATCCACCGCTTTGATACGGTATTCGTGTTTGCTGGGCGAACGGATGGTTAAAATTACGTGACATCGTGTTACTTTTCTGTGGCCCAAAACGGTAACCTTGTGGAGTATTAGCGAATGTGCTAGGCTGCAAAAATTTTGGCCCTACTTGATTTTGAGGAATCCCAAACTTAAAATTATTTGACGTTGGATTTAAATTTTGGAACGCTAAGGGTTTAGCAATATTTTGTGGAATTACTTGTTGTACGGGTTTAATTTTATTGTTTTTTGCATTGTACTGTGTGAAGAAATTAAGTTCCTCTGTAACTACACTTAACGCATCCTCCAAGGTGGAGGTTCCCTTCAATCTAACGATTCTTATTAAGTCTTCTGGAAGATTATATAAAAACACGTTCAAGGCTGTGTTGTTATAAATTATAATTTTTGCAGCCTTAATTCCTTCGTCACGAATCCGTTGAACTTTAGCGAATAATGAACTTCTTATATTTTGTATTCTATTACAAAATTGAATAAACGATTCCCCGTGTTTTATTTTTAAGGACTCAAGCTCAATAGCAATACACTCTTCTGAACGGGGGTCGCCGAAATGTTGGGTTAAAATATTTTTTAAAGCTTCCCACGTCCTAACATCCGGGTTGTCGCTTAGTAGAGTCGCGGCTCTACCGATAAGCTTACTACTTAAGGCATGAAACCACAAAAAACACAAACACAAAGTTAAAACGTACTCACATTTTGAAATGAATAAGTTTAATAACTTTTCATCTCCATCGTATTTTGGAATTAAATCTAAAATGTCTTTTGGAATAACCGTGACCGACGTATTTACGCTACTTTTACTAATCTTACGCAAATTACACAAGAATATTATAGTCAACAAAATCAAATAAATTCAATTAATTAGATCTGACGATTTTAGTTCAGAAGATTTGGAAAAGAACGGGATATATGTAAACAGGAAGTGAAAAGGTTTACTCACAGTCTGTTCAACCCCATGTCCTCCTGGTGATTCTGACCACTTCGGCGACGTCGCAGGTCCAGCACGAGCTCTCGATTGATTTGGAAACGGATGCGCGTGCGTCGCGGGAGTTATTTATTTGGTTCGAGGATATCCGAACCTGCCGGCTGTACTAACCCTTAAACCGATTTTGGGGTCTAATAGACGTTAATGCAACAGCGAGATATATATACGGATATCCTACCGGCTGCGCCACTTAAATTGCGACGGACCTCGCTAGTCTTTTTAAAAAAACAATTAAAACTTATTAAAAGATATTTAATGTTCTCTCGAAGGTGGTTAATTTTAGAATGAATCTTATTCTATGTTAGTTATTAAAACAAAGACAATACTGTAACCGGATAGCATGGGAATCGTTATCGCTAAACTCTAATTACCGTCTAATCCGGGTGGCCAATGCTTACGTAGGCGTTATAAACAAAGTACTAGGGTTGGAATGATGTGACATAACTAGGTAATAAACAGACATTTATGATACTAGTATCGATGCCTTGTGTTGATGTGGTACATTTTTTTTTTGTAGCACTGGGGGCAAACGAGCAAGCTGCCCACCTGATGGTAAGTGATCACCGCCGCCCATGAACATCAGCAATACCATAGAAATTCCGGATGTGATGCCGTTGCGTTACATACGATTTCAAATATTTTGTAGCTATAATATTAAAAGCCGTGGTAGCTCAGGGGCCTGGTGCTCGCATTTAATTTCATAGTAAGCGAGTAACCTGGGTTCGATCCCCGGTGCCAGCACCTCTAAAACTGTTCTACAATTTTAAGTGCTGATTTACCACGTGCTTAGCGGTGAAGGAAAACATCGTGAGGAAACCTGCATGTCCGAGGAATAGAAATATTTCGAAGACATGTGAAGTCCGCCAACCCGCATTGGAGCAGCGTGGCGGATTCTTCCTAGTTCCTAAACCCTCTCAGAAATGAGAGGAGGCCTGTGCTCAGCAGTGGGAAATTTATAGGCTGAAACTTTACTTTTTTACTTTAAGTAATACAATCAGGCGTTACTTTGCGGAAATTTTAATAAAGTAATAATTTAATAAAGGAAAGAAAGTTAATGACTACGATAGACAGCCGCCGAGCTGCTGTCGTAGTCATTATCACTTGATAATGCCTCGTTTCGTGGTGAAACATGAATCGTGTTCTCGGCTTCAGTGGTGGGTATTGCATAGTGGTAGTGTTGTAGTGGTGGAGGGTATCTGGTGGCAGCTCCCGGTGGCGGTATTGGTTTGCTTGTGCACGCTGTTTAGAGAGGGCGGGTGGTGCTCTTAAAAAACTAGGTAATACACACCATTTTACATTTTGCATGCGGATCTTAGCAAATTAACTTTCTTTCTTTTAATATTTTGTAGCAACAATTTATTACTTATACGCAGACGTTGTTAGCTATCGCGCGTAGGTATTGTGTTCGGAACAACGCTGCAAGAATTAATGTTCCCCATCTTGTTTAGGTGCAATTTAGACGGGCGTGGGCGGAATTTATTGGTGCTTCTGAAAGTGCTGGAGTTGAAGCCGTTAAATTTTATTTATGGTGCGGTTAGTTACACGTATGTAAGTGCGGCATTAGCTAATTACGAATCTGTTTTCATTTTGATTAATAGTTTACTGTATCTAATTATCATAAAGTTGAGACTCTTTAAACCAATATTTTTTGCAAATAATCTATCAAAAAGTAATTATGTATATCACTCTATAAACTACCAGTGTGTATCACTAGTCCACTGCAGAACATAGGCCTCCCCCATAGATTGCCAAAAAAGTTTGTAGCTCTCATTTTGGCGGAATTTTGTCCAAGTCACCACGCTTGCCAGGCGGGTTGACAATCGCTGTTTATTTATTTAGATGTTCTAGAAAAAGTCTGCTGCCCATCTTCTGGTTTTCCTTAGTGAAGACCAAGGAATGTTTTTTCGTGGTTTGTGACAGATGGTTGGTGCCCATCTTTTGTGATGTCCCCCTGTCTGATCGACTACTACTGCCGGTAGCTATCAACTGCGCCGGAGATATTATAGTGCCTTCAATTTTTTTTTTAATATGGGGAAATGCCTAACCCATACCCGCCTTTACGGGGACCAACCGATCAACGGACTCCCCCAGTCCGCCACGCGGAGACCACGGGGCCAGGAAACTCGGACTCAAAAGCACCAGTCTACCCGGCCCCGGCTGTGGATTTGGTATGTGGCTCCGCCGCCGACCACATTACGGCCACGGAAGATAGGGAGAGAGACAACGATACACCAACACTCCTCTTCCCCCGCGACACCACCTCGGCTCCGGAGGGCAGCGTACTGATTCCTTCAGCAGTCCCCCTGTTCGCATCCAGAGTCGACTTGCGCAGCCCACTCGGGGCGACCGCCTCGAGCTAGCCTGATGTCACAGGGCGACCGGGTTCCTCTTAGCTTCACCGTGGGTGACCAAGCCACATTTTTTGACTCTTAGACTCTTACTAAAATGGCGGCAACGTAGTTCTTCACTTCCTTGTTTCCCGCGGGGCCAAAAACTGGTCGACCGATGTGATATCTGCCTACCCCTTATTGGGAAAAAGGCGTGACTGTATGTATGTGTGAATCTATTTTTAAAGGAGAATGTGACGATACGAGCATAACTTTCACCTGATATTAAGTGCAACGGCTGCCCATAACAGATTCTGATGTCACCTAGAACATTTTTGTGTGGCACCATACTGCGTCCGTCCCCTTAGACATCAGTTCTTAAACCCAGTTATTACACTAGCTCTCAGTGCCCTCCAGAAAGAAACACAGTAATGTTTGCACACTACTGTTTCACGGCAGAATAACTAGCTCTGTGGTAGTACCTACCTGGATGGATTCCTGCATCCTATTATTATATATTATTATCCTGAAATCCTATCACCACTAAAAATTTGTAACATTAATATTTATCTAAATACAAACAGATAAAAGTACGATCCCGGCAATTCCATAAACGTAACAAATCCATATATATTTCAAATGGAGCGTAAGCGCTATTTATTTCTAAAGCGACATAATCAGCGACCTCATATGAAGAATGAAAAAGCAATTTGTATTCGGTATGAAAGAAATACGTGAACGTAGATCTGGAGATTTTAGAGCATATATGTACTGAAGGTCGTTTTACGTATATACCAAATATATTATATTGGGCGGGTAATGACAAACATGACATTTTTGTTACACGTAGCAGAAAAAATGTCTCAGTTTTTGCTCACGTATATTAATCTGAATTATAACAGCAATTTTTAATTAAATATTTTTATTAGTTGCTAGTTATTTTACGGTCAATAAATAGTGTGGAAGCACTAATTCCTGGTCCGAATGGCAATCTAGGTAGGTACGACCTCCAACGTGCCATTTATTTTACCGCCAAGGAGTAGTGTATAAGCATTACTTTTTCCTAGTCTGACTGGTTCAGGATCCGTCTAGGTTGGCACCACCAACATTCGCGTTACTCTATCGCCAATCAATAGTGTGTAAGCATCACTATTTACTGATCTAACTGGTTCAGAATCCATCTAGGTTGGCACCACCAACATGCGCGTTACTCTATCACCAAGCATTAGTGTGTAAGCATCATTATTTCCTGATCTCGTACAATAACAAAAAGTTGTCCATGCAGATGGTTCCCACCACGGTGGCAGTTATTCCACCGCAAATCAGAGGTATATGAGCATCAGGATGTTCAAGTTCGAAGGGCTAGTATAAGGCTAGTGTAGTAAAGTTTCAGCCTAGAAATGTGATGAAGATGACTACTGAGCACAGGCCTCCTCACATTTCTGAGAGGGTTTTGGAGGTAGAAAGAATCCGCCACGCTGCTCCAATGCGGGTTAGCGGACTACACATGTCTTCGAAATATTTTTTATTTCTCAGACATGCAGGTTTCCTCACGATGTTTTCCTTCACCGCCGTGCAAGTGGTAAATCACAAAGCGATAAAGAAACATTTCCTCTTTTTTTCTATAACAACTGTACAAATTACGTATGTATAAATAACTTTACAATATACGTAAAAAAAATTAAATAAAAAAATATCTATGATGAGTACCGCCAGCCCACGCTAAAGTCATGTGCCACTTTCCTTGGCTGTAAATGAGTCTTAAAAATTTGTGGAACGTAACTAGCACTGGGAAATTTTATTAACCTGTGTCTTTACTTTTACACATACATACAGTCACGCGTTCCCACGAGTAGTGTTGTGGCAGCATTGCATATTATGGTATTATCATGCAGGAATAAAGGTTGGTCCGTACAATACCTCAGCCCTGACCTATCGGCTAACGGTCTTTTCTTTTACACTTTATCAGTTTTAAGTTTTAATTATAAATAAACAAGCATAGTTAATACTCGTAGAATCAGGAGTTAATTTGCGGAAATCCATTCCACCAACCACTACAATACTACTACACTATATACTGGTGGAGGGTATCTTGTGGCGGTTCCTGGTGGCGGTGTTAGTTTGCTTGTGCACGCTACTGAGGGAGGGTGGTATGGTGAATATACACCATTTTATATTTTCCATGCGGATCTTAGCAAATTAACTTACTTTCATTCAAATAAAAGTAAAGTAAATAGTAAAGTTTCAGCCTATAAATGTCCCACTGCTGAGAACAGGCCTCCTCTCATTTCTGAGAGGGTTTAGGAGCTCGGAAGAATCCGCCACGCTGCTCCAATGCGGATCGTCGGACTGCACATGTCGTCGAAATGTTTTTTTCAGACATGCAAGATTTTCTCACGATGTTTTCCTTCACCGCCAACCACGCGGTAAATCAGCACTTAAAATTGCAATTAACAATTTTAGTGGTGCCGGCACCGGGAATCGAACCCAGGTCACTCGCGCACTATGAAATTTAAAGCGAGCGCCTAGCCCCTGAGCTACCTCGGCTCTCAGCTAAAGACTTCCAATAACCAAGCACTTATTTGCTGAGTGAGAACTTAGAGAAGTTCGGGAGTGCTTATGCATGTACATGTATTTCATAAACATCAAGTAATTTAACGGAACTTCTCGGTACGAAGTGTAGTCATTCATGTCTATCTTATTAAGAGACACGCGTTAAATTAAAGTCTACTTTGCCAGGTTTGAGTCTCTTGTAACGTTGTCTTTGTAATAATTGCTTGTTTATTTAATACAGCTTGTTAATTACGTAGGGAACTTCCGAGTACTGTCTCAAGTAATTATGTTTTTAATTAGAGATGGCAATACATTCGAAGACTTTGCAGTACTGGATTTTTCAGCTCTTCTTTCACACTTCAGGCTGCATTCCTTTTAATGAAGGTAGGATACCTATGCAGGAATCCGTCTAGGTAGGTACCACCCCAGGGCCAGTTATTCTGCCATGAAGCAGTAGTGTGCAAGCATTACTGTGTTTCGGTTTGAAGGGCACTCTGAGCTAGCGTAATTACTGGGCATATGAGACATAAGAACTTATGTCTCAGGGTGATGGGCACAGAGTGGTGTCACACAGAAATTTTCTGGGTGATACAGCATTTGTTATGGGCAGACGTTGCACTAACCATCAGGTGAACGTGTTTCTCGTTTCGTCACTTTATAGAATAAAAAAAGGGGGATATAACTCAATACAAAGCAAAATCCGCGACATTGACATCTTGCAGAATTCTCATGATGAATTTAAATGTATGATCACGAAATCATTCCTGACGTCTGCTTAGTTTTATGTATTTGTTTTTTGAAAGTTTTATAGATAGTTTTTTTTTTGTCTAACCTCTTATCAGGTTTTCAATTTACTTAACTGTTTATTATTATAAGGTAACAACTCCTTGTAGTAAGTGTGTGTGTGTGTGTTTGTAATTGCTACGCACATAAGACTTTATTATGTAGCTTCATTTATAGGATAGAATAAGGGCGGATTTCACCGTTGAAACTAAACGCGAACAGTTCAAGAAAAACGAAGTTTAAGCGTTTGACTGAGTACAATGCTACAGTTTGCATTTTATCAACATCAAATGAACGCAGTCAATGCTAAACGCGGTTCCAATTTTGAACTCCCAATTTTCGACGTTCAGCTCTTTAAACACGTTAAGAGAGCTGTCATTATCAATTGCAGAACTATGTAAACACAAAAAATATTTTTAATTCGTATTATTTATTGTTTGATTACCTATGTAACCTGTGCATAAGAACAGGCTGTTTGATGTCGCAAAATACTAAATAAATCGTGTTTTTGTTTTAGATTGTGACGATATTTCATGTAAACTTCGTTTTTCTAAACGCGATCAAAATGGAGTCGTTGAAATCGGTTAAACGAAAACCGAGATCAAATGATACCTATGAACTCAGTTCAGTAAAACGTGGTTTTATTAAACTTGATTTCCAAAGCGATCGGTGAAATCGGTTCTAAATGTGTGTACTGTTGACGTTCCAAATTCTATAAATAAAACATCACTTATGTCAACTAGCAAACTAGCAGGTAAAAAAAACAACATAAAATGAACAAATCTTATTTTACGGTAACTTATTAGGCCTTAATTACCGTAAAGGAATAATCTGGTACGGTTTACCATTTCAAAATTAAATAATAATATGTATTAGCCGTGGTAGCTCAGGGGCTAGGCGCTCGCTTTAAATTTCACAGTAAGCCAGTGACCTGGGTTCGATTCCCGGTGCCGGCACCACTAAAATTGTTAATTGCAATTTTAAGTGCTGATTTACCACGTGCTCGGCGGTGAAGGAAAACGTCGTGAGGAAACCTGCATGTCTGCTTGGATTGTTCCCAGCTCCAAAACCCTCTCAGAAATGAGAGGAGGCCTGTGCTCAGCAGTGGGACGTTTATGGGCTGAAACTTTTTTTTTTTTATGTATTAGGATTTTGAATAAGAATGTCACCGACCGATCTGACGACCGCGTGGCCTAGTGGTCGGAGTACCTGACTTCTAAGCCGCGGGTCCTGGGTTCGACTCCCAGCCGGAGCCAATAGTTTTGCGATTGTATTGTGATTGTCCCCGTGTTTCTGTTACTGCATCCAAGCCTACCTCCGATCTTATCGCATCGGCGTTACATCGGGCGCGGGTAGGTTAGGCCGAGTGAGTGCCTCTGTGTTTGCGCGTATACTTGCGGCACCATAACATTTCTCGACAATATTTGAAAGTTGTCGCCGTGGTCGAAATCGGCCAGGAGAATATCATATCATTATCAAGAATGTCACGTAAATATCAATAAAACTAAAAGATGTGGTTTGTTAATATTTCTGTGGTTATTTATATGTCACTAACAGATTTGAGATATAGTTGATCTTTATAAAATTACATCAAGAGTGTAGTATGCCTTTTCTGTTAGTAGTTTTCACTGGTGGTAGGATTCCTATGCAGGAGTCCGACTAGGTAGGTACCACCCCAGGGCCAGTTATTCTGCCGTGAAGCAGTAGTGTGCTCAACATTACTGTGTTTCGGTTTTAAGGGCACTGCGACCTAGCGTAATCACTGGGCATATGAGACTTAACAACCTATGTCTCTGGGTGATGGGCACAGTGTAGTTTCACAATGCAATTTTTTGGGTGACACAGCATTTGTTATGGGCAGACGTTGCACTTACCATCAGGTGAACGTTTTGCTCGTTTCATCACTTTATGCAATAAAAAAAAAGTTAAAACTGTTTCTTAAAATAGGATATACACGGTCTTATTCATAAAAAACATAGAGGGTTTATAATAAAGGCAAAGAGCTTTCTCATTTTTGACAGAAGTTTGCAGCCAAATATATACAAGATGTTTATAATACAGATGTTTCACATATGTTCATATGAAATTTGAATGTTGAAGTATCCCATAGCGGAGTTTTATAATACGTTCAGTAGGCCTAAATAACTTTATATTGTGTTATAAGTCTATCATAAGTATTTTCTAATAATATTAGTGTTTAATTAACTCTACGTAATTAGGGAAACAAGAAAATATTCACGAATACGATTCTCAAATTTTAATCCCGGTTTAAAATTAGCACAGCGGCTCACATTTCCGTTGCCTCGTGTGACATTACCCCAACGCCCGCATACCACCAATTAGCAGGATCTTATTTAATTCCGTTACGCACTGGTGGGCCAGGGATAATCCATTCCTCTCATAATTAAAAACTGTACTTTGTACACTGTGTCTTTTGGGAATTATCCTTGTCACACATGCCTACATACATAAGATCACGACTGTATCCCATAAGGTGAGGCACTCATCGCAAAAGCAGATGACTGCCACAATCCACGTTTCACCAAAACAATATAATTGGTGTGCACTTGGTGTGATAGGTGGTGAGCCCATCGCCACCATGCGCTGTTGGGTGCACAGTGCAGTTTAATTCCTTACTCGCCTTTTACGAGATCCATTGGATGAGATGGAGTGGTAGTATTCTTTTAACGGGCCGCCACCACACGGTTGTACTCGTAGTAATTCAGTTTATGGAAAAACGACTCGACGATCGCGAGTCCTGGGGGGTCTACTGTGTAACTGATTGGTTTTTATTTTGGCATATGAAGCTCATTCATTGGTTAATGGGATCAAATGAAACCGATCACGAAACCAACCAGAGTAACACAGTAGCCCAGGGGGGCTAGTAGTAGTAGTGGCCACCCTCTGGTGGTCACTGATGCCGCAGAAATAACCAACACAAATCCAACACCAATTCTCGGTTTTCGGTTTTCGGTTTTCTGGTTGTGTTTGTGTCTTTAACCCTTAACTTGGCAGAATTTTATTTTTTCGAATATAAAAATAATATTCATAGCACTTAACTTTAATGAGCCAAGGAGTCTAGAAAAAAAATTAAAAAAAATATTCAAACTACCCCTTTAAAAAAACCACCCGTATCTTGTGGGATACATTGCCAAGGGCATTGATAAATATATTACGCTATCAATGTATCTCTACAGATACATTGCCAAATTATCTATGACTTGATTATATAATAATTTATATGAAAATAAATTTAAAAAACACGTTAATAATCAGTAGTTTGTACTATTTATTTAATAACAAAAATGGAACTTCAATGAAAAAATACAAAATCAGATTAATTTTAGACCTTCATATTATGGAAATTGAAAAAACAGTTCCTATCCGGTAAAAGACACAGCCTCATACCACATTTGATGCACATAACAGTAGTCTGACCTTTGATACATAGTTTGCATCGTCCTTTGGACCCAAAAATAGGGAAATGATTGTATGCATCATATTTAACGTCCGCAGTTGGCCTTACGGTACAGGGTGTTTTTATAATCTTTTTTTCTGCTGGTGGTACAGAATCATAGTTTTTGAATGGCTGCTGTCTCCCAGAATGTAAGAGCCCTTGTATAATATGATGTCGAAACTTCTTTAAACTCAGTCGTTTTATGTTATTCACGCCAATATGTCTGCGATACAAAATCCAGCTATTGTTCACGCACATACGAGTACTCGTATCTAACATTTGAGAAAATATCGGTAAGTACCA
The DNA here is from genome assembly GCA_019845155.1 of Luehdorfia chinensis. NCBI lineage: Eukaryota > Metazoa > Arthropoda > Insecta > Lepidoptera > Papilionidae > Luehdorfia > Luehdorfia chinensis. Next base: position 597,130 of record JAHVAK010000445.1, read on the forward strand.
TCGGTGGCTTTTCATCTCCGTTTTGTACAAAGCCACTAACATATCTGCAAGGTCGACTCCTCCCATATGTGCGTTGTAGTGCTTTATTATATTGGGACAGGGGATAGCAGCTCTCTGTTTTAAATCCTTATTGTAACGCTGTATAACTCCAACAGGAGTTTCAGAAACATAACTGCTTGCCACAGTAACCACTTTGTTGTCATGCCATTTGACAATACAGACTTTGTTTGTATTGCATACTACTCGTGAATAAGATCCGCGGCCTTTTTTTTTTGAGGGCTTTATCAGGTATAAGCTTTTGTTCTGCACCACGTAGTCTATTTGACCTTATGGTGCCTAAGGAGAATATACCCATATTATATCGGAGCATATGTATTAGCTCTAGACTGGTGAAAAAATTGTCAAAGTACACAACTGAACATGCTGGATCAGGAATAGTTTTACATAGTGAGAAGACGACTTTTGCCCCAAAGCCCAAACTCATTTCTTCTGGTGAAAATAGATGGTATCTGAAAGTGTCTTCACCTCCATATACGAGAAAATCATAAATGAAGCCCGAAACGCCAGCTCTAACAAATATTTTGTACCCCCATTTGCGAGGCTTGCTCTTTATGTATTGTTTTCGATTACCGGCTTTTTTGCCCTTATATGGCACCATCATTTCATCAATGCTGAACCTGGTTTCATGAGGAACTCTCAAAAAGTTGGCACGTACTTTTTCAATGAGTGGCCTAACTTTAAAATACCGATCACCGTCATCAAGCAGATTGTCGTTGAAGTGGATGTACCGTCGTATCTGTTGAAATTTTTTGAGTGTCATTACATCAGCTATTTGTGAAAATCTGAATTCCTGACACCAATAGTCAGTGTAGGCCGGCATATTCACGATTCCCATTATCAAATTTATTGCAATAAAATCTTTGATGTCTTGTGTTGAAAAATTAAGAGAACGACCAATTATTTGAGTTGAGTATAAATTGCTTTGCTCTGTAATCATGTTAAGGATGCCATCATCAAAGAAGTATTGAAAATATTCTAGTGATGTTTTTATGGTATTTTCGGCGTTATGTTCAAATTTCTTGTTATTCCAATGGAATTTCAGTTGCTTTCTTTGTATAGGTGCAAGGCGCCTTACAGCTAGCCGTGGCTGTTTTGAGCGTGTATTTATATTTGACGGCGATGGTGAGGCTGCTACTATTGCTGGCGATGACTCTGGTGTTTCAGGCACTATTCGGTTAAATCTAGGCTTTTTATTTCGAATAACATTTACAATGGCAGTTGGTGAAGGAGGTATGACCGAATGAAGAGAATCTTGAGTTGAAGAATCCAAAGAAATACTTTCAGACGCTGGTTTCATTGATACTGTAGGGCAGGAAGTGAGGTTGTTTTCATCGTCAGAAAGTATGTGAAAATTTTCAAGAGAAGAAGGAAGCGAAGGACCAGATGAAGATTCAGTACTATCGCGTTTTTGAAGATTAAAATTCTCGACTTCACTACTAGAATCCGAACTTTCTTCATCATTTGATGACTGACTGTGTTTTGGCACCAATGTGAGTATTTTGCTAGCTCTTGAAAGCATATGGACCTACAATTAATATAAAATAAGCCATGCCTAGCCATATGAACAGTTATTCAGCTTGGCAGTGTGCACATACAGATACATGACGATTTTGTAAAAGTTGTTAGTAAAGCTAGCAGTGTGTACCATGAGATACATATCAAATATATATAGAATTGTTAGTTTCTTGGCAATGTGCACGATGAGATACATTCATTAAAAAAGTCACATGAAGCATCAACCAGACAATTAAAGAATGTCCAAAGTAATTATTTTAGTGCTAAATATATCTATAATTAATAACTTAACACATCCACTCATTCAATACATAAAAACAAGAAAAAATCATAACTTTTCTTACCTTTTTGCGTGGCAACATGTCGGAACTTGAACTAAAGTGAAGTTTGACAGCTCATCAGTCTTACCAACACAAAAAACTTAAGTTGCGTTCCGAAACTAAGAAATGGCCTAAATATTCTTAAAAAAATATCATGGTTTCGCTTAAAAATAATAACACTAGATTTTTTTTAATTCTGGTGTATCTCTACAGATACACTAACAAGAAAAGGGTTAATATTGTATCCAAGTGAAGATCGGAGGCGCCTCTGAAAATGCGTGTATGCTTGTGGCACTATATATTATAGTGCGCAGTTGTTAGCTCTGGACAGTATTTGGAAGTTGCGGCCGTCGTCAAAAACAGGGCAGTTGGACATTATCATTTGAGTCATAACAGTCGATTGAGAAAATATAACTCAGACGATAAGTAGGAGTTGTGGTCTAGTGGTCATAGTACCTGGCTTCTACGCCGTGGGTCCTGGTTTCGAAACTCAACCGGAGTATTAGCTCCGGGCTCTGAGCAAAAATTCTGCTAGTCTGTTTGTGCTGTGGATGTGATATCTTTGTGGTGTCTTTAAACGTACCTACTATTAAGGAGAATAACAGAAACCCTAGTGTTCACATCGTTTAGACATTAGTTTAGAGGACATCGTTTTTTTAAATATATTATACATCGTTTTTTTTATGTATTATACAGTAAGAACGTAGGCATACAGATCATAGTTCGTGGAACAGTCGACGCTCCCACACAGATGAAGTGTCGTTATTAATATTTGCACTCACACATTTCAGCTTAGACAAGCTCTTATATATTAACTTAGCAACGTGTTTAACATAATTAACCATCACTTTAATCTTTGAATATTCATCAGGAAACCACAATTGGCTGAAATAATTCGCCACAGTGAATATACATAATACATGATGTAGCCATAAATTATCCACGAACATGGTTTGATCACACACGATACACCCGC